>OX637535.1:119480600-119803100 GCA_951800035.1 Linnaemya tessellans
CATTTGTTTATTTCAGCACTTGGAAGAATTACAATTAATTAAATTGTGTTAAGTGTTTTTGAAATCAGTGTTGATGAGTATCCCAACAAACAAACGAACTTCAATAATATTTTAAATGGATCTACTGAAAGACACCTGGTCAGAAGACATCCACGTCTCTTTTTTCATAACCAACTTCATTTTGAAATTCTAGATTAGAGCTCCTGCCTGCCTGCCTAAAATATGATGTTTTCAATTACTTAAATTGAATGCCCATAAACATTTCTATACCTCCGGGTACCCCAAAGAGTGACCAATTCATTATTTGACATTTACAGCCTTCAAAAGCACATACTATTAAATTAATGTACAATTACAAACTTCTATTAGCAATAAAACGACTAAACGACCAACCGACCGACCACCTTCTGTTATATTTTTTATTTATGATTATTATTACTTTTTTTGTTTGTTATAAAGCAATTAAAAATAATCATAAAACTAATATGCAATGTACAAGGCTAATTTTTCATTTAGCCTCCATTAGACCAGCCAATCAAACGATCCGACGACCATTTCGACCCTCTAAATTATTTGGTGCACTGCTAAGACGCGTAATGCATAAATAATGTTCCTTTTTTCTCTACACAAACTTTCTGGTGGATTGTGACAAATAAAAGCCCATGTAATATAATATGAATAAAAATTATAAAAGTCAAAGGCGCCACTTTGGAAAGACAGGCACGAAAAGCAAGAAATACGAGAGAAAGAATCAAATAAAAAACACCCACCCAGGGCTCGCGGTAAACTAATAAAAATATTTATGAAAATTTGAAAAATGTTTTAAACTTTACAAGCCAACCAACAAAAACTGAGGTATGAAATTCAAATATATGAATATTGTAATAAAACAAAAGCATTAAGAAAAAAATGAAATAAAATAAATATATAAGAATTTGTTTTGTTGTTGTGTGGAGCACATGCACACGCGTACACAAAAATTGTTTTCGATGAGCATTTTTGATTTATTGTAACAACTGTGCCGACAACCGCACTAAAATTGGGCATAAAAAACATACTCGTACATGTGTTTGTTTGTGTTTTCATTGGGTGGGCGATCCATAAGAAACAACATAAAATAAAATAAAGAAGTGGCATTATTATCCAAGAATTAAAATAAAAAATTCAGCTGCAAACAACACCAAGAAGCACCAGGAAAAAACAACAATAGCGATAAATGCAGTGCGCGTTATTTCGCTGGTCTCGGAAAAATAAAGTGGTCGGTGTTAATATTTTGATTGCACAGGGAGCGAAATATCCGCTAGACCATCTACTCGTCCGTCTACTCTAGATTGTAAAAGATTTGCTAAAATATTTTTGTAAATTGTGCGATCGTTGAATCGAATTGTTTTGAGGATAGAGAGACATTCACAATATTGCTTTTTCAATTTATATATAAAAATGTTTCATAGCCGTTTCTGCTGTTTTTGTATTTAACATTTAATGCTCGAGTCTGGTGACCCCAATTTAGCAGAGTATAAAAATTAATAATTTAATAATATGAGATCATGCATTTTTAGAATATTTGAGGAGTAACTCAAATATTGAAAACTCCCTTCTGGGAATAAACTTAACAATGTACAACAAATGATTACAGAATACTAAAATGTTTAGTATTTTGTATCTTTATTTTTGGGTTAAAATATATTTGTGTGAATAAAATAAAGATGTGGGTATTAAAAGATAAATGTGCAGCTATAAAAATAATATTGTCAAAATTATTTGTTAGACATGAATACGACATAAATTATATTCAAAATATTTCTTCTGACAAAATGAAAATTCTTACACACACACACACACACATCCACACACATCCACACACACTCATACATACTCGTACATATACCCGAATACGAAATGTATGACATCTATTTTTTAAAATTACAAAATAAGGAAATTTTTTGTTTTCTTAAATCAAATATCTATTGAATCTGTTTTATGTTTCAGTTAATCATAAATAAGAACGTGCCTCACTTTGTAGCGATAAAATCTAGAGTGAAAGAGGCAAACGAACGAAATTCTGAAGCCTGCAACATGCACCGAAAATGCAAACGGTAGCAGCAGAAGCAACAGTTTGTAATAACAGGAATTGGTGGTGTTTTAGTGGTGCTTCTCTGTGCTGCTCATTAGCATTTAATCTTGACGTAGAAATATTGTGATATAATTTAATCGACGTATTGTCTCCTTATTCTTTTTCTTTTTTTTTTTAATTTTTTATGGTTTTCATTGCATCTTCAGTGTTTTTCTTTTTAAAAATCTGTTTAATCCCTACAAACGGATTTCGTGTCTTAATTATGTTTTTGTGCAGCCTCAAGAAACACACATTTGCTGTTCGTTTGCATTTCGTTGTAGTTTGCTATTTTCAAAACATACAGCTGTGTTGTGTTTAAAACTTGAAATTATCATGGTTTATGGTTTAAAAAAAAAATAAAACAAATACATTAAGAAATTCGTGGTGCACGTAAACACGTACCGAGTACTCGAATGTGCCTCATAATTATTTGTTCATGTGAAGAACGCTCTTTCCTCGAATTTGCATGCTAAAATTAATCGCCTAGTCTATTCCGTATTCGGCAGACAATATTAATTCATACATAATAATAATTGGATTTCCTATTTCAATCGCATTGAATTCAACTACACACACAAATAGTGCTCATACAAATTTGTTAACTCATGTATGTATGTGTGTCTGCACTGGAATGAATTCATTAACTTTTTCATTCACATTTTCTAAAATATGTTGGAGTAAATGTCCCCACTGACGACACCCCAAACACCGCAAGTTGAAGGAAGCGCTAAAGACAGCCCCGAAGTAATTTGAATCTCACAAAACAGATCAACGTCGTTCTCAACTCTGTATACAGATGATTATCGTGATGACGATGGGAATCTTTGTTCTACGGATATCATGGACGACAGAAAAGAAAAAATATAATAGCAAGCGATCAAGCATTAAGCAATTCCAACTGCTGCTGCCTCAACGGCTGTTCCGCTTTAAAACTAAAAATATAATAAACGAAACAAATTCAAGGGTTCCTTTAACTTTTTTTCGATTTTGTTTAAAAAACAGACAATCGCGTGGAGGGAAAATGTAGGAAATTTATGATTTTAAAAATTAATTAAATAAAGAACTTTACTAATTTCCTTAACGATTATTGTGTTTTAAAGGGAGTACAAGAGCTGAGCTGCCAGGATGTTACACAAATAATTAATTGTAAGTTATGGAGACAGAAGCAATAAAAAAACGTTAATTGATGGGTGTGTATGCAGCCATTGCTTAGAAAAAATTTTATTTTTCAGGCAAAAAATCAAATAAATCTCAAGTAATTAGTTGTCAGGGAAAAAGCCATGAACACCTTCGGATTTCTAAATTTTTTTTTCTTTTTACAGCACAGAAATAAAAATCTATAGAAAGTAACAAATTTTGAATTATTATCTTGAAGACATTAAAAATCCAAAAAAAAAATGAATTCTTTAGCTTAAAGTTATTGGCACAAAATATTTGTTGTAAACATTTTTATTTCCATTTAAATTATATTAAATAAAGTGTGCCTGCCTACAGTCTTCTCTTAGACACATGAAATTTGTTCAGTTCACAAGGCAGATGGAATTTATGATACACAAAGAGGTCACAATCTACTTAAATAATGCATAGCACACATTAAAGGTACGGGTGAGATCATTATGATCGATTACCCGAATTTATTTTCTTGTGGTTTCATCTTCTGCCCACCCCTAAAAGTTTTGCTCTTCATGAATGTCAAAAAACGGTTTTGCTCAGCAAAGATTTTTTGCAAAATTTGTTCAAACGTTTAAAATATTCCCTGGCAATTCACCCACCGTCCACATGTTTTCTACTTTCAGTCGAAATTAAAATTTTAATTACATTTTTTTATCTGTTACAAGTGTTAACAAAAAAAATTATAAGCAAAATAAATTGAGCATCAAAAATTTGTTTTTAATTCCACAATTTTCTCAACACTTTGCTTTTATATCAGTTTGCACAACTCAACAGAACGGCCACTCAGTCAACCTACGAACCATATTTTGGTCAGATACTTATATCCAGTTATCCAGTCATTTAACCAGAAATTCTGTGTAGTTTATCCATGTGGAGTAATTTTTTGAGAGCAAACAAATATATTTATTTTTTCGTAAAATTAAGAGGATATGAAACAACTTTTTTAAGTCGATAGTCAGATTCTTGTCACTTACTTTCGTAAATATGGCCGAAAATACTATGAAATTCGAAAAAAACTTGCCGAGGAAAACTTTAGATTGTACTTCAGAAATTAATACCGAACTTGAAATATTGTGTACACAAAACCATACAGTAAAAATATCACCCTGTACAATATTGTTATTAAATAAAATTTACATATGTGCAGCTTTTACCGAGCAGAAAGATGATGTTGGTTGTGTTTCTGTGGAAGGCATTAATCTTTGCTCATTGTTGTTGATTGGTTTTTGACACCACACTAAAATATTGAATGTGTTTGTTGTTTTATTTATTTGTTTATTTGGATTTACGAAAGACTACGAAAATTTATAGCTTAATTTTTTATTTACACATGCACACACACACACATCTATCTACACAGCTCTCATGCAAGCTTTAAATGGTAATAGTAATAATAACAATAATGCCACAAAAAAAATATATTTATTGATTTATGTTTAAAAATTTGGCTGTCAGACACATTTGTGAAGAAGTCTATTGGTTCTTGCGTTTAACTATTTATCTAACAGGGAAAGATGATTGTTTAAGCGGTTTATGGTAGAGACGACGCACAGTGCTTTGCCCCCATACATTAAATTTTCAAAAATACTGTATATAAGTGGGACTTATTGTCTAATACTGCGTTCACACATGCGATTTTAGTTGAAGCAATATTCAGTTAATTGACAATATCTTTTTGGTGTTCATACACATGCAATATTGCTACGACGATTGGCATTTGACAACTGAAGAAAAATTATTGCTTTTATTCATTTTATTTTTATCATAAATATTCATATCAATATTTGATGGCTCAGCGCGGGGTTGAACTCAGGACCCTCCGCTTCATAGTCTCGTATTTTACTACTTCAGCCAACAGCATTAGTCAAATTTCAACAAAGTGTATTCAATAAGTACTTTCGTTGTAAAAGCTTTCACTTTTGTAAAAGCTTTTCACTGTACACAACTATGACAGTGTTGCATTATAAATTTTACTCATTATGAAAACAATTATCTCTTAATTGCCAATAAGTTAATTGTAATTTTTATATGAAAATTTAGTCTCAATAATAGCTTCAATTCTTATAATTTGAATATTGCTGTATATGTGAACACCATATAAAGTACGAATATTTTTAACTCATCTGAAGTTTTATACTTCTTTTATGCAAAGAAATTATTATTCATGAATGTAAAATTTTTATTATTCGGACTGATTAATTGCATTATTAAAATAGGCATATTTATTTCGACTCAAGTTCAAATCAGCAAATTATTTTTTTTTTTATAAATAATTTTCATTAAATTCAAATTATTTTATTAATCTGAATGATTATAAAAATATTTTAGATACTCCACTCTTAATAAAATAATTTAATAAAAATTCTTTAAAGATAATTTGCAGATTTTAACTTGAGTCTGAATAAAAAAACTCTTATCCCAATAAGATATTATTTTTTTCTAAATTAATTTTCATTGTACTTCCAGTTGTTGTCTTTCAATATCCTTGGCTGCATCTTGTTTTTTCTTAACAGATGATAGTTCCAATTCCAACTCCTTGGAAAATTTTATATGACAAAGTTCTTTTAACAAATAAAGTGCCTGCCCCAAGTGTAGCTTAAAGAACCAAATTTCTAAGGTGCAGATTTGTAGTTTTTGCTGTAGAACAGAACACTGTGCGTTGGAGAGAAACTGAATATGAAGAAGATTATACAATAAACTCTGCTCGTTTAAGAAAGATATTATTCAGTTGACTCGAAAACAATCGTACGTGTGTTGAAGATACCAGCCAGATGTTACAAAAAGTAAGATATTGTCAAGCATTTCACTAATAGATGTGTGTACAAGCATACCGCAGTGACTTTAACACGTTTATTATTTTAAAAATTATTTAAGACGTTATTTATGTGTCTACTAGTGTATGTGAATATGTACGAGTGAGTGTATGGCTCGATTTCAACTATTAACAGTTTATTTTTGGTGTTTACATGATTCGGCCATTATGACCTCCAGAATGATTTCTTTTTGCTTTCGGCAATCTGTCAGCATCTATTTTCCGCTTCATCTACGATCTCCTACAAACTGTTTGGGTGTTTGTTTAGATGTAAATGTATTTGTTTATGTATGTAGTTGTAAAAGTAAATCGCTAAATAAGAACTTGAACATAAATATTCTCCAAATATAAGATAGTGAAGTAACCTAACGATGGAGAGACTCATCAGCAGAAATTGAGGAAGGAAGAGCAGCAGGACTTGTATTGTATTTAGCCGAAAAGTTAAAGCTCAATGAATGGGTAAAGAGAATCCTCAAAATCAAATTACTAATCATCCGAATAAAAATTAAATTTCTCAAACGTTTTCAGATTTTATTTTATTTATTTATTAAATGATCCGTAACTAAATTTAAACGAAAAGAGTCACACGAACTGTCAATCGTTGTAGTACAACTAACACAGTCTAAATTGGGAATTGAACCCATAACCTCCACACTGAGAGCATAGCATTCAACTCTCTAAGATGTTTGCTTAAACTTTAAACGTTTATTGACTGAAATTTGCAAAAAAAAAATATCTGAAAAAATTAGTTTCCATCACTCAAGTAAATATTTAACGTAAACAAATCTTGTTTAATCTTTCTACAAAATTTTTTTCCGTGTAATATTAAACATTCGTTTTCCGCGTGTAGCATTTGAAATTAGATGTTATTAATTTTGTTCAGTTTTAAGTTCCATTTCAAATATTGTGTAGACCGCCGTATGGGTGTGAGGACTGAATGTGTGTTTTATTAATCAAAAAGAAATAGTTACTTTCGTTGTTTCTGTTTTAAAATCAAAACTTTCGTGTTTGCGGTTGTGTTTTATTTTAATTGTAATAATTAATCTTTTGCTGTTGTTACCTTTGTATCTTTTTATTTTTTTGTTTTTATTTGTACTCGTATATCTTAAGGCCAACTATCTATCCATCACACTCATTATGTTATCTGCTTGTTCAAAGACTTTTTATTTGAATTGATTCATATTTCTTGGAAATATTGTCATTTAGTTGATTTTTTTCATTTGGGTTTTTATATAAAAGTGAGTTTTAAATTTCAACGCAACAAGTATGTTTTCGTTATTTATGTTGATGTGTGTTTTGTTTTAATGAAAAAAAAAAAAAAGCAAAAGAAAAAAAAACAAATTAACTGAAAAAAGAAACATCAAAGTGGCTGATGCCTTAATATTAATTGGACCATTAAAGCGCTGGTACATTTGTTAAGATTCGAAAAGCCGTTAAAACGTATTTGAATTTAAAAGAGAAATTTTTAATAACCAGTCGTTGAATGGGAAGAACTTGGTTAATAACGAAATAATTTTGTGTTCAATAAAAATTTAAATTTTATTCGAAATGTGAATTAACACACAATATTGATATAAAAGCATAAAAAAAGAAACAAAATTTGGAATTCAGATAAATCATAAAATGGTGTTCCAACCCACATGTTTCTAGTTATTCAAATTACCTTCAAAACTAGTTTTAAGTGTATATGAATTAATAAAAAAAATATGTCTTGTTGATTGGCTGTCTGGAAAATCGGGATGTGAAAATTGGAAACCATTTGATTTGAATGAGTATCATTGGATCAGCTGCAAAGATAGGCAGTATCTATTGCTCACACTTTGGTAAAAAAAAATATCTCACCTGCTATTTCAATAAACAAATCTGACCGTTACCACTTTCAAATTGTGTATAAATAACTAAACGATTTGCAATTTTTATTTATTTGTACACATTCTACTGAAGCAATTGTAACGAAGTCACAAATAAAAAATTACACAAATTTTCTTACAAAAACAAAATAAATTAAGGAAACAAATGAACTCATCGATCGTCGCCATTATAAATTTGGGTCTATAGAAAAGAGTCATAACTCGTCAACTTAATTGTGTGTGTACAGAAGAATCTCATACTTTGAGTCATTAATGGAGCCCCTTCTCCTCCTGCTCGATCGCTAATAAATTCTTACAAATTACACCAACAGCATGCACACATGCATTCACAGATTCTCATTTACGTCACTTCATTTAAAGAGTTCAAAACGATACTAAACCGAACTGACATTTATGATGGTCTAAAGAAATTTTTAACCCCATAAACCAAAGCACTTAACACATTACTTACAATAAAAATTAAAAAATAAAAAGACAAATTCACTAAAAACAACAAATAAACAGTCTTTGTGTTTCCAAAAATAGACAAGAAGACACATTTAAAGTTCGAATAGCCGAAGATGTGCCAAAATGCAGCAGCAGATCAGTCAACATTCAGTCAGTTCTCGTAATTTTCGTGGTGTCTGTAGATTTTACTATTAAAAACATTGTTGTATTTCTTCTTGTCATAACCATAAATTCGTTGTAATATTAGTCGAAAGGTGTTCACACTTTACAGAATATGTTCTTTCTTTGAGACAACGCAAGCAGACGTTTACAAACATGATTTATAAAACACTTTTATGTTTATGGTTTTTTCCATGTTTTTAAACTTGAATTTTTGTATTTTTGTTTTCGTTTTTTATATATTAAGCGAAATAGAAAATTGTGTGTGTGTTGTACAGAAGTATCGAAATATTAATATAAATATATAATAAAAAATGATGCAACATATCAAAAATGGAAATGTGCGTAAAGAAATGTAGAGGAAACACATCTAGAAAAGAAGATATAATACTTTGCTCTACCATGATCGCTTCTATATTTTTAAAACACGATAATATCATCGTGTGAACGCTCAAAGCGAGGTTTTCTGTACGGCCCTATGATTTTTTTGCTAACTTTTTTCAATTACAGATCACACCCTTGTGTTGCAAAAACATATTTTGGCCTTTGACTTGTGGAGTTTCTAAGTACGAATTCTGAGTATCAAATTCAATATTGTCGCGAATTCCTTCTTCACTCCTTTTTGTTTGTGTTCCATAGAAACCCGAGTGTCGTCTGCTTAGTATCATACATTTTATTAGAACCGAAACTGCACCAAAATAAGATTGAATTTTACAATCATTTTTATTAATGGTATCGTTGTAATGGTACTGATATATTGACCACTTAATCAACTTCCTGATAGCAACACAATACGAAAATGTAAATTGTTTTTTAAATAATCTTCTTCTCATAATCCCTGGCGCGTTTTAGATGAAACGATCTATTCCGCACTTTAATGTTTGTAGTTTTCTGTGATACTCCAGCTTCCTAGATTTAATTATATCGCAAATATATTTTTTTTACTACACCACAACCACAATTTGTAGTTACAATTTTTAACAATTTTTTTAAAGACAGCAGGTTTTTTTTGACAAGATTTCGAGATTTCCACTTCTCTTCACACGCTTGTTTCATAACAGTATTTTCACGGCAGTGGAAAGGGTCTGTGAAGGCGCTTCGTTTCGTTGTTTTAAAGTAATCACTGCCTTTGAGTACTTGTAATGATTTGAAAAGTGTTTTTCTTTTACTCAAAAGAACAAATAAGAACGTTCCTTCAACAGATTTAAATGACACTTTAAATAAACAGCAACGTGTGTATACGGATTTGAATGAAAATGTTCCACAAGTCTTCTGGTGGAATTATAAATAAATATGAAATTGCCTCTTGCTATTGATGGCTGTCATAAATCGCCGTGTGTCTTAACGCCTGCCTGGTGCTGCTGAAATGTCACAGTTTCGTTTTCCATACTCGCTTGTCGTTTTCTTTTTATAAATACATATTTCGTTTATCTCCATTTTCATCTTGTAGTCTGTAGTCTGCAGTACTCGCATGTGTAATCTCGGCTGCTGCTGGTGTTGTCTTTTCTCGGGATCCATATAAATGACACATTGAAGGGTTATGAATTGCTGGGTGTAAAAATATATTTTTGAAGAATGCTGAGTGCACAGTGAAGCGATTGTTTGTTAAGTATTTGTTTATTTATTGAAGACATTGTGGTAAAATGACTCAGTGTGACTGACAGTTTACTATTCCAGTTAATAGTGATGACAATAACAACCAACAACGTGCGTCTTCGATTTCAATCCGTTTCAGTGAAAGTGTAAGTGTTGATGTTGTTGACACAACGTTAACAAATGCATTTTATGTGAAAGCGAAAATTGTAAAACAACAAGACTGATAAAATATTTTCCGGGCATTTCAAGTTGTAATTGATTAAGATTTATAACAAAATCAATTCAAAATTAAAAGGATTTTAATGATATTTCTTCACATAAAAAAACAATATAAGAATGAGATTTTACAGATTGATTTTCCATTCCAAGAACTGCCAGGGAAGAATTCAACTTTTATTATACAGATTGTTTGTCTTGAATATGAGATTAGAAGAGGCACAAATTTTCTTGTTCTAGGTTGCCCTTAAGATTAACAAAGATTTCGAGTTCAAGTTCTTAGTTGGAGAGCAAATGCTGCTGTGGAGAAACACAGAAAAATGCTAAAATGCTGTTTATTGAGAATCAGAGCAAAACTCCACATTTCAGCCACTAGAAAAATTTGAATCAATTTATTTATTATATTTTACCTTCTGTAAGGTAAGATTGTAACTTTCAATGAATGATAAGAATAATATCGCTTTTCAATGAATATTGCAACGTCGGAACAAGAGGGTTAAAGGAAGAAATTAATATGAGCAACAAAAACGAAATATATTGGGCCTAAGGTCTGCTACCACGGCCATCTTTTATCAGTAGCAACTGATAAGTAATTATTTTCGAACGCCTGTAATTCTGATTTATTCTCTAACAATGACTTTCATTGAAATAAAATTGTTTCCAATAACAACATTTTGAAGGAATGCAGCATATTTCCCGAGATTAAAAACACTTATTTAGAGTCTTTGGAAATTCTCCTCTTGAAGAAGTCATACACGTGTTTCCTTAATTGCGACTTAAGTGTTTTTTTATAATTTCATGCGCGGCTGTTGACGACAATAGCATTCAACGGACACATGTGACATTTTTATTGTCATCTTTATCAAGGTGTAGAATCATGGATTTGCTAACTACTTGAGCAACACAAAACTCGCAGCAGTAAAATGCTGAATCTAAATTTTCTCACACACCCAGGATCTGGCAGTTTAAACTATAAATATGCAAATGAAATAGTTAAGCTGGGATTTAAAGTAGTTGATTAAGTGTTTATATAATAATGCAATACTCGTACAATCAACAACAGCAACAATAGCAACAACAGTAATATCAGCAACAACTGCAGTGGCAACGGCAACAACCACCAGCAGCACTTAACAGAGAAAAACAATAACTCTTTCAACAGTTGCCACCATTTGAGGTGGAAGTTTACGTAAAGTTTTTACTCGTTTTGCTTTTTTTTGTCGTCGTTATATATTTCTTATAAATATTTTTTGAATGTTATTTTAAAGTCGGGATTTGCTTGAGTGGTTTTAAGTGCTGACACACCATTGGAGTATCTCTTCGTGTGTTATCTGTCTAAGCAACATGTGTTTTTGCATTGTTGTAATAAGAGATTCGCCGTAATGCTTTTTTTAAAGAACACTCACTTTACATAAGCATTTTATATCCACAAATCTTAGGAGGAAGAAAAATAACAAAGGAAAATGTACAACAATTTAATTTCTTCCATAGTCGACATTTATGCGGATACAAAAAGATTTGGTAACTAGGGGGCGTTCACACTAGCAACAACATTTAAACTACACCGTTAAGTTCTCAGTGACGGGGCAGTTTTTAATAAAATTGACAAAGACAGTTTATCAGGTGACGACGCAAGTGTGAAGGAAGTCGAAAGACAAAAAGTTGTGAAACATTTTCGAAGACAAATTTAATGCTAAACTCTCTTTGAAACTCCACCAGCAAAAAACCAAAGAAAATAATAAAATAGATATTACAGATTAAAGATTTAAGTATGTTTCGTTTGCTGTTTGATGGGCCATAAATACCAAGAGTAATGAAACGAAAAAAGGTGTGTTTACAGCGGTCTGAATAAAATCAAAACAGCAACAACTCCAGCAACAGAAACCTTAAAATAAAACAACGTCTATCTAGAACCAGCTTATTTGCTGGAATATGCAAAATAAGACAGACGTCTGCAAAGCCATACGGACGGACAGGTAAATAAAATTTAATTAAATTGAAATTTTCGTTAGAGTCGAAATTTATTTTACGTCTCCAAAACCAAAATAAATAAAAGAGGACTGCAGCAACATACAAAGAAAAGAACATGCACGACAAAACATACTCACTCACACATCCAGTCATATAATGAAATTTGACAGTATTGAGAGTTAAAGCTTTCAATATAAAACCAATAACAGGGAAAAAACCAACAGATTTCTTGTTGACCGCTTGTGTCCATTGAACAGGCCAAGATCAAGAGCATCAGCTTCACTTTGCACAACAACATGAACTGTTGTTATTCTTGTACTTGTTGCAACTTATAGCTTGTTGTTATCCTAATACAACAAATGGCTGGTGGGATTACATTTATGGCAACATTCAATGCATTGCAATACACAAACTACACGTATTCAATTTACAACAAAAACTATAAAATTGCAACAACAACATTTGTAAGAACTGCATTAAAACAAAACAAAACAAAACAAAGCCAAAGAAAAGCAAAAAACAAAAAGTAAATAAATAAGAAACACAACAACATGTATTTTGGAAAAGTGCTTGTTCCAAACGTCGCACAACATGTTTCGGCTTTTAGCGGTTTCTTTGACATTGTGGAACTCAGAAAGGTTAACAAAAAAAAAAAAAGGAATTATAAAAGAGGAAAAATTCAGCGCGCCACGTTCTTGGTTAACAGCCGAAGAACAAGCACATTCAACATACTGCGAGTATTCCAATAACAACAATGCCATTAATTCCAATCCCAACAACCGCCGCCACCATTAACAACGAGGTGCTACAGATCTCATCATTAAATAATTGTAATTTAAAGTTAAACATTTTATTAACGCTTTATGTCTGAGTATAATGATGGCTACGAAGACGAAAAAAGATGCTGTTGCTGTTCCTGTTCCTGTTGCTATTGCTTTTGCTGGTGACAACTGCCAGAACAATAACAATTAAAGTAACAATAACTTTAATTTTGCAGCAGCATCAACATCAACTGCTGCAAAGCTTCAAATAAACATTTATCGGCCGTCAAAAATTATATACTTTAAAAAAGAAAACAACAACAAATTTCTTTTTAAAAAATTTATGCTTTTGAAAATATTTTCTTTTTAATAAGAATATTTTAAAATTGTTTCGAAAGCAATAAATTTCAATATATACACGCAATAATAATTTCAAAAACCTATTACTTTAATTAATGAGCTTTTTACTACGGCACCCTCTGCCACGTGCACCATGTGATGATTTAATAGAATTTAGTTGTTATTTAATTAAAAATACGCCCGAGAATATATCGCAATAAAAACATTAAAATATTCTTGAGAGAACCCCCCTGATCGTTCATATGGAACCTTTTCAAGGAAACTGGAAATTCGTGGGTATTAAATGAAACTCCTCAGCCAAACACAATTGGTATATGATCTTGGGCGAATGATTTTTGCTAAGCACAAATACTAGATCAAATAAACTTTGTAGCATATAATTATTTATTGCAAAATATACATTCTGATTGAAACAAGAATTTGTTCAGCTCGATAAGACTTGCACTTTAAAATAATTTTAAATTTCAACAGCAGGAATTGCAAACAATTTCAGCGATGGCAATAACTCTTGTTCAAATACATATTGCTGTCTACAGCACATCTAATGGCAACAATAGCATCAAAACAACAAAACAACAGACAAGAATGGCAACAGTGAAGCTCCAATCATGAATTTCAATCACAATAAGCGCAAAGTGCAGCCAACTTAATTGTTTTCTAATGGTAGACAATCATAGCAAAATGTCGACGCCATCAAAATACGACTACTTGACTTCACACAACTGCACAAACTACGGCCAGCAAAGATAAAAGTTAGCACCAAGCCAAACAGGCAGCAACATGTGCTGCATACCCCATTGCAGTCGGAGTAACTGCAAGCCATCAAACAACAAACAACAACAACATTCATTTATTCAATGGCACATTAACCAATTTCGACTACTGTTTTCTAGTTGTTTTCGTTAAATTGTTGTTGTTACTCCTTTTTAATAAACCAAATGCAAGTGAGTTGAAACCATTCATTGCCTTGCTGCGACTGTTCCAGCCACTGCTGCCGCTTCTAATCTTAATGATGATGATTATTAACACGATTATGATGATGTTAAGCTTTTAAGTTTCGGTTCGTAAGCATTTCTTTGGTGAATGTTTTTGAAAATTCGGTTCGTTGAAATTCGGTTCACCACGTCTGCTCTTCCATCCGTCTGTATCTTCAACTACTTTCATAACAAGCCAATACTCCGTCAATACCCGTCGTATAAATCGGCTCAGGCTGCCAGCGATACAGTTAGCAAGAAAGCCAGCCAGCCAGCCAGCCAGCAAACGAGTATATGAATGAATAACAACTGACTACAATCGTTTAGTATGTTAAGTTCATGTTGTATTTGTAAAAGTTCGACAAACAATTGTTCACTTTTAATTCATAGAGAGAGCAGCATGGGAAAAATACTTTTTCTTTATTGTATCAGCTTAACGACGAACACTTTACAAGCATTCAAACACAATAATATGTGTGCATGTGTGTACGATTATAAATCCAGCAGTAGTATTTCAATTGTAAATGCATTTTTCGTAGTTTGTTTCCTTTTGAAATTTCGTTTATAGCAAATATTTGGAACAAGTGCACTCATGCGCTCCGTCTAAGACATTGTATCAAGCCTTGCCAGCTTCCAAATTCAAATTGTTGCATTCAATTGCGGGTTGCCAAGATATATCACATACATAAATATATATTTATATTGACTCACACACAAACGCTATTTCTACACTGAAAATAGTTCCGACCGGCGATTGTTTCCTAAAGGATCCAAAACTAATTTTGCTGAATCAGAATTCAATAAAAAAAATTTTAATTATTTAAAGGATATATAAAAATCTTTTTAGGGAACAATTGAAACACACCACAAGGTAATTTATTCTATACAATGACGTTTTCGTTTCGCCATCTTATTGCGAATCCTTTTGCTATCGAAACTCTCATCGTATACAATTTTTTTTGGAAAACCTATTTCGCAGTGTATTTGGATATGTATTCGAGTGCATGTTGCCTTTAAGAATGAATGCATGTTTGTATATGTACAAAATCATGCATTTGTTAAAACACTTAAACGAAAAGTTCAGTTTACTTTCAGGCAAGCATTACTTTCACTTGTATGGAAGAAATTTTGTTCAAAGAAGCTCTAGCGCTTTTAGAAATAAAACACACAAGACTTTCAATTTTTTCTTTTTTTCTCAACAAATTTTGTTGTTTCTAACTTTTGCATTTATGAAACGGCTTCCGATATTTAACGCTAACGCTTCAAAGTAAAATATCCGTACAAACAAAACACATACATGTGTACTCACATATATTTCATCCAAAAATAATAAAATAAATAAAAAAGATCTTTTCAATTTTAGAAAGTAACTTATTAGCTTTGATCTTACGAAAACTAAAAAAAAGAGGAAAAAACACCAAAAATTCCAAAGCAACAAATTTTTTAGCCGAAAAATACATTAAAATACAATTAACCCATGTTTAAGTTTTTAGAAAATTTACTCTAAATTTACCAAGAATTAACATGTTCATGCCAAGTTATGCCAAGTTGTGTTCAACGAAGCTTTACTTAAAATGTGCTGTAGAGAAGTATTCGAAGCTCGCTGCCTTTCTCATCTTTTAATCTTAATTGAACATACTTAATCAATTGGTATTGAAATGAGAATTTCATCTTTTGATGCAGCTGTTGTAGTTGTTGCTCTTTGGCTTTTATTTGAAGGTGTTAATAGAAAGTACCACAAAAATGCCTCTGCAACGGCCTTTGAGAGCAACCAAGATAAATATCTAACATAATATTATTATACATTTACAATTAGCTGAGCTGAATTTCACAGACGATTTAAAAAATCTCAGAGAAAAAGTAACAATATCACGTATGTAATTGGGTCAACAGGTATTTTCATTTTTAAATTACTACCCGCTTTAATCTTTATGTAAAGGGCAGCCATCTTCGGAAAAAATTGGCACTCACTTTCCTTTTCACTCCTGCAGATAACAATATATCCTTATACATACATGTTTTCCTGTCTTTCCAGCATAATCATTCCAGGAAAAAATGCAAGAGCGTTTTCATTTTCAAGATATAAGCCACGTTTACATCAACCAAATATTTGATAGTTTGATTTTATTATTTTAGAAAAATATTTTTGAAATGAGTAAAAAATGCAATACACAATCAGTATTGTCGTTTATAGTTCCATTTGTCGGACATACAAACGAAATATTAAAGAAACGTTTTTCAAAACGTAGTGGTTACGCTTATTTCACTGGTGTGAACGTAACTTCAGTTGGAAATATATCACATTCGTTACAGATTATTTTGTTAAACTCAGTGTTTTGTGAGCACCTACATTCTAAAATCACTCACAGCTGCTGATCGCTTATTAAAATATATTCTCACACATTCAGAGTTCGTTTTGATTACATTTCACTCTGCCAGAAGTACCGCAAACAATAGCAGCCACAAAACTTTAAGATGCCAATGATTTTGAAATAAAAAGTATGAGAGAAGGTCTAATTTGCACCACAAACTTCCAGCAAATGGAAAATGCACATACTTTTATATATAATATTAGACGTGAAGCATCAACGAAGTAAAATGTTTGCAGTAAAAGTATAAAATAAATAAATAAAAAAAATGTCTTACTCACGCATACAATTGCAAATGATATACTCGTCAATCGTCTAATCACATGCCCAGCAATCCAATTAGGTGATTCACTCATGTGAGTATGCGAAGGTTCGGAGTCCTCAAATAAAATGTATTGGTTTGAATTCCCATCACAACGCACCAGATCGAAATAAATCAAGGAAAATGCTTAATTACTCGTATATATGTAAGTAAATATGCTTTTCGCGCACAGGCGATATTTTGGGGTCATTTAAAATATAAAAAACTACATGCAACAACAACTATATATTTCTAGGTCGTAAATTGGAAAAGTTTGCAAAAGGGGAAAATTTGTTCTGCCAGTAGCTTTTCTTACGAAAAGTAGAGTTAGATTAAGACATTATTTTCCACATTTTATTACTGATTTATAAAAGGACTATAAAAATAATTTTCTAGAGAAACTTGAAAATATTAAAATGTATCTTTTTGCACTATGACTTTATTTAAAAATGGGCGACATAAAAGTTAAGAAGTTATAAAATCCTTCGTGTTAAATGAACTCGCTATTGAAGAAGTTGTTTCTTATTTACTGCAGTTAAACATTTACTGCCTTATTCATAAAAAAGGTTTATAAAACAAATTTTGTATGAAAATCAATTTTATAAACGTTTTATAAGTCAAAAATATTTTTTATGAATAAGGCCATTACAATATAACTTGTCAACTTAATTAAACAAAAAATTGATAAAAAGTATTACAACCGAAAAGCAACAGATTTTTCTACAGTTTCGTATTTTTTTTTGTTGTAAGAATTCATCACATTTTAAAAACAACCCACACACGCTAAATTTCAGATCAAACATCGGAGTGTTACAATAATTCATGTTTCAGTTGCAAAAAGTATTAATGTAACTTAAACTCTTCTTCTTTTACTTATTCTTCTTCTTCTTCGTTTACACATTTATTACGACACGTAGGGAATTGTAAATCCAAGCAGTACCTTTGGTGGCAACATGAATAAGTATGTAGTAATTGGAAGTTGTAACAGGGATTGGCCTTGTACTCTACAATCGGTAGGTGACACTTAGTTTCAAATAATTAATATGAAATAACGAAGCCAATAAGGCATTGAAACGCCAAATTTATTTGCCTGATAACTTCTTCAGTTCAGTGTGGAAACCAAGTTTTTAATTCATTAAAAAAATTACATGTTTATCTCAATACCAAAGTACGTGCTCTAATTGTGAAGTAGAACTTTTTTACTTTCTAAATAAATCCCCAGTCACACTATCATCTTCAGCCAAACGCTCTCTACAATGTAACCGGATCGCGGGTTGGTTCATAATCAAATCGGTGCCCATTTTTATTTATAGTTATAAGACCCAGTCTGTTCAAAAGTATACACGAGGCTGCTTCAAACTGATTTTGTTTAAGTATAGAGTTTCTTAACATCGAACTTGATCGACCCAATAAGCTTTAGAACATTTTCGCGATGATTTTTTATTGTGTGATATCAGCTGTGTGATAGACCTCGTTATAGAGCACACAATACGCACAAAAGTGTGGAGGCTGAACCGTGGTGGCTGTGGCCATGATCATTGTAATTACGGCGGTGCTTTGGATGCAAAAAATTTATATAGAAAGGAATTTTCAGTTTGTAACAAGACAAGTCAATGGGGAAGGACAACTAATAGAGAGAGAAGGATTTTTTATTTAACACATTCTATTTTAAACAACAAATTGAGCAAAATCATTTTCGAAACCTGAGAGCAACCAAGAAGCAGTCAACGAGGCATATGTAAATATAAATGACTTTTGGGTAGGAAGTTATCCTTCCCAGATTTCTATAGAAAGATGTAAGCAAGTCAAAAAAAGTGCAGAAGCCTTCCGTGTGGTAATAACAGTGAGAAGAAATAATATCCAATAACTACAAAAGCATTACCAAAAGTAGCAGCATCAATGAAGAGCAGCCAGAACATCTTGGTGTTCATCTCTTGTGCAGTTTTCATATTTATTGTTATTATTTTAATAATTTTATTTTTTATGGAATTTTGATTAAATCACTCTGGTTAACAGCAAAGCACACAAACAGTCCAACACCATACTTAACTTTTAAAACCATAGAACAACTGAACCACTGCACAGCCTCTTGGAAGCTGCCACAGCGTATAGTACATATTTCTGTTTCGTTTTTTATGTGGTCTCTTCTTTTATTAGAAGCATAAAATTTTTCGCAATAAACATCTTGGTGGCTGCCACAATAACACGATTAAGAAAATATTTGGTGGTACAAACATGTTGTACGAGTGAAGTTGGAGTTTGGCTGGTGGGGCTCAACACAAAAAAAAAATTCATACGATTTTTACAGTTGCCACTTAAAGTGATAATTTAGGTTCTTAGTTGAAAATTAAAACGTGCTTTTGGCTCAGCAACTTCACATCTTACACACACGAGCACTTGCAAGCAGCCTTCAAAGAACACTTAAAAATTGAGCATGCGTGCAAGTTTATGAAAATTCCAAGAACTTTGGAAAAAATAAACAATGAAGAATTGAAAAAAATACTCTCCAGCATAATAAAGAATAATACATCTTGACCTTCACTTTACTACAGAATAATGAAAAAGAAAGAAAAAAAAAACAAGAAAAATTCTGTAAACACATTGTTTGCAAGGGAAAAAATAATAATAAAAGGAGCCACAATTAATTTATTTTTAATAGGAAAATTATTCTTTTAAATTAACGTTGAATATTTGGATTGATGTTACAATCAATGAATGAGTCATGGCTTTTTGAAAAATCATATCAATAATATTCCACATTGAGAACTTTTTATGGCTGAAATAGTCATTCACACACACACACATGTGTGTACCTGTACAATGTGTACATCCGTACGTATACATTCGAAGATAAAAATCTCTTATTGTTTAAGTTTTAATTTTAATGCTTTCCAAACAATAAAAATCAAAGTCTATCAAAATAAAAGGGTTTTGATGAAACCCGCACTCATTTTCTATAAAAAAAATAACAAACTCCACTTCATTGTTTATTTTTTATGGTAGTAAATGAAAGAAATCATTCTTAATAAATTTTTGTCAAAATGTAGAAAAAGCAACAACATTATAAAACAAGGTAGCGACATACATACAAGGCAAAGTCACATCGCATAAAAAATATAAAAAAAATTAAAAAGTTGTTGATATTGATGTTCATCGTAGGATTTTTTCATCGCGCTTGATACTTTCTTTAATACAGTGGGGACACTCAAGATTTCTCCAAAATTTTCAGAGGATTCGCAAGCAGACTCAATGAGTCAAACTTTTGATACAAAAATGTACATTTCGCAGTCTGTCCGTTCTACAAAGCAAATAGAAAAATATGTATTTCAACTTGTTTATTTGATTACTGCCCTCTAATAATAACAAGATCTTCAGAGATCCTCCTTATGGTGAGAACAAGTCATATCACTGATATTATTGATGCTTTACCTGCAATTGAATAAGCCTAAACAAGAAAAATACTTTGAGAGCTGCAGATGAAGACGAAGTTTCGTGGTTTTGGTGGATACTGTTGGCTGGTATGCATTCAATCAATCAAAATAATGACAGAGAACTGACGTAAAAAAATTACAATAACATCTACGATAACAATAAAACCGAAATGAAGGAAAGCATAAGATCTGTGGAACCTTGCGTGTATGTTCTGTTGATATATCAGGTGCTTTTTTTAGGGGAGGAGAAAAATGTTCATCCAGGAAGTTGCTAGCACCAACATAAAGTATGTGAGTTGTGCTATACTTAATATGAGTCCTTACACATGGTAACTGAAGACAGGGACGAGCTGTTTGACAATCCTGAGTTTGATCGTTAGTTAAATGTTTCTGCAACTGCATAGTGCTGCATAATAATTGTCAATTGAACAGTCAAAGCTCTGGGTATAATTCAGTGGCTATTTCTATCTAACATTTTGTTGAACAATTGCTTATTTTGTTCCAAGGGTAAATCTTCAGCTTGTTGAAAATAATTTAATCGAAAGTGTGTGTGAGTCTGTGACCAAATTTATAATACTACTTCAATCAATTTCCATCCAGCCTTCTGTCCGCCTGATGTCAAACCTTTAAAGTTGGCTGTTACAGAGAGCGCTGTCCCCAAGAAAAAAAATCACCCGCTAGTATAATTTCATATCGCTCATATGTATCTTTGGCTCATGTACGAGTATTTTAAGAAAAAAAACTTCCCGACTTTTTTATGAATGATCGACGGACGCTCGTTCTGACTTTAACAAGTGTTTCTTTTTGTTTGTTGCTATTTTCTATATTCAGCTGTTACTTTTCACTCTTCTTAAGCACTAAATTAAACAATAAGAGCAACAGCAACAGCAACAGCAACATTAACATTAACAATAAGTGCGATTGCATCTTATTTTATTTGGTTTGTTCGAAATCATATCACAACAATAGCAACAACGACAACATCAATAAAAATAAACTAAGGAAGACCTCAATAAAAACTTGAATTTTTAGCGCTTTTAGGAAGAATGTTGCGCCTTTTTTATTTCATTTAAATTTTTGTATTTTTATTGAATTGATGATGGGAATTAAAAGTAACAAAAAAATGAATTCATCATACAGTTTGTTGCTGCTGCTACATGTTGTTATTGTTGCCAGCTTAAATTAGTTTTAAATTGTATAAAAATAAAAATTTATTTATGCATTTTATGAGTTTAAATACATATTGAAGCGACTGAACCGACAGCATCCACTCACTCAGACGACCTGTCGTACATCATTATGTTTCTAAGGGTGCTTACAGAATCTCATGATGATGCGATGCCATGGAATGGGATGTGATTGTCTTCTGCTATTCGTTCAGTGGTTGACTATTTCTTTTCTCTTATTTTTTTAAATTTAATGTATCAGAAAGAGCGAGAAGCAGACACACATCCATAAAACGTGTCTTGACGTTTATTTCTTGGTAATTGATACTTTTCTGGATGCTTTTCTTCTTGTTTTTATCCGAAAATTTTAATGTCAAGCAATTAAATTGTTGTTACTTTTTCCAACTTTATTCCGTTTTTTGTTTTTGCTTTTGCTGTTTTGTCTAAATTACATCGAAACATTTTTGAAAAAAAGAAACATCTAAAGAAATAAATACACAGAAACATTGACAGTTAATGATCACTTAAATTGAAGTACAAGTATTGAATTCAGTATTGTTTTCTTTGGTATGATTAACAAATGTCAATGTTTATTAAAAGGAGCCAATTGTGATTCGAAAGCAACAGAATGCTGTCAGCAGATTGATTTACAACACAGATATGTTAAAATATAATTGGATTAAGGAGATCTCTTGGGAGAATTATGGAAGGCATTTCATATTTAACGTTTACTAATAAACAAGAGATTAAAATTAATGTCTTTGACAGAATCAAACCAAGATTTGAAAATAATATGTACCTAGTCATTTACAATCTTTTAATTTTTATTTAATCAGATTTTTCACTTTGGAAATTTAGTAGGTGATTGAAATGATTTCAATTTTGCGCACTTTTTCTATAAAAAGTGAATACCAAATTTGATATTGTGTTTTCCATCGTTAAGTACAAACAAAAATTGTTATTGCATTCTTCTGATCTCTTAAATAACTTAAACATTTTGTCCCATGTTGCCTGTTGTTGTAAACTAATTTTAGTCTGATTTTATGAAAAAAAACTCTTTTACACTGATCCTTAATTTCTACTAATATAGATATTCATGAAAATTGACCTGGTGTAAAAAGGGCTGCCAGAAATTTTTTAAATTCCTCTCCAAGAATTCTTCAATTTACCATGTTTCTCTGGTATTCTACTGGGACACAAAACTGATAAAAAAATGTCATAAAAAATCATAGTGTAACAATTTTAGGTATCAACGTTCCTGTTTTCCTCTGGAAAGTCAAACATTTTTTTGCAGTTACATTTGAAATACATAATTTTGTTAAGTCCCCATCGAACTCTGCTGTTCTTCTCTTGCGTCTGTTTATGTTTTTATATACATTTTTTTCAATTTCTTTTTTTCTCAAACAAAGTAATTATGCACATATGCATGTACATATGTACTATGTGTGTAGTATATAAATACTACTTAGTACATACGCATGTGATAAGCTTAAATGAAACTCAAGTTTTTATAGTACAAAGTTTGTTATTATTCTGTCAACATTTCGTTAAATTAGTTTCTTACCACCAAGCAGATCCACTAAATCAACAAACTTTATTGTTATTACTTGCACTTCATTGTGTCAAAAAATGAGTGGAACAACATTCAGATACAGTAAGAATCTTGAACAGTCAGTCGTTCAGTCAAACGATGGTGTAGATGTACAAATCCATTCATGTTAAGGATCGACTCGTAGCTGCAGTAAGCATTTTTTCGTTTTTGTTCTCCTATACATTGTTCGCTTGTTTGTGAGTTTTGAATTTTTATTAAAGACTTGTAAGCAAATAAAACACGTAAACACGTACATGAGCACATGCAACAATTGTACAAACAATCCACACCTATCCCTAATTATCCAGTGTAGGAAAAATTCAGACATGTAAATATTGTTTAAAAAAATATATCCCTCGACACGGTCTAGATATTTTCGAAAATTGGGTTCACGGTTTGGTGTTTGTTTTGCTTCTGAGAATGTTACTTCATATTAAGTAACTTAATATTGTGGAGTTTATGTGCTCAATTTCATTATATTCGTTAGCAGAGGCATGCGTGCATGCGTTTTTTTATAGTAGAACAATATTAAATATATTAAAAAAAAACTGTTGTTTATTCAATAAACAAGTCCGAATATACAGATTTTTAATGTATACAAAGTAATCGTATTTAAATTCAAATCGACAGAAACCCAAATTAAAAATATGTACATAAAAGAATCCAAGTTAGGGCCAGCAAAGATAATACTGTCGACCGGTACAAACTAGCGTCATTATCTATTTGAATTTACATGAAGAACATTTCATACAGAACTCTAATGGTTATTTTTTGAATTACTTTCATTTCTATTGAGTTTTTGACAAATCGTGTATTCGTACATTTATTTCTAATTACCTGATAACATAACGGGGTAAGAACTCTGTAGAACTTTATATCAATAAAATAATTGTAAAACAAGATTTATTTTAAATAAATTCGATATCACTCACCTATTAGATTGATGTATTATAATTTGGCTATTAACTTTTATTTTTTAACGCCCGTACCGATAACCGATTTGATTATAATATTAGTAAAGATTTATTCTTTTTTATTTGCAAAGGAAAAAATCCAAAAATGCAAGATACACTTCACCCACAATATTTCAAAAATTATTTCCAAACGAAAAATTTATAAATTTGCAACAGAATCCACAAACATCTTCTATGTCAATATATATTATATATACATTTCGCAAGCACTCATTCATAACTATACGAGTATATATACACACAATCAAACATGCATGTATGCCATACGGGTACCCTAAACAAAGAAAAAAAAAACAAACCAACATGTCCAAGCACGCATGAGAAATGTTTATAAGAATTATTCGTTTGCATTCGTTATTTTACAATCGTAATATACTATAACTTAATTGTATGCGAAAAAAATAAACATAAGCCGATTTAATTCGTTCGCGAAGAGAACGAATAAAATCAAGCATTAAAAATTCATGAAACCAAATTTTAAAACGAAGGGAAAATATATAAAATTGAACTCTTCTTCGTTAGGAATGCCAACAACAAAAACACATTATGATGCAACAACACTAACAGGAAAAAAATTTGCTATTTAACTAATATTTTACTTCCAGAAACACTTTTAATAGATTTTTTACTTATATTAACAAAAATAATAATACATATATTTTAAAACACGGTTTTTTCAATTATTTGTATCCAAACGAGCTTAAAGACGAACGAAAACTTTCAACGACCGACTTTAGTGGTGAGAAATAAATTCTTTAATAATTAGCACAGAGTTGCCATAACGTACGACATGCTATCAGCGCTGCCATCCGCTATTTATAACGCGTATTGTAACACCCGAATGTGGGGTTAATGTTCTGTTCTGTTAATGTTTTTTTGCGATCTCAAATGCATAACTAATACTGAATACATATTTACATACAGAAACCTCCTCTTCATTGATCCCTTTGATTCATCCTTTATTTCGGTTCGACAACCGCCTGTTCATGTCAAACTGATTTATTTATTATTCTGGACTCATAAGAATGAATATACATATAAATGAGAGTATGTTCAAAATTAATCTAAAATATTTTATATGTCTACTGTAAGCACTTGCTTTAAGTGTTTCCTTGGCGAAGCAGCGGTTAGTGAATTATTTTTGCTGAACTCTTCTTTTCAGATTTGTTCTGAATTTGAATTGCTTTACTCCGCAACGATTGTGACGGCATGAATTTAAAAAAAAGTTTATTTCTTCAATATTTCCAACGTATGAAGATGGTCGTTAATTTGTTTTCTTATGAGGTACTTTATTATAAAAAGCTTTAAAAAAGCAAATAACAATAAAACGTCGACGATTGCAACGTCTAGTCAGCTGAATGAATGTAAAAAGCCCCCAAGTTCAACATTGTTGTTCGTTAATATGTTTGCACGTCCTCTACACTGTCATACTTTCAAGTTTTGATTTGTGTTTTTTAGTTTTTGCTGTTGTTGTACACTTTTGGGTATAGTTTTTACTCTATTTATTTGTTTAGTATAATTTGTTTATTTTTTATTGTTTATTTATCATTTTTTGGTGTGCTTGTTTTGTTAAAATGATTTAACATTCAATTTATTCCTCGCTTAACAAAATATATGTATTTGATGGGTTTAGCTTTACTTTAAACTTGTTTTGAGTCTTTCCGATAACGTTTTAGGTTTGTGACGGCTGCACTACAAATTTTATGATCAAGAACCGAAAATGAAATTTATGGCTCACCACTTAGGATTCCTTATGGTAGAAATTTTTAGTACCCATGAAAAATGATTCTTACATTTCAGCGGGTTTGTAAGGAAAGACAGCAACTACAGAGACTTTCCACCTATGCAATTCTTAAATAAATCGCGGCATTGACGGATGAAGGATAGACATACAAGTCCTAAGTGATGCAACATGAAGAAGGGGACCAATCTGGCAGAATGCAGATGAATGTTTTCCTAACTGGTCTCTACATGTGGCAGGGTTTAGTGGGCAATTGCAAGTTATGCTCCAATTTTATTCAACTAGCAGGGCAATACAGATCTGGATCAGTCGCAAAGCAGCTCTGAGTCAGTCAACATCAAGCCTCGTTGGCAATTATTTTTTAAGTGCAGCCAGACAACTGTATAGTTTTACAGTTCTTCTGAGGAATATTCCGTGGTTAACTACGTTGCTACTTCCTATGTGAAGGCAAAGGTCGTGTACAGTCAGTCACAGTAACGGAAGAAAATACGGGTTAATAACATCGCCGGCATATGGTCTGAGTCACCCCGTCGGCAACTGTGTACCAAATACTTTGCAAATTTACTTTGTAAAGTATTTCATTCAAACAAACAGATCTGGAGGTGCGGTTTGTAACGTTACCGGAACTTACGAACATCAAAGTGAACTTACGTTTCTTATTCACAAGTTGATTTCGTAAATAAGGGAGTTCGATGTCTGTAGGACGAGCAGCAGGACATGAATGTCATGGTAATTTTTGTGAGTCATCTGGGGTCCACACTCGTCACCAAAGACATCTTGAAGGACTCAGTTTCACAAAGACATTTGTAAAATCTATGAAACGTTGGAAATCTGTCTGGCTTTTGTTGCACCCGCGTTCATCAAACAGAAAAAATACTGAGCACGTAGGGCGAAATTCAATTCGACCTGAGCATGATTTGGGTAATTTCTTGCGGATAAATTAATTTGAAATTTTCTGGAATTGTTTGTATGTAAATTAGTATGAAATAATGAATTATTTAACAACTTCTCACTTTAATGGCTTGTTAAACTCAAATCATCTTAAGAAGTCAGTCAAGTCAAATCATACAACTGACAATCTTTTTCTATTGCTTTTGTTGCAGTGGCCATTTATCTATCATTATTTTCAAGTCTTTCTCTATTTTAAATGTTAGAGGCGTAAAGTTTTCATACAACATACGATCATTCATTTAGTTGTTGGGGTTCTTTGTTGGTCTAAGGACCAGCTGCCGATAAATGGCTGAGGCGTGTATTAAATTTAAACATTTTGATGGCTTCTACTACGATGTTGCTGATATTGTTGTTGTGCTTGTTGCATTTAGAAATGAAAAGCTTTCTAAAATGTTCTTCAGATATACATTTTCGCTGTATGCTGGCTAGTTTTGTTCTTCTTGTTGTTGCAGTTGTAGTTGCTGTTGCTGTTTCTGTTGTTATTGCTTTTTGAAGTATCGTGTCAGTTTTAAATCATTATAAATGCTGGCTGTTGTTTGTGGTTATTGTAGTCTTCATAACACGTTAAACATTGAAAACATTTAAAACGTGATCCTAAAAATGATTTTTTAACCATTTTTCATGTTTGAATTTTGTGGGTTTTTCTTTTTTTAGACATTTTTCTTGGTCTTTGGTTTGGTCTCCCTTTATCCTCTCAAAAAACTACAAGTTGTTGGTTGCTGGTCTTCGAAATTTTTCCTTTAAGCTTAAGTTCGATTCTTAACGAGAGGTGTGGGGGGAAAATAAGGTCACGTAAAGTAATATGATGGTTGGTGTCTTGGAAAGAAACAGCAAATATAAAAATAGCAACAGCCAAAAACAAAAACAAAAATAGCAAACCAAACAAAAAAACATTCATAACATTCACATCGTCATCATCAATATCCAAAACAATTGGTTGGTCATAAACTATTTCATCCCATCATAGCCATCACAACGGCCATGGCTATTCACCCATCCATCCATCCGTCCATCGCTTGGTATTGGTAACTAGCATAACAAATTTGCAGGAAAAATGCCAGAGCAAACAAGAGAAGAAAGAAAAGAAAATTAAACAGTCAGCAAGTAAGAGTGTCGTAATGTGCTAAAAAGAAGCTTGAGCACCCTGCATTATTTTTTCCCTCAAAAAGTTTACCAAAAATTACAAAATAAGAATGAAAGACAGACGCAACTGCTTTGCAGTCCACTCCCGGTCTCGGCTGGTTACTAATGATTTAATGAACTGAATATATTTACGTACTTTGTGTATTTTAATCATTAAAATCATTTTAAGAGGCAAGAGGAGACGTCCTGGCCTATTAGCGTACTAACCGTAACTGAAGAGATGTTAATGATTTTGCATTTATGGCAGTTTCTTGTTTTTTTTTGTTTAAAATTTTCCATAGAGTGTTTGGAACATTTTGCTGTGCATATTTTAACGCGCCTTCTTAAGCATGACAGTCGTGCCTTTTCAAAATCGTTAATCTAAGTTGATTTGTTTTTTGTGTTTTCATGTAATACGACACTCTCTTTACAGATGTAACTCAGAATATTGGTCTGCGAGTATGCAACGTTGTGTTTTTGATTTTCGCATTTGACAATTTCTATTTGTGAACCCGGAAGTGAATTTAAATAAAACTTATTCCTATGAAAATTGCAAGAAGTTTATTAGAACATTTGGAAATTTCATTTGGTTATAATTTTACTTAAGCAAAGTTCTAACATGCTTTTCATACTCCGATTGATTGTCGTGAATGATATAGTCGCGACCCCAAAAGAGATTTAAAATTAAAATAAATATATAATTTTACACGAAAGTCTCAAGTTGTTTGCCCTTGTGAGTGTAATTCAACCGTTTAACTTAAGAGGACATGTGAGCTTCGTTTCTTTTAACAACTTCATGATTAAAATTCAAACAAATATGTGTTTACAGAAAGTTCTTTACTTTTATGAGAACATGTTTTCGTTGCAACAGAATTACTTTAATTATTTCACGAGACTCTTATATTTCTGTGTTCTATAGAACAACTAATTTTACTAATTTCGCAAACTGATTTTTTTATTTTACATGTAAAAAAGAAATTTGTTTACTTTTCGTTACTTTGATTAAATCTTCAATAAAAAATTAAATAAACAAGACGTTATTATTATTATTTTCTTTTTCATTTGAGTGAAAAGACTTCAGCATTTTACCTTTTTAACCCTTTTCCATGATAACGTTGGCAAATTAATCTGTGTGTTCTATTAACTCTATTGGTATTTTTCCCATCTTTCTCCTTTTTTTCTTTTAAGGCTAAAAAGAAATTTGTTTACTTTTCGCAGACAACAAAACAGAGATTTCGTTTCGAATTTGTTTCTGGTATTTTAATTTTTTTATTTTTAATTTTTTTTTTTCATATTTATTGTTATCCAGCATCTAAGAATGCAATTTTCTTAATACCCAAAGGATAAGAAATGTAAAGAAATTCTTTGATGCAGGAACAAACTTAGCAAATTTAGCAAAAGAAAGAACTAAAAACTGAATACAATTTCAATGCCTAAATACATGCTTACGTTTCGCCTGTTCTTGAGCGGGTACAATTGTTGTGCAAAACGAAAATAGTAAATTTGTTAATAAAAAAAAATTCATTTATACAAAAAAAACAGCAGCTTCAGCAACAAGCCGGAAAAGATCTTTGAGCAAAAAAAAAAATTAAATAACAAAGTAAACAATTGTAAAATTGCAAAGCACAAAACAAGGTAATTTTTCTTTGAACGGCTACCGAAACAGAAGGAAGGCATCTGCTGGTCCTTTTGTTAGACAAATCGAAAAAATTGCACGAAATAAAAGAAGTTTGAATAAACACAACAAAAGGATATGCACAATCAAAATACAGTTTAAACAATTTGTATTCCTTAAAGTCCACAACTACAACAACAGCAGCTTCAATACACAAATAGCAATAGAAAACAACAACAACAACCAAATATTATAAATGATTTTCTGCAATTTTTTCTTTATTTAATAGATAAAAACAACAAAAAGGATGACAATATTTCAATTTTCTAAATATTCCTACAATCCAAACACGGTTTTTTTCTCTTGCATCTGATTTGATTAATTTACACAATACCAGAATTTTATTTATAAATGAATAAGTGAATCAGTCAGTCAGTCAGTCAGTCACTCCGGCATTCCGTCTTGTGCTGGTATCTAACATGTTATGACTGTCATATACACACACACACACACACACACTTTGATTTTCTTCTTTTCCTTTTTTTTGTTATTTTTTGTTTTCTTCAACAAATTTGTTCAATTGTTGAGATGATGAATTGTTTGTTTGGTAAACATTAATTTTAAAGGAAGGCGATTTCAACAACAACAAACACAATATGAAAAAAGGATACCTTTAAATAAAAAAAGGTGTTTCATTTAAGCTGTTCAGATTGATTGGAAAATTGGTAGGTAGCCAGAGGAACGAAGCGAACGAAAGATTATCTTTTTGAAGAAAATGTGTAAAGAATCCCTCGAGAAATTCAATTGCATAAAAAGATATTAGAAAATTAAGACGACTTAACAAATACACCCAATTAAAGCGATCTGAATAAAATTACCACCAGAACGACATCTTTGGTTTTTTTTTTTCTTTTAAAAATTAATTACAAATTAGTTTTCAAGGTTTGGACTTGCAGCAAGATTAAATAAAACACACACGCACACATGCTATTTATTATGTTATTTGTGATGTTTTGCAGACTAGATGGTGGATTTAATTCAAACCAAAGCAATAGCGTCGAATTAGCTCATGTTGACACGGTATTATTGTCTCAAGTTTAGATCTTGGGTTTAAGCAAATTCCGCAGCGATCGGTTAAACCGCTCAGAAGCCTTCACACACATACATAGTACATACATCCACAAACACCTACATACAAACTAACAAAAATCAAAAGTAGAAAGTGTCCTACTCCTAGAGGCTGTTAGAAATTGTTAATTACCGAAAAACAGGAGTCCAGAAGTGTTCTATTTTTGATATTGTCCTGACGTGACATTGACAAATAGTTACAGAATAAAGGAGAATATTCCAACATTTTGCAATTAGTTTCTTTTTGCAGCTCAATATTTGAACAATTAAAAGTAGTATAATATTGTTCGTGCCAGGACCATTAAAATTCTCAAATTTCATGTAAAATTTTAAAAATTTGCATGTTAATTACCCAAATTTTGATTTTAATGTGTTTATTTTGTAATTTGATACTTTAATGTTTGTGTGTGTGTATTTTCCCACGGTTTAATAAGGGGGTTCGCATTGTTGTTTTTTTTTTTTTTATAATGTTGGGGTAGGCGTGGGAATTTGTGTCTGTCCATATGTGACCTTGGAATACATGTCCGTCCATATGTGAGCGTGGGAATTTTTGTCTGTCCATATGAGAGCTTGGGAGTTTGTGTCGGTCCGTATGAGACCGTGGGAATTTCTGTCCGTCCATATGTGAGCTTATGAGTTTGTGTCTGTCCGTATGAGACCGTGGGAATTTCTGTCCGTCCATATGAGTTTGTATAAGTAAGCGTGAGACCGTGGGAATTTTTTGTCTGTCCATATGAGAGCTTGGGAGTTTGTGTCTGTCCATATGTGACCTTGGAAATACATGTCCGTCGGTATGTGAGCGTGGGAATTTGTGTCTGTCCATATGTGAGCGTAGGAATTCTGTCTGTCCATGTGTGCTATGGCCTAATAGAAAATAAGAAATTTTTAGTATCTGACACAAAACTTTTTTAGGAAGTACAATATCTTAAAAGTGTTGTATAAATGGATCGCCCTAATGTTTATGGTTCGTTTCTTCTTGCTGGAGTGAGATTTCTTCTTTTATTTTTGGCTTGTTTTTAATTTTGGTGTGTTTACTTAAGATATTTTGTCCAGGCTGGAGTGAGATTTCTTCTTTTATTTTTTAGCTTGTTTTTAATTGTGGTGTGTGTTTACTTAAGATATTTTTAATTTTGGTGTGTGTTTACTTAAGATATTTTGTCCAGCAATTCAGTTATTTCTTTTTTGTGTGCAATGCTTGAGTGTGGGGGAATAATTTGATTATTCTGATCTTGAAGACGTTGTGAAAAAAATTACTATTGCATAAATATTGAATTTGATATTTTGTTTATTTTATACATGACGATCATCGATGGATTTTATTTGGGGATCTGGATGGTGGTGCGATTTCTGTATTTTGTAGAATATTAATATGTGTGTGTTTTTGTGTTCTGAGTGGCGATTGGAATGTCTGCCTGTCAGACAGGGGGTGTGTGTGTGACGATTGGTGAGTCTGTGTGACAGTCCGCTTTTTTGTTGCTTTCCTGGATTTAGCGCAAGTGGGTCAGTATGAAATGAAATAAATTTGTAGATATTTATGTACGCATATACATACAAACAAATAATAAGCGTTTATTCGTTGTGCCCAAATATTCCCTTGACCATTTGAATGAATGAACCATTGTGTTTATTTGTTTGTGTGTTCTCTGAAATAAATATGTATATAGGTGTTTATTTGAAATAAAAGACATTTATTTTAATTTTTATAAGCATTTATTTAAAAGTTTGTTAACATTTTCATTTTTAAGTAAAATTGCATTCCTTAAGGCACAAACACCATAGTCGTGATAGCTACAATAGAAATATGTTGAATGGTTAGTTTCCATTTGTTTAAAATTAATGCAGCCAATGTCTTCAATGTTATAAACTGTTTGATGAATCATTTTTTCTAGCCATTTTTTCTTCTCTCCCCCCTTAACATATATATGTGAATTTCTTATATTGGATCTTAAAAACTTGCAAACGCTTTGAAATGAGACTGATCCATCATTCCAGTTAATATGATGATAGTTTTTTGTTAACCAAACTGCTTCTCTCTGTTTTTTGACCGATAAACATGCGAAATCAAAAGGAGGTTTTATGATGAAATTGAGGCATTCGTTGTTGCTGAAAACTACAGCTAGTTCTTTTGCGATGAAGTCATTTGAATTATTTTTGAAACCTTGCAAGTCTACAAAAACAATATCACCATCCATGTTATTTAATTTATAAGACCTTCCGGACTTGACCTTTTATTGGTATGTATTCTATTACGCGGTCATGAATAAGAACGCAGTAAGCTGATGTCGTTGCTGGAATATTTGTTGCTGTTTCAAATTCAATTTTTATGTCAATCGGTCCGGTATTGACTGATTCGTTCTGATAGCTTACATCTACTACAATAATTGGAGCGTCGTCTTTAAACTCCTGGGCAGTTAATAATGGTTGAGGCTCATTCATATAGTAGCTTTGTTGAAATCTTACATACATATCATATAGAATTGCATACCGTTCATTTTTAAATTTTATGTTAAGATCATCATATGGGTAAGAGGTTGAATTTAAATGTACTTTTAAATTAGTGAGGTCACAGTGAACAAATTTGTTACCTCGTTGAAATGCGACCAATACAAAACGTGGTCGCTCTTTACTTGCAGCTAATTTAACATTCCAAATATGACTTGTTCCTGTATTCAATTGTGGATTCATATGACAATCCCAGCTACGAAATGCCATCGGTATAGAAGCACCATTGTTAATAATTTTAATCATATTCAACTTGCTCTGATCAGATAATTGTACGTGTGGAATTCTCCAGGAGATGAGTGAAATTGTAAGTTTCGATTTTTCAGTAGAAACGCTCGAGTGTACAAGAGCTTCATCATTTTTATTGCGCAAGAGTATCAATTCATGCTTTCCATTAAGTATAACTTTGTTGTAGTCTTCAGCAAACCCCAAAAGCATTTTTAGTGGTACATAAAAATTAAAATATCCATTCTTAAGATTCAAATCATCAGTTTTATGCCATCCACCATTTTGCATTACAACGCTTTGAGTTGGTGATAGAGATACCAAATTTTTTATTGTGGTTGTTGTTCCTAAATACCTTGTATGATCGATTTCAATACCATTAAGCTCATAGCGGATTTCATCAAATAGATGTGCAACAAAGTTGTTTTTCAATTTAAAATTTTCTGAAAATTTTCCAGTTTTTTCATCTACAACGAAACCTTCCACATATATATAGCTCTCACTAGGTAACACGTACAAATCTTGATTTTGTATTGAGATTCGAATCTCATCATTATTATTGTACGATTGTAGATATGGTATGTAGGTATGATAGTCCTTTTTTATTATATTTTCGTCAGACAATGGCTTATCCAATACGTTTATTATTGAGCTCATTTTGTTTTCAGTTTGAAATTCAAAGACTTGAGAAAACTTTTGTTTGTTGTTGTAAGTGACCTTTGACGAGCAGATCTTTTCAATTGTGGTTTAGGTTGTAATATCTGTGGATGAGACGTGGCTGCCGTATTTTGTGATATACTTGTATTGTATATTATCATTACTTAGTTGGTCTTAAATGTATTCGTATTGTAATTTCCTCTCCTCTGAAATTAATTAAATCACCGTTCTGATCAACCACGCGCAGTGATAGAGAACTTATCTCTTTGGTGTTTACAGGTAAATAGATGAGATTCCGTGGAATCTCATCTATTTTATAGCCTGCAGGTACATTAATCGGAAACTCATGAAGTGTGTGTGATTTTGAATTGTTCATATATGTGTTAGTAGCGATACTACTTTCAATTCGCAAGAGATTTACTTTAAAAATATTAACTGGAAGATCTGAGTAATGATCTTCGGTCGGTGTTAGGATTTTACTATTGAATCCTAAAAGATTCCCAATTGTATTTTCTTTATTAAAATATATCGGGTCTTTAGAACTATTTATTTTAACTTGCATCGTATTGTTGTTAGCTTCTATAAAAATATGCTCTCCAGGACTGAGTCGTTTGTATTGCTCTTCTTTGTAGTCAACTATATCTTTCAATTCATAAGATCCAATTGGTATTTCAATTACATATTCCCCTATATGAAACATATTGTTATAGGAGTCTACATTTGGAATACTGTTGTATGAATGAAAATCAGTTAGCGCACACTCATATGAGTCGTTTAAGTCAATGGGAGGAAAATAATTAGCATATAGCGCTGATGAGTTAGAGCTCAGAGTAAGTGTTATTGACATTATAACAGCCTGTTCACAAATAAATAAAGTTTAATACACACCATGGTTTATAAGAATAATTTTCATATATATTTCATAATCTTATTTTAAAATTAACATTAGTTATTAAAAATATTGATGTTATTGTCGTTGTTATCATTGCGGATGACGATTTATTTCGTTTTCCATCTATAGTATTTCATCTTTGCTTATCCAGGAATTGTGTTGATTAGAAAATCCCAACCATTTAACTAATGCTTTGTCCCCTTTCAGTCGAATCACCTTTTCAACTAGATATGTATTTGGAAATCTAGTTCTTGACAGTTCTTCCGTGTAGAAGCCACCTTTAATAGGATTTCCCAGATAATCTTCTAATATGTATGTTGTAGGATATGTATTTTGAACTCTTTTGATTGTGAAAATTTCTGTTGTCCAATTCGGAGTATAGCCTTTCTCAAAAATATGTTTATATTTGCTAATACGTACATGGTCTCCTGCATTAAATTTTGACATTTTGTACATCTTTAAATGACTGTATACTGTATTTAGAAGTTGTTTTTCATTTTTTGAGTTGACTTTAATCGGTGGCATTTTAATGGTGCGATGAACTTTTCTATTGTATGCATTAAGTAAATCTTTGTATATATCAAGCCAGTTGTAGGAACCATTAAAACTAAACTCTTTCCACATCATTCCTTTTAATGTTCTATTGAATCGTTCTACTATTGATGCTTTCATGATGCTATACGTTGAGTAGTGTTTGATGTTGTATTTATCCATCAATTGATTAAAGTGTTTGTTGAAGAATTCTTTACCATCATCTTTTTGTAAGTTTTTTGGCACACGCCCCAACTGAAAAATAGTCTCCATTGCCTGCGTTGTATCAACAGCTGTTTTTCTTCTCAGAGGTACTGCCCAAGCATATTTGGAGAATGTGTCAATTACAGTTAGCAAAAATCTATAATTTTTATTGTATATAGAATAGTTCCCCATTTCAACTAAATCCGCTTGCCAAAGATCGTCTATTCCTTTCATAACAACTCTACGACGTTCAAACATTTTTCGAGCTTGCTTATGGAGCTCGTTCACTAAATTTCTTTTTGTATCCATGTCTAAGCTTTAAGAAGTCTTTGGGGTGTGTTGTGATCTATCTGATGCGCTTTCACCAATTGACACAAACATGTAATTTTCAAATCTATACATTTTCTCATTTAATCTTTCAATTTCTTCTTCGAAGGATGCTCTGATCTTGGAAATGCTTTCTTGCAATTTTTTATTCTCTTCCAACTGTAATATTATTTCATGTTGTTGCATTTCGATTTGATTTTTTAGAGTATTGTGCATTTTGTTGTTATCTTCTTTATATTCTTTTATAATTTTGTGTTCTACTTCTTCCATTTGAGTTTGCAAAAACAATTTATTGATAGCATCGTTTTCCTCCAAAGCTTTTGCAACATTTTTGATTCTTTTGTTTTGAACATCAATGTTGTTGTTCGCATCCAAAAAGAGCCCCAACAATTTAGGTGCATTTTTCAATGAAATTATACTGCTAGTGTCGTTTAGATAATGTCCGAATTTATCAACAGACATAATTTATATTTAAAATGTGTATGCGTTTATATAGTTTATACTATTATATTAGCTTCACGTAGTTCTTCAATAATTGAGACAATCTCGTTGTTGTGATTAGTATGACCTGCAGATTGTGATGCAAGCAGTAGTCTAAGTCGATCTACCAACTCGTTTGGATCATCCCAGTATATATAGTTTGATTTATGAGGATTTACCTGCATCAATCCCTTACCTAAATAAGTAGCCTTTGTTAATTCCGATGAGGTCTTATGATTTTTCTCTTTAAAAAGTTTTCCAATAATATGTTTGTACTTGTACCCTCTAGTCCCCTTGATTTGACCATCGGACTTATAATCTCTTCTGTGTGCATTGGTAGTAAGTAATATTTTTTTATAGATTTCAAGCTCGAATTTATCATAGTTTTTTGGTGTTTTATGAAACATCAAAGAAAACAGTCCTGGGGTGAGAGCCCATATTTGACCACCAACTTGTATTTTATCTTGATTTAACTCGATGTTGCTACTACCAAATTTCCATTCGTTATTATAATCTCTATGTGGACCATAGTTAGTATCTAGTTCATTTCTCGATTGCAATAGTGATAAGTCAGGATAACTCTCGTCATGATTAGAATGTTGTGAATAAAAGTCATCTTCATCAAAATCGCTGTTACTTTTACTATTAGACTGTTTAAACATTGATTCTTCAATTAGTTTCTTAGGGGTACTTGCTTCCAACTTCATTGTTGAGTTCTGAGGATGAAAACTGGAACTGTCCTCATATTCAGTTTTCTTATCATTCTTTTCTTTTTTATGCGGTATATCAATATATTTAGAGCTATTTATAAATTCTTTTAAAGGTTCTGTTATGGGCTTGAATGTGTCACTTAATTGCTGATGTGTATCTATTTTACCATTTTTTATACTACGAAGCTTTTTCTTTAATATATTTCTTGTTGTCACCAAGTCTTTTAGAATTTTTTCATTCATTTTAGCTTTTCAGCTATCAGATCAGCTTATCAAGTATCAGATCAGGTTATCAGATCAGGTATCAGATCAGGTATCAGATCAGTTTATCAGGTATCAGATCAGCTTATCAGGTGTCAGATCAGGTTATCAGATCAGGTATCAGATCAGTTTATCAGGTATCAGATCAGCTTATCAGGTGTCAGATCAGGTTATCAGATCACGTATTAGATGAGTTTATCAGGTTATCAGATCAGTTTATCAGATGAGGTTATCAGATCAGCTTGTTAGGTATCTGATCAGATTATTATGTATCAGATCAAGTTTTTGCTTAGATGACCAGTTATAACAATCACATGTATAAAGTTTAAAGCCAGATTATGTACTAAGCGATACCCTTGATGAACAGTAATTTATATTACGATGAAGTAATCAAATGATTTTCTATAGCGACCATTGTTTAGTTCATTATCTTTACTTATCATCAAAAATCCATATTTATCCTTCCAACATTCTTGACATATATACTGAAACTTTTCAAATTTCATATCGCTGGCAACATGATCATCGTATACATGTCTCATATTTTTCGCATCTTGTTTAAACATTATAATTAAATTGGCATTATCTCTTATTAAATGTTTTGGAATTCTTGTGTAGGTTTGACACAAGTAAAATGAATCCACATTCTTATGACGCCCCATACAAAAATATGCACGTATATTGTTTTGGTTTTCACATGCAACATCATCGAAAATCATAATTGAATTGCTTTTAGCTTCGCTAGGAGGAACAACGGACTCATTGTCTGCGAATGTGTAGTATCCCATTCCTTTAATTGGCGAAATTAAATTCTTTAGGTATTCATATTTAGGTTGATACAGAGATTTTGAGTACAAACAGATATTTTCAAACTTGAGACCATTAGGACTTTCTAGCAAACTGATCATTACATTAGTTTTTCCACAATTGGAGGGACCAACTATTAATGCTCGTATAGAATTTGGTAGCAAGGAACTATGTCTTATTTTTGTACTGTCATTTGAAGATACATCCACATTACGAACTAAAATATTTTTGTGTTGTTTTACTAAGCGCATTTCAATAACTACTTGTAAAATTCACAAAACAATATCTTTTATTCTAGAATAAAATAATATGGTTACGTTTTATAAAAAAACATTCAGTCATAAGAAAACTATCGTTGGAGAAGGTTTACTAAATAAAACAATAAATTCTCTACCTTTTGAATTACATCTTCCTGGATATCAGTACTGTGGACCTGGCACAAGATTACAAAAGCGTTTAGATAGAGGAGATAAAGGAATTAATTTATTGGATGCTGCTTGCAAAAATCACGATATAGCTTACTCCAAAAACAAAGAATTAAACAGTAGACACCAAGCTGATAAAATTCTTGAAAATAAAGCTTGGGAAAGAGTTCTTTCAAACAATAGCAGTCTTGAAGAAAAAACATTTGCATATATGGTGTCCAATGCAATGAAAGCAAAAACTAAATTTGGTATGGGTATGGAGAAGAAGAGCAGAAATAGGCAAAGACTATCGTTACGAACTCATTTAAATGATAAAAAGCTGTTCAATAGTTCAATTAGAGCAGCAACAAAAACATTACGGGAAGAAAAACCACAAGACATTAACTCGGCCATTAAAATCGCTCGTAAAGTTATCAACAGATCACTTAAGGGGAAAAAGGCACGCGTTGTAATACCACGCATAATCAATGTTCCAAAAATTGGTGGATTTTTACCGCTAATTCCAATTCTAACTGCTCTAGGTGCACTTGGTAGTCTAACAACTGGAGGTGCAGCTATAGCTAAGGCTGTAAATGCAACAAAGGACGCAAAAAAACAACTTGAGGAAGCCACCAGACACAATAAGGCAATGGAGTCTATTGCTGTGGGAGAAGGACTGTACCTTAAACCATATAAAAAGGGTTATGGACTTGTTTCTAAAGATCATTCAAAAAACTATTAGAAATGCTACCCAACAGACCATTATCAGAATTTGATCTAAGAAAATTTTCAAGAAATATTCCACACTTTAGAGGAGTTTTCATGTTGGACTCGCTGCCAAAACGTGCAAGGAAAATCGAATGTGGAATAATCAATTTAGATTTGTCAACAGGACCAGGTACTCATTGGGTAGCATACTATAGAAACAAGGATGAAAAACAGTATTTCGACAGCTTCGGAAATTTACAACCTCCTTTAGAGTTAATCAAATACCTAGGTAGAAATATTGAATACAACTACAATACACATCAAAACTTTAATACATTTAATTGTGGCCATTTATGTTTGAAATTTCTTTATGAAATAACTAAATATATAAAATAAAACACAAGCATATATTTGTATATTTTAAAAAATTCTTTCGTTGTTTTATTGTATTAGTTACAAAATATATGTACATAACATTTTTTTATTTTTTTTATATTTTTACTGCCAAACAGGGTACTGGGAGTTTGGTATCAAAAACTCGTGCATCTCGCTATCTAAGATCAGGTTTCGCTCTCCTTTTCTTTGTAGTCGATATTTATCATTCGAAAGATCTTCTAATTCTACATTGGTTAATGCATTATATCGGTTCGGGAGAAACATTATATGGTTTTCCAGCTCAAGTTGAATTGTTTCTCCGTACTTTGTTGTTACCCGCTTTGCACGTAGGATGTTGTATTTGATTGAATCATCTAGATCCTTTATATGTATTAAGGTTTTCGTATTGCACGAATTAAATTTTTTCACCAGATCCATTGCGGTAGAAATATTTGACAACTTACAAGTTTGAACTTCAATTTCAAAGTATTCACGATATAAGCCTTCTAGACACTAAGAAGTCTAACTGAAAATTGATAAACAATGATATTTGATTTGTATGTAAGATAGAGAGAGAGAGAGAGAGAGAGAGGGGACAAAAGACAGATAGATGAATAATGAAATCTGTACTTAAAACTGAAAAAGTGGAAGAAGATAGTGATATATGTATAAATTTTTGAGTTCTTGACTCAAAATTTTAAATTAGTTTTGGAGTGAAACGCAGATTTAGTTTTTTGAATTGTATATCATTTAGTAGAGAACTAATAGTCAAAAAGATCGCAAGCCAATTTCGGATACAAAAATTAAAAAAAAAAATTTAAATCATGAGCGAAATAAGAAACAAGGTTGAACAATTCTTAGCCGATTTTGAAGGATGTCAACTATATGAACACAGGGAAATGGTGAAATTTTTCCTCCATATGTTGGATGAAAACCAGGAGTTTGGTATAATGGAAGATGAGGACAAGGACAATGGTCACTTCAAGTCTTGTCCGTGGAGTCATCCAGATTGTGAGGAAGGTCCAGATACTTGCCGATGCTCCGTATTTTATTTGAGAAAAATGGTGATAAATAATTTAATTAATTCGTATTATGTAATATTTCATTGAAGCTAAATAAAAATCAAAAAACAATAAAACAAAAATCAAGATTTTTTTTTCTCATTTTTAATATATGTATTTTCTATTTATTTCTGTTAAAAATAAAACAATTTGTTCTCTTAATACTAGATATTATCACATTTCTTCTTCTTCTTCTAAACTAGCAATATCTGCTAAAAGCATATCAAGTTCGTAATGAGGATTAGTTTCTTCTATACGAAAATGATGCCATGCTAAAGTATTTATGTTATTGTTAGTAATTTTTCTCTTATCGTCTGCATAACTTAATACTGCCTTACTTAATTCACTAGTATAAATTTGATGTAATTTGGACTTAAACGTTAACATGGTATCATATACAATGGACTTATCAAACAAACAATTTCTATATGACAATAAACTATACTTATCTAAAATGGATTTCTTTACCCCCTTCGATTTTTTTACATCATTTTCATTTTGAATGCTAAAGGAATACATTTTAGGTCGCAGCCCAACAAATTCTGTCATTATTTTCCCGCAATTTTCGTCTTTCATCATACCCAAAACTTTTTTGTTCAAAAGAGGAATGTCATACTTATTAGCTAGAGCATAATCTGATGTATCAAATTGTTGTTCGATGTCAGGCTTTATGTCTGCGTAAAAGTCGTCTGTTTGTATTGTATAAATAAAAGAGTCAGTGTCCATATAATTTAATGATAAGTTTTTCTTGAACTTAGGTTGCATGTAGCCGTAATGGAAATCATACATTTTCCATTTAGAGAGTTCAAGTACACAAAATCCCAAGTAAATGGGCTTATTGTAAAATGTCTTCACTCTATTCATTTCGATAGCTACCATATCTTCAGAAAATATGGACAAACTATGGAAATTGGATTTTGATATCCAGTCTTGAGCCCCCAAATGATTCCGATTAGTTCTGCTCCAATTGGTTACAATTCTTACATTTCTCCTGTTGTCCACATTCTCCATAGTTTTCCCATACACTGCATTATTAAGCAATTTGAAGAAATTTTTCTCAAAAGCATTTTTAGCAGTGGCTCTATGCTGGGTATTTAAGTCAATATAACCTTTTAGCCATGGAGATTGTTTAAATGTTAGAATTCGATGTATTTTCATTAAAACTAAACCATATTTCAAACATTGTTTGAGAACTCTATAATGGATAACGTATGAATGCTTTGTAGAGAAATCGGTTATTAATTTGCTGTGCTTCGATTGCAAAGTTTTTTTATTTTCAGCACAAAAAGGAAGGTCATTGTGTAAGTCGTGTAGGTTAAAAGGGTAATCCAATGTGACTTCAAACACATAACCATCTGTTGTATTATCGGCTATGCTTTCCGGATCCAAATTGAGCTCCTCATTCGATAACCATCTGAATCCTCCATATGGGAGATATTCAGACATCGCCCAACCGTACAGGTTATTTGCATCTAAATATACAAGAAATTCGGACGGCTTTTCTTTATCAAAATCTTCTAAATATTTGTTGTTAGCTTTAGAATATCTTTTGCTACACTGTACAATTCCATCACGTATGCCCTTTTTCATAAAATTGTACATATCTATGTCTGTTAATAATTCGAGCTCAATTCTTGTATATTTCAACATTGCATCCCATGAAAGTCCAGGAGCTGTGTAATATTGACATGGATCCAGCTCATATATACTTTTACAAACTTTTCTGAAGTTCTCGAAAATATCTGTTAATAAAAGCACGTCTGTTTTTAAATATAATTCCATGTAATCTTTCATGGTTTTGGAGAATTCCACACGTACAATTATCTGATCAGAGCAAGTTGAATATGATTAAAATTATTAACAATGGTGCTTCTATACCGATGGCATTTCGTAGCTGGGATTGTCATATGAATCCACAATTGAATACAGGAACAAGTCATATTTGGAATGTTAAATTAGCTGCAAGTAAAGAGCGACCACGTTTTGTATTGGTCGCATTTCAACGAGGTAACAAATTTGTTCACTGTGACCTCACTAATTTAAAAGTACATTTAAATTCAACCTCTTACCCATATGATGATCTTAACATAAAATTTAAAAATGAACGGTATGCAATTCTATATGATATGTATGTAAGATTTCAACAAAGCTACTATATGAATGAGCCTCAACCATTATTAACTGCCCAGGAGTTTAAAGACGACGCTCCAATTATTGTAGTAGATGTAAGCTATCAGAACGAATCAGTCAATACCGGACCGATTGACATAAAAATTGAATTTGAAACAGCAACAAATATTCCAGCAACGACATCAGCTTACTGCGTTCTTATTCATGACCGCGTAATAGAATACATACCAATAAAAGGTCAAGTCCGGAAGGTCTTATAAATTAAATAACATGGATGGTGATATTGTTTTTGTAGACTTGCAAGGTTTCAAAAATAATTCAAATGACTTCATCGCAAAAGAACTAGCTGTAGTTTTCAGCAACAACGAATGCCTCAATTTCATCATAAAACCTCCTTTTGATTTCGCATGTTTATCGGTCAAAAAACAGAGAGAAGCAGTTTGGTTAACAAAAAACTATCATCATATTAACTGGAATGATGGATCAGTCTCATTTCAAAGCGTTTGCAAGTTTTTAAGATCCAATATAAGAAATTCACATATATATGTTAAGGGGGGAGAGAAGAAAAAATGGCTAGAAAAAATGATTCATCAAACAGTTTATAACATTGAAGACATTGGCTGCATTAATTTTAAACAAATGGAAACTAACCATTCAACATATTTCTATTGTAGCTATCACGACTATGGTGTTTGTGCCTTAAGGAATGCAATTTTACTTAAAAATGAAAATGTTAACAAACTTTTAAATAAATGCTTATAAAAATTAAAATAAATGTCTTTTATTTCAAATAAACACCTATATACATATTTATTTCAGAGAACACACAAACAAATAAACACAATGGTTCATTCATTCAAATGGTCAAGGGAATATTTGGGCACAACGAATAAACGCTTATTATTTGTTTGTATGTATATGCGTACATAAATATCTACAAATTTATTTCATTTCATACTGACCCACTTGCGCTAAATCCAGGAAAGCAACAAAAAAGCGGACTGTCACACAGACTCACCAATCGTCACACACACACCCCCTGTCTGACAGGCAGACATTCCAATCGCCACTCAGAACACAAAAACACACACATATTAATATTCTACAAAATACAGAAATCGCACCACCATCCAGATCCCCAAATAAAATCCATCGATGATCGTCATGTATAAAATAAACAAAATATCAAATTCAATATTTATGCAATAGTAATTTTTTTCACAACGTCTTCAAGATCAGAATAATCAAATTATTCCCCCACACTCAAGCATTGCACACAAAAAAGAAATAACTGAATTGCTGGACAAAATATCTTAAGTAAACACACACCAAAATTAAAAATATCTTAAGTAAACACACACCACAATTAAAAACAAGCTAAAAAATAAAAGAAGAAATCTCACTCCAGCCTGGACAAAATATCTTAAGTAAACACACCAAAATTAAAAACAAGCCAAAAATAAAAGAAGAAATCTCACTCCAGCAAGAAGAAACGAACCATAAACATTAGGGCGATCCATTTATACAACACTTTTAAGATATTGTACTTCCTAAAAAAGTTTTGTGTCAGATACTAAAAATTTCTTATTTTCTATTAGGCCATAGCACACATGGACAGACAGAATTCCTACGCTCACATATGGACAGACACAAATTCCCACGCTCACATACCGACGGACATGTATTTCCAAGGTCACATATGGACAGACACAAACTCCCAAGCTCTCATATGGACAGACAAAAAATTCCCACGGTCTCACGCTTACTTATACAAACTCATATGGACGGACAGAAATTCCCACGGTCTCATACGGACAGACACAAACTCATAAGCTCACATATGGACGGACAGAAATTCCCACGGTCTCATACGGACCGACACAAACTCCCAAGCTCTCATATGGACAGACAAAAATTCCCACGCTCACATATGGACGGACATGTATTCCAAGGTCACATATGGACAGACACAAATTCCCACGCCTACCCCAACATTATAAAAAAAAAAAAAACAACAATGCGAACCCCCTTATTAAACCGTGGGAAAATACACACACACAAACATTAAAGTATCAAATTACAAAATAAACACATTAAAATCAAAATTTGGGTAATTAACATGCAAATTTTTAAAATTTTACATGAAATTTGAGAATTTTAATGGTCCTGGCACGAACAATATTATACTACTATTAAAGCCCATTATCGTCTCCGTAAACCTATTTAAAAAATTACAATCACCAGTCAGTTCAATTAACTTTCCGCAGTATGGGAAATTATTTTTTATTAAATTCTCTCTTGTGAAAAGAGAGCAGCAAACAACAAAAATCATTAGAATAATGGTGTCAAATAGGAATTTGCTTGCATGTCATGTCATGCTGTAAGAAAAAAGCAACAACAAAAAGCTTTATACATAAATGCCACATTTAAATATTGAATAAAAAGCATATGCCTTTGCAGGAAATGAGGAATTCTTTTCAAGGATTTACTTTTCACTTAACATTATCCTTAAGGATTTAGTTGATTCAACATTCATTCGATTTCTTTTTACGTTGACATAAAAGAAGCAACTACAAGTGAAACATGTTTCTCTAGTCCTGAAAAATAAACGATGACTACTACAACTGCATGAGGGCAAAAACGAGGTGTGTGTTCGTATCTACAATTAATGTTGCATATGAAATATGTGTGGAATGAAGTTCTGTTTATTATTCCTTCCATTTCTGTAGGTGATGTTGCCATGGAAATATTGGTACAAAAAGAGTTAAGTGACACATCCAGCTCAAGGGTCAAGCAACGCATCCATTCACCGAAATAAGTTTCCAATTAATTTAGTGTTTGCTATTATTTTACCATGACCTTTCAGTTGCTCATTGGCAATTCGTAAACAACTAAATAGATTACGAAAGATGACCGAATATTGCTGTGGCAGTTGAAACTAAAGAAAGGAAAATTATGAACACGAAATGCTGTTCACCTGCCAAAATAATACAACCCCACGAACACACGCAAATGGATGACTATGTTTTCCTAAATGCCGCAGTGTACCTTAAAATACTCGTACATGGAGACCTTTAATTAATTTTATCTTTTTTATTTTCAAAGTCATGTTTCTCTGAAATATCTCAAAATCGGGAAATAAAGAAGATGCAGCACATTTCAAAGAAAATTTCACAAGTTCATTCTTTGCAACATTTATTTGTTTAGATTCTCTGCATTGAATTCATTTTCCTTCTGCGCCTTATTTTATTGTCTCCACACACAGAGAAATATTTATTCAGCCCTTAATGCCGGAGCATCCTGTTGATTCAAAGTATTTTATTATTTCATTTTTACTTTTTCAATGTGATGTTTTTTATGGTTTCTTTAAGGACAAAAAAGTCTGCATAACAGAACTGTAGAGGCGTAATTCATTTTTGTTTGTTAATTCACCGTAAATAAACAAAATGTACCATTAATTTTGCAAAAATATATAAATTGAAACAAAGTGTCAATCAACTGAAATTGAATGAAATGAATTGAATTAAAGAATGAATAAATTCAAACTTATTAAAAATTTATTTTTTGTAACTATTCAATCAATAATAATTCCCCTTATTCTGTAACTATTTGTCGACGTCATGTCAAGAAAATATAAAAAACGGGACAGTTCTGTACTCCTTTTCCTTAGCAATGGACAATTTTTAACAGCCCATGCTATAAGACTTTAGAGAGTAGTCACAGAGAGTCAGAATTATTTAAATGATCTCCACAAGGAGTAGACAAATGACCTATTTTTGATATTGTCTTGACGTGACGTTGACAAATAGTTACAGAATAAGGCGGATTATTTACTTCAAATTTAAACAAATAATCAACAATCGAAATAATAGCAATAACCTTTTTCCCGAACAAACGACGAGGCCTTTTTCGAAGTAACAATATGTGTAAAAAATTATCAAGGATTGCACAATTACATTTCATGAAAAAACAAAAATGCAGGCATCTAGTAATAAGCCCACAAAATTCATTACAAGGCTAGGACTTTCTCGCGTTGAAAATCGCCTTTTATGTACACAAAAATATATAAAATTATTAAAGATATAAAATTGCGTACTACAAAGACCCTGACAAATATAAAAAAAACAATCTGCATAAATAAATAATGAATGAATAAATAGAAGTTACATTAAAGGAATGCATTATTTTGCAGCTCTGGCACATATACTCAAGTACCTGCATACACACATTTACACACTCACACTCTTTGTGTATCCTGGATTCCCTCTTAAAGTGCTAGTGTTTTGTTTCAGGATTTTCTTAACAAAAAATTATTATAAAAAAAAAATTATTATAAAAAACATGATAAATAAATAGAAAACAATCAAAAACCATTAAATTTCTTAGGGATTTACTTGGACAAGTTATTTGTTATTTGAAAAAAGAAATTCTGAAAATTTTCCTTGTGTATAATTCAGTTACGGATTATTCGCCTTTTTTTGAAGAAGAAGACTGCTGTTTGATCGATATTTTTATTGTTTATTTTGCCACACAAGCATGAAATGATGGATTGGAAATATACAACAAGAAACTCAAACAAAAACAATATGCAAAATTTTCCAAGACATTTCAGGTTTTACAGCAAGAAACGAATTTCCAACAGCTTTCAGTGGCCGGAATTTATTCGGATTCTTACGGCAGTTACCCAACGGCATGTACGCCCGGTTCACTAAAGAATATTGAAATAGTACAGCCGGCAAATGAGATTAAGGAGTAAGCGCTAGGGAGGGATTCCGCTGGTCTGCGTACAAACTGCGAGGCTGTTACGCCAGCCCGCAACAAGAGACAAATGGAGTCTGCAGAAGTATTTAGAGTTCAGTCTTCCAAGATTGAATTAATCTACCAGATAAAACACGTGGTTTAAAACAGTTCAAACTTTTGCTACTTCATTTTTGTATTTTTCTTTCTTTAAATCTTTCCTTGTTCTCGTGTCCCCCATGGCCATTGAATGTCTGAGAAATTTGAGCATTTATGGCACTATTGTGTGGCATTCAATATTTTGTAGTTTTTTACTTTTATTGCCGTGTGGTTTCCCAAAAAAGGAAAAGGATGCTGAGACGAAAAACATGCCATCAGTTGCTTTCTTCGATTTCTTTTCTATTGTGGTTTTGTATTTAATTTAATCTTTTTTATATTATTTTCTGGTTGTTTAGGATTAACACCTTGACTTGATTATGAAACAGATTTCACATTAACATGTCTTTTATTGAATTTAAAGAACTATTGTTGGAGTTGTATTTGTGTATCCCAACACTGTGAGTCCTTTGAAAGGAAATGATGAATTACATTTGAAGAAATAGAAGAAAAGTTTATTTAAACAATTCCTTTGCATTTAAGAAATGTCACGTTATTTTGATTTGATTTGTTTTCTTATCTAGTTGTTGTTGTTGTTGTTAATATTTGAAATGTGAGGATATTTTTTATGGATCAGCTTATGTGCGTGTGTGTGCCTTCGAAAATATTTGTGACATCCTTTGCTTCGCCTTTACAAGCATCTCCATTTAAATACACACAAATAATGTTTTGCTAGACTGGAGAGAAGGATTTCTGATTGACTTTTATTTCCCTTTTCTTAATTTGTGTGTTGTGCGTATTTGATTTTTTTTTTCCTCTTTCTAAATTTATTGTTTTCTAATTATGTTTGTTTTCCTCTAAAAACATAAATATTTTTGCAATAACTTTTTATGATTGGGCGTGACCTGACATTAATCACGGGCCTTTTATCGCACAAACAGAATGACTCAAGAAGGAATGAATGTTGGTTTCTAGATGATGTTGCTGTTGTTTTTGTCTTTTTTATTTCTGTTAGAGGACTTTACGAAAGAGTGACTTAAATTGTATGTCGTAAATTGTGTGTGATAAAAACCAAATCTGAGTACGTGTTTGCAGCATTCATTTTTTTTACCTTGCAACATTCATTATGAATGTGTGTGTATGGTGCAGACAATGTGTGTGACCTTTTTAAAATAAATTTTGCTTAATTGATTTCTTTGCATAAATCTCTGAAGTACAAACAACTGAATGAAAATGATTGTGCATAAGCGAATGCAAGGGGTATCTTTCGATAGTAGCAGTAATAAATCGTTTTCCTGACGGCAGAATACCACTGAGGGCACCAGTATCCATATACCCACCGAATTACAGTTCCTCTCCTTAAGAAATCATTGGCAATATTTTGGTCAGAGATGGAGAAAGTAATATCGCTTGCATCTCATGTAGAAAACCCATAGCAGATGCAGATTCAGGAGGATACTGAATAAATTGCATCACACATACTGTTCTTAGTGCTATTCTAAAAATCAGGTCCACTAAAATACATGTCCCGCTTTCGGAAAAAAATCATTTTTTTGACTGAGAAATTTGCAATTTAGAAATAAGTTTCTTAAAATTTGTCAATCATTAAACAAAAATCCCCCCTTTTAGAAAGATTTTGCAATCTTTTTAAATATTCTAATTGTTGTTTACTCTGCCCTGCTGTTTGGACACTTTCCCTTTATTCAAGTACGTGTCAGAGCACCTTTCAAAATCTATCTATTACACCTTCCACACTTCAGAACTATAAAAAAAAAGCTGAAAAGTTTCGAAAGAATGAAATGCTAAAAGTCAAAGTGTTTGCACAAAGCATTAGAGATACTTGTTACTGGAGGTTATTTTGTTTATGCCTTTATTTATATTTTGCTGCTGTAGTTTATTCTCCCACCAGCTTCCACTTGCAGCCATATGAAAGCAACTACTACAGCAAGAACAACTCTGATATCTATTTGTTTAGTAATTGTAACATCATCAGCAAATAGTGGTTGAAGTTGAAGTTTCTCTTTAGTTTGTGTTTACTTTGTGTTTAAACTATTGGGATCCTTTTGTTCTTGTTGCCGTTTTTGGTTTTTCGTTTTTTATGTTAACAAAACTATTGCAGGTGTACAGAAATTGACTTCATAAAATTAAGAAAAAATCTTACTTTGGCTGGAAATATTTTAATTTAATTTTATCCGAATTTAATTCTGAATACAAGAGTGCTTTGCAACTACTGTTGAGAAACGTTTACACCTCTTGTTAAAAACGGAGTGTGTTACGACTGCAGCACGAATGATTAGCAACAAACTGCTAACCAACTTCCCAAGAAAAGCAGCGTGAAAATACAATTTGGAAACAGCCAAGTGAAATGTTAAGTGAAATAACAAATAAGGCGGCAGGAGAATATTAACAATAAAACACAATAGAGTAAAATATTTTCTATTACAGAATTTATCAGATCCTTTTGACCGTAACTGTAATTAAAAAATTAATTTATTTCAATTAAAGCAAAGCATGTTTTGCAGGAAACAAATTATGTAAACAATTGACTCATTAAATCCATTTTTATTTTAGGAAAACGCTGTTGGCTTTTACTTTTTAATTCTAATGGTCAACAGGTTTTCATTGGATTGACGCATTTCGATACCAGAACACTCAGCGATGTGAATAAGAGCGTACGTTTATATGCAATCGTACATGAAACTATTAGAATATGCAGTTGTGTATTTCCATTTATCTTGGCATCTCCAACACAAAATCTAGGCTTCAATATGAACGCGTTGTAGCAGCGGTAGCAAGTCTAAAGAATAAAATTGAAGAAAAACAAATCAAGCACAAACTCAAGTACATTCTTACGAAAGATGTATCAGCATTCTTTTTTACATCTCACATTATTTTCATAAGCCCAAGGGTGTTGATGTTGATATCAGACATTACAGTAGAACACGACTAAAACGTTTTAACGATTGCACAAAGAAACAGGATATACAAGTTTTACTTTTTTTCACAAATCTAGATCATGGTATTGAATGAAAAAATGTATTTAAAAAATTTTCAACAATGAATAAAAAGAAAACAACTAATAGTCACGTTGTTTAATGAATAAACTTTTTATTAATGCAACAATTGTACAAAAATATTAATAAAAATATATTAAGATTACAACTTTATTTTGTTACACACACGAATATATGAATTTTTGATAATGAGTAAGAAGTCGTCTGAGAATAAGTCTTTCTCATTATTTTCATAAGTTGCCGATGGGTCAGTGCATAGAAGGTTCATGCTGAACCACAAAGAAGTAGCATTAGTCAGTCACCAAAAGCTGAAGAAATCATTTTCTTAACAGTATTTTTTTTAGAATTAAGATTTTATAGGCTAATTGTTCAAAATTTTAATTTAAATTTCAGAAAGACATGATAAATATTCCAAGGCACAAAGGCAAGTCAACATCAGTTTTTCTTATTCAACTTACACAGCAGAGCAGAACAGCTGTTTTCGAAAGCCGCCTAATAAGTGTGTTTATCACCACTTATTAGGTGGCTTAGTTGAATGCGATAACAGTTCCTATTTACACAAATTTTATTGTGAAAAACGATACGAGAACTGTATCAACCTGATGTTAACATGTTATTGTTTTAATACCCGTGTTACCGTTTAAATAATTTTCTTCATGTCCCATTTTTCAGAATTTTTTTTTTTTTAATTGTTACATATTTTTGAGCACAGAATTTATTGATCGAATTAATTTTTTTCGACTTAAATTATTAGATCTGTGCATATGGATTTCGTACAATCTGTACTTGACTGTACAAAACACCAAAAAGAATTTTCCCCATTAAAACGTTGAAATTAAGAGGCACTCATTACCAATATGAGAACTAAAAAAGGTAAGCGTTAGAAATGAGACAACAGCAAGTTAAAAGAAAAGAAAAAGTGCTAAAAGAAAAATTATATTATAAATGACAACAACTCAACAAGAAAAACATCAAAATAAGATCAATCTCATGATTTCTTTCCAAGAATTTTCCACCAATTTTCATCGATAAAAAAATTGCTTTTTATTCATTTTTTTTACAAGTCGTGTGCGGAAGATGCAAAAGCCGCTTAAATGAAAATTTTCCCTGCACGCCAGTAAATATATTTGCATCAGCACAGTGTGTTTGTTCATTAAGCGTAGTACTTAGCAAGAATTTTAAGAATAGCAAAAAGAATGTTAAATAAGACTAAATGCTTGTTACGACAAAAAAAGAAATATAAAAACACTTATTGAAAGCAGCCAATTGAAAATTATCGCATGTGCTGTGAATATGAAGGGGCAATAAAAACATAATGAACAGCAACACCGTTTACACGATAAAACAATTTATTTTTAAGGCAAAACTAATACATTAAATCTTTAAATGTTTTGAGGAAAAAAATTTATAGAAACAAGAAATTGGCAACTTCTCTGTCATAGAGATGTTCACTTGGAAAGAAAGCAACATTCTTTTTATGATGATGTGGCTGAGCTGAATTGTTAATCGCCTTGGCTTCTGAACAAAACTACCAAAAGAAGTTAGCACTCCAGGAGGATCGCACTTGTCCATTATAAATACATATAAGAAGTTTTTTTTTGCTATTACAAATTTTTTTTCAAATCCAATCAACAAAAATTTTGAACTTCCACAACTGACAAACTTTTCTAAAAACCATTTGATTGCTAATTCTCTAAAAATCGTTAGAATTATTAAGATTGTTGCCACTTCGTAATGACAAGTTGAAGAGAACTCCATGGGCCATAATAGATCCATCAAAACTATTGTTTTTCGTAGTGGCACATACGAGGCGGTTTAAACTTCACGACAAACTGAATTGAAAGTAATAATTTAGTAATTGAAATCAGATGCCAGTTTCTTCTGTGGTTGTGTCTAAAACCAAATCAAAAACGAATTGGAACTAAAGAAAATTATTAAATATTTGGACTTGTCAGAACAAGAGTTTGATATAGGAAAATCTAAAATGGATGTCTATGTTTCTAGATATTTGGAAATCATTTACAAGCTGTCGACGCTTTACACGCGTATGTAGCAAACATTTGTTGCACTTGTGTTAATTTCATTCAGTATGAGGCATCATCACGGCCACAATCTCAATGAAAATATCTTAACAGCATAAAAAAGTACTCGCACACACGTTTTAGCTTCACTTACAATTTCAGATACTTTTGCATCCAATTTTAATTACAATTTTTCATTTCTTTTCTTTTTTTTTTCTTGCAATCATTAAAAATCATTGTTCTCATCAGCAGTTTGTTAGCAAGCAACTAACGTTTATATTTTCTATGAACGACAAAGATGCAGCAAAGCAACACAACATAAATCCGTTTTCTATCTGTCGTCGTCTCGTGGCGTTCATTCATTCATGAAAATATTTTCTGTTTTGCTGTGTTTTGCTTGGGTGTGTGTGCATGCCTCGCGAATACTCGTAGTCCTTATTAAATTCATTCTTAAATAATCATGAAATACTACAAAGCAAAAAAATAGCAGAATTTTTTTTTTTTTTAGGAGTAGGACCAGCACTCAGGGGATGACCCCTACATATGCAATGCATTGCGCCGGAACTGAAAACGAGGGGAAAGTATTGAGGGGACAGATTAGGAAAGATGAGAAGATAGACAGTTTTTTTTATAGCTATTTCAACCTTTTACTTCGCCGGCTAATTTTTGCTACAGGGCCGACGAAGGTGGGTGGTGTTACTCTGCTTTTTTAGTACATGATGGTGTCAGTTGCTGCCAATTATGTTCAGTGACCAGTGACTATGCCTTCATCATTGAAACAGGCTGGCAACAACTAACACAACCATGCACTAATGCTGATCAGAAGAATTCAACACAATATTTCATGACTCAGCGCGGGCTCGAACTCAGGACCTTCCGCTTCATAGTCTCGTGTTCTACTACTTCAGCCAACAGCACCCACAATCTTTAATTAATTTTTTTTTTATTCCTTTTTGGCAATCACGTTCAAATATGTATATTGTCAGACTTTTCGCCATCGCTACTTACTTATTACAGCAGAGCCGTTCGGCTAGCGAAAGGTAATTTTCAGTGGAAATTTTAAGTCTTCCGCAAGCATCCGATTTGAAGGATCGCATATGGACCGATTGTACGAAAACATTAAAAATCCACACAATGAAGAAATTCACAAGAGCACTGGACCAGGTCGAATTTATTTTCCATGTTGGCAACTTCACTGGTGAATAATTCAAAATGAATTTCACAAGGTTCACACAACTTTCGTTCATTGGCTTTTTTTCAAGAATTTGTGTCGTCTGTCTTTCCTCTGCTTAACATAAATATGCACTCACACAATTTGTTCGAAATGCATATTTCAGTCAACAATATGCAATTTGTTTTTGGAAACTTGCCCAAATATTTCGCTGCTCCGTTCTAATGCTCGACTAAGAGTATTTTTTTTTCTTTTTTTGAAGAAGAACAAGTAAAACAATTTAAATCGAAAGCAGACATATGAAGTGAATCTGTGGCAAGATATTTTAATAACTTATTATGTGTAAGAGCAAATGTCTGGCAAAAGTAATTGAAATGAGCATATAAAATGGCAAACAAATTGCAAAAAAAAAATATATATATTTAAAACAATTTTTAATACGATATGACACTGTTCAGTTCCTTCCATTTGTTTTAAGGCATTAAAAACAAAACGATTTTTAAAGTAGAAATTTGGCTTTTTCACACAAACTTTAACGCACGTGAATGACATTAAAATTTAAACAATATTTTAAATATTTTCTCATTTTTCTATTGATGCATTGAAAGCATCGAGATGCAGACAACAACATTGTGGACTTGTTATCATTTATCACCTTTGAAAAACCGCTTTGCTACGTGGGAGTTTTTTCTTCTTTCAATTTTTTAATCTGAACAAAAAATAAATAAAAAATTAAACAATAAAGAAACGAATGAATAGGGCGAGCGTAAAGAAAGAACAAATATATCAACGATTTTTGTAATGAATTTCCATTTGTTTTGAGCGACTTCAGTGGGGAAGATTCTGCTACAAAACCACAAAACATCCACATGATGTGACTTCAAAATTCAACATATTCACATGTCAGCAAAACCATGAGAGTAATTTTTTATGCAGCCTTTGTTATGTTAACCTTTCAAATGAGTTCCAATAGGTGTTTTTAATTTTGGCTTCATTAAGCTTCGCGTCGTCATTTGGGTGACATGGACACAATGAAGACAGCACCGCAGTTTACATGTGGCCGTAAATGGGAAACGTGTTGAGCTTTCAATCACAACGTGACCCGTTTCAAATTCAAAACATCAAATTCCTATTCGAATTGCAAAATTGTATAAATATTTTTTTTCTTCGTTTTAATATGAAAAAAAAAAACAAAATTATCTAGATGAACATCTCTTATACTCGTATTTGATTAGATTCTATTGGAAATGCCAAATTAAAACTACAAAATCACCAGCAACATTTCGATTGATTCCACGGTCTTTTTAAAAGTTGATTTGTGTTCAGGCAAAACCGAATTTACGATGTAAATAATTTAAAAAAATATCACGATCATGTACTAAAAAGCAGAGTAACAGCAGCGTCCTCCTTCGTCGATACTGTAGCAAAAATTAGCCGGCGAAGTAAAATGGTTGAAATAGCTGAAAAAAATTCTCTATCTCCTCATCTTTCTGTCCCCTAAAAAAAATCCATACTTGAGACACTGCCTGCACAGGGCATATTTTTGCATATTTAAAAGCCTATTATGGGACATGAGTCATTTAAAGTTAATAAAACAGCGGCCTTGTGCGACACTTTATTATTAAAAATGGTTAGGCGAGTTCCTATTTGAATAAAATTGAAGGATGTTTGAATTGAGAGAGGAGAGCAATAAATCAGATTACAATTTTTTTTTTTTGAAATAAAGTCGCCTGCTTTGGGCGGCTTTTAGATTTCGCCAATATTATTGACCACGTTTTGAAATATATATTATTCTTATTTTTACTTTTATCTTTAAACACAAATCAATTTCAAGGATGTAGTCAATTGACCACCACAAAAGCGATTCCTTTATCGCATGCAGCAGTTGCTAACAACGAAAACAATAAAGTTTTTATGATTGTAAAACAAGCAGAAAGAAGCGGTCGCTTCATTTTGAAGGGGAAAAATACGAGTACATTTAATAAAGACATGTCGTCTTGCGTTTGATTTTATGTCGATTATTATCACAACATGGAATGAGCAAAAAAAATTCATAAAAATATATTAAAATTACATGAACTCAGACAAATATTTCATTATTCATAACGGCAGACAGACATGGGCTGCATGTGACTTAATTTATGTCCCACTGGAAATGCTCATTGTTTTGAGGACAGGAAGTGCGAGCTGTTGTTTTGATTTTATTAAAGTTAAAAATTCAAGCTTCAGATGATCGTGGGGTTTCCATCTCCCATGTCAGTTGCTGGCGTTTCTCTCTCATTTTGCTTCAGTGTTCTAAGAGCAATAAAAAAAGTGTTTTCACACACGAAAGTAAATCGTATTAACTCCACTTCAAAAGGTTATTCTGCACAAATGGCTTTCAGAGAAATATGCAAGACGTTAAAATAAATGTATTTAATAAATGAAAAACAGTTAGCGAAATACATAAAAATCAAAATGAATATTGCAGAGTCTTGTTGCGGTTATTGGAAATGTTTTCTTTTTGCAAATGCTTTGTTTTTACGTCAATTGACTTCCACTTCAGCTAAAATTGGATTTGCTAAAATGCAAATAACAACAATACGAGAATGAAAAGCAATCTTGTTTGTTTGTGCCACAACCTGAAGCATTTACTTTTTGTTTGTTTAACAGTTGTTTGCTACATTTTGCATATACAATTTCATTTCGCTACACAATGCCAAAATATCAATAAAAACGCATAAAAATGATGGCAACAAAAATTGAAATCATTTAACAGTTAACACACACAAGAAAAAAAAAAGGTAGAAAGAAATGACATGAAAAAAGAAGCAACGAGCTGCTGTCGTTCCAGTGACGATGAGAATGCCTAACAGCACAATTGCTTAGCAAAAATGCATATTTTAAGAATCAAAAATACTCGAGAGCACAAACTAAAAATCATCATCGTCATCATGGCTGTCATCTTCATCGTTAAAAATATCAGCAAATACGACTAACAGCTACAATAACAACGTACGAGTAACAGCCTTCACGTTACATTGTTGGCTAAAAGTGTTGCTAATGCTGCTGTTATTGCTGCAGTTACAAAGGCTCCCTAATGGTTTATGCAAATCGCATCATACATAACAAACACATCAGCATCACTAGCAGCGTCGCTGCCACCACCACAGCACTTACTGCACCGTTGCGCTGTCTGTTTGCACACCCAAACACAACATCAATTGTGCAGGGCGACAGCTCTTTCTATACATGCAACAGTTTTCAAATATTTGTTGAAGCCAGCAAAAGTGAAATAGTTTTTCGAAACAACGAAACTTTTCCATTAAAAATGGACGGCGATTAAAAGATTCTGAATGCTGCAAAGTCAGGCTATTAAAATTAGTATTCCACAATCGCCATCCACAGAGACTTTTTATCGCGATTAGAGAGACACGAGCAACTTTGTAAAACCCGGCTCGAAGGATTATCAAGAAAACTATAATTCCAATCGAAATAATAACACAATCCTAAAATTTTGTTCACAATTAAAGAAAACACATTTCCAAAATTTTAGGCAATCGAAGTTGTAGCGTTCGAAGTAGCCGATAGTGTTTCATGGCCGCGGTACTAGTGTAGCAGCAAAATTGATTTAGAAGAAAATGTGCCACTTCTTGTATAAAAAAAGTATTTCAAATCTTTCCCAAAATTGCTTAGATCTCAGGGAAGAAATATTACAAAAATCAAACAAATAATAAAACAGCAATGCTTGAGAAATCATTTTTTCCCTGCGCCAATATCTGTTCTGTTCTTTTGCTTAATATTCTAAAAAGGATTTTCAAATCGTTAGATATAGATTGTTGGTTTGTTGGATGGATGGATGGATGGTTTAGTTGGGTTGGGTTCAATGGTGAAAATAATGGTGGTAAAACTATCGCTGGGTGGTTGCAGTACTTCATAACACAAATTCAAACAAACACTCTTAGAATATATTCTTTTTTCTTCTTTCTTGCCGCACATGCCACACCAGCACCAGCACCAATATTCAATTCTAGTGAAAAGGCAGCAGTTTTGCAAACAACATTGAACATCACATGCAAAAACACTTCGGAGCGTACAATTGCAACAACACGGAAAAACATACAAATATTTCGTTTATAAATTCTTTTTGGCTTGTTTTTACAAGACAAATATAAAAAAATATCAAACAAAAATATATTTAAAATGCAGCGGCTTAAGCTGTAACAACATCACGTTAGATTTAGCAAATATGCGGTTGTTGCTCAAGAAAGAACTCGTAACAACAACGGCAACAACAACCACAGCAACAACAAAAGCTTTACACAGACATGTCTTAGATTTTGACTAAACAAATATTTCTAGATTTTATTTACTTTTATTTCGTATTTCTTGGCTTTTATATTCATTTAATTCACATTTGAATTCGATTTCTTACATCTATTTACCTTTTAGCTTGTTACTACTGCTTGTTGTTGTGTTGTTGTAGTTCTTGTTGTTGCCACAAATGTTGCTGTTTCAAGTGAAGTGCTGTTGCTGATGTGTTTTGTAACATTTTGTATGCCTCAGCCATGCATATTTAAACAACATCTCTGAAGCTTTTGCACAAAGAGAATCAGCCATTCCGTATAAACTTGGCGCGATACTCTTGGATTTAATGTTCTACTCATTTTTTATTTTCCATTTTTCCATTTTTTTCTTTCATTATTATTGAAATATTCTTCTTTTTCATTGGCATATCAAATTTTCTGAAAAATCATTCTCATCATCGTCATTGTGCATAAATTTAAAAGGCAACAAGAAAACAATTTTATTTACGGCAGAGCATTTTTGTAACAAACAACACATGGAAAATGTATCACCCTACGGGCATGCGGCAAACGGTGTCAACAAATTGGAGGACTCCCGTTTGCAGATTTCGCTCTTCTATCCAACAGAAATCTTCACATTGACATTTAATTTAGTTTTTTCCCCCTAAATATTCATTCTAAATTTATTCTAGATTAACTGATGTGTGATTTGTTCGGGCGCTTATGCACACGGATAAGTTGCTGTCGACGGACCCACGATCCGCTGCCGTTGGTGTAGGGCACTGTTTCTTCAACAAGGACATGCAACATTACAAGAAATGTTTCACTTGCCCATTCGGATGAAGTCAAGTGTGTGTTATAATGTTTACACATGTCAATCATTGTTATTGTATTGTGGCAGCAACAACCACAAACAACAGCAGAAAAAGAAAAAAGATGAGAAAGAGTTATTTATTGTTGTTGTAGCTGTTGTTATTACGAGTATTATTGTTATTGTTGCCAAAGTGTGTTTTTGACAAACGTTGCAATTTGATTTGTTGAAATTCAAATATTGACATGACATTGTAAATATTTGTATAAATTGTTGTACAACTCGCACGCACACATACAAAACATTCAATGCAAATGCACGCTTTATTTATTTATTTATATTTTGCACCCCGTTCCTTTTCCTCGCCGCAAATCTTTTGTTCTGCAGCACTGCCAGTCTTATAATGAAACTCAAGTAAAAGATGAAGAAATAAAATTCGATTGCTTTTTCCATTCAATGCATACACATTCATTGTAAGTTTATTCTTGATTCCCCCTTCACTCCTGCCGAGCCACAAGAATATATGAATCGCAAATTCCAATATTTATTGAAAATTACAAATAAATTTAGTCACACAATAGAATGCTGGCAGCCATTGTCTCCAAAAGCCCAACTCATTTGTAGCAACAATCACGTATCAAAATTATTTGATTTTTAAATGCAACACGTTTGTTCAACACAGAAGGCAGTCTTATGGGAAAATCCTATTTTGATTCGAAAAAAAAGGTTTTTTTTTTATTACAGAACAGAAAAATTAACATGCGAAGAGCAACAATTAAATTTGTAAATATTTAAATGAATTCCGTCTTCATGTATGAAAACTCATTTGACAAGGACGTGATTTTGAATGAAATAGAATTTATTTTGATACACACACACACACAGACACTGCATGAATGAATAGCTTAGTGCAGCAAGCAAGTGAGAGAGAGAAAATAGTTCATATTAAATATTTCTAATTAGAAAATCGCACAATCGCTACGTCAAGTAGAGCTACAGCACGTAGCAAAACTATGAGCTAATATGGCTTTTTAAGGGCTGATTTTTCAAGCAAAAGGTCCACTTTATGTTTTTTAAACAACTGAACCGAATTGGGTTTATTTGAATCAACTGATTTTTTAGTCACAAGGATGTGAATTGGATCACTTGTTTAAAAATTAATAGTGACTAGACTGGCTTTCAATTTAACTATTGGATTGGCCCCAATGCCATTTGAACTGCTAAAACCAATAGCCATCTTCATTGTCAAGCGACAAATTTAATCAGCCGACAACATTCGAATCTTTGAACTGCTGGATCACAAATATTTATAGCAGATGGTGCGTTTGGAAAAATAAAAATGAAACATAACATACGTTTATTGTAGCAGTTTTTAAAATTTTTAAACTATTTATTTAAAAAATGAATAGTTCGAATAAGTTAATTGCACTTGTGACATTTTAGTTAAGTTTTTTGACACCCCACTGTGTTTCCATAGAAAAAGATCTAAGAAACTACAAGAACACTTAACGAAAGCAATTTTAAAATACTTTTTTTATTGCAGGAAAAATTACCAAGAATCATCTTTTATACTTAAAATCACTCAAAATATATAATAACGCTTAAGAAACGAAAACTGAAATATTAATCAGCACTGCAGTGCTTCCTGGCTTCATAATGGGAGTCGTTAAGGCGAAAAGTGAATAATAAATTTTAACTTTCCAATTAAAATTTCATACTCAACTATTGAAATCCATCTAACACGACTGCGAACAGGTATTTTTCATTTAATAACCTCTCAAATTATTACAAACGACTCAAGATACATCTAGAAATATAATAATTTATCATTTAAATAAATAAGCACAACAGCCATTAGCAGCAGCAGCAGCAGCAGCGTCCGCATGTTGGCTCTTAACACCATCTGTCTGGCAAAAAGGAATCTTTTTTCTACGACTCAGCGTTCGTTTCCTTTTGGGTAAAAGCCTATCACTAACCTTTCGAAAGTTATTTACATTTGAACATTACACAAAGTGTCACGATTTTTCCTAAGAAATAAGAAATCGTTGTAGGAAAAACACAAAATTCATGATCACACTCTGTATTAAACAAACAACAGCAATTCAACAACCAAACAAACAAACAAACAAACAGCAAAAAAAAACACTCATACTCGGCAAAGGTATGCACTAGTCACAGCATTAGAATACTTGCCACAACTCCTTAAACTAACACAAAGCCACAGACACACACACACACACACTCGCACACATCTAGAAGCAACCGCCAAATTGCAAGTTTTGGTCAAAATCCTGAAATAATCGCAAAAAACACAGCCATTGCACATTTATGCAGTTTGTATGGCAAGAAAATCCCTGGATAATTTGAATAATCATCTATAAACAGTAGCAAGTTGTTAAATGCAAAAGGAAAAATAAAAGAGTTTGAAAAAATAAACAGAAACTGCAAACAACAAGCTTAAAACTGTAAAATAGTAGGGGAAAAAAAGCTACACAAATGGAGTGTCAAACCTTAACTGGCAACTCACAAATTAAAGCCAAAAGTAGTTCAAGTGAAATTGTTGTTAGAGATTTCCAGATTTTTTATTTATTTCTTTCTTTCTTCCTCAAACAACAAACAAATTCAAATGTACCCAATCGAATCGAACAGAACAAGCAACACCTTAATGTTCAAATATCACAAAATGTTCATCTTTGACTGTCATTAGTCAGTTCGTACAGAGACCTCAATAATGCGCTTGTGTTGACTTTCAGAGTGGCCACGAGCGCGGCTTGATTGTTGGGAATGAACCACATGCAACATGATGGCGCATCAGTCTCATATTTTATGGTGCCATTAGGCAGCAGAATGGCTGTTTATGAGGTAGAATATTAAGCAATTCCAAGGCACAATATGCCAAGAAATTATTTATAGAGTGGGATAGAACCAGGCCAAAAAAATGTCAAAGGTCAGCAATGCTTTCTTTCCTGTCAATTACACATATGCGAAGTATGGACGAAACATAGAACAGAATTATGTGAAGAGGAAAAAAGTATGACTTAAAACTACGCGTTCGGCCGGCCGCTTAGAATGCTGCAGCTATAGATAAATGTTGTCATTAGAAGAGAATTTCGCTCCAATTACTCTGTGACTCCAGATCGCTAGTCTTACCACATATTTTTTGAAATATCTGATTTTTTTTACTTATTGAATACAAAATAATGATGTATCTTTATACTACGATAAACACTAGTTAACAATATTTTTTTTTTCAAGTACAACGTCTCTTGATCGGGCTAATATAATAATTGCTTTTAACAATTTGACACCGAGCATCATTTAATAATGAAACCTTTCACTGCAGTCAAATGAAATAATCAAACATTTTTGGGCAAGCTTAATTATTAATTAATTCCGAGACAGCCGCTTACAAGGCAATCATTATAAATTTCCTGAGAGACAGGGATAAAGCAGCTTGCGATCAACCGGACAAGATCCTCTTTCATTAGGAATACAAAAATATTTATACCTGCCATAGCATATTTTGGACTACGTATTTGTGAAAAGACTAGCTTTCAAGCTTTGCGGATTTGAACGTGAATATGAATTTTTGTAAAACACTAGAATAAATTATAATAAAAAAAATAACACTGAAAGCAAATTCTCAGTAACATCTCATCTATAAAATTGCGTACTGCCCGATCTCTGAATGGAAAGAAGTTATTGTCATAGACTGCCAGAACAGTAGTTTGACTTTACTCTAGCCCAATTGATGCATGAAGTGATTCGAGTAGCAGATAAGGCTTTTAAAAAGCTGTTGTCAAACTTAAACTTATTTTATTAAGTGAGACTTTTCATGTCGGATAAAAAAACTTTTTCTCCGAGACTTTTCAAGAAATACTATTATGGCTTCAAAATACGGAATGCTGGCAGCTCTTTTCTTACACCTAAATTTATTTTTTGTGTCCACAAGGAAATTGTGAATCAACAAGATATTTGTATTTGAGATTTTTTAACTTTTTTTGCACAAACACGATCGATGTGTTGTGTTAACATTTCGACAAATTTACATACAGTTACACTTAAAAAACATTCAAACAAATAAAAACAAACTCTAGGAAATAGCAAATCTTGTTGTTTTGTTTAGTTAATTTTTTCTTTCTTTAAGTCAAAGAGACATCGTTAGTTTTCGGGGAACTAGAAAAAAATTAAGGCAAAAAAAAAATACACTCTTATGAATAAAAACACGCAGAAATATTTCAACTTTTTCCTAAAACTGTTTTTATTTTTTTGCGATTCGAAAAGTTTAAAATATAAACAAATTTTTTCTGGTTTTTAGTATTTATTTTATTGTTGCTGTTTTTGCTGGTGTTTGTACTAAAATCGTTTCTTTCGTATTGTAAATCAGGCATGAAAATCAACTGATCGTGAGATCAACAAGTTTTGTGCAAATGTTCGTGTATAAAATGTATGCTTTTTGTTAGATTTTCCAATCCTTGGACACAGTGGGCATATCGGTGGCAAGAGAGTTCATTGTGCAAATAAAGATTCTGAAGAAAACAGTTTCTGAATCGGGTTTCCCGAGTTCCCCGATGACTCTGAACGAAAACCGGTAGATGTTTGCTGTGTAAAACCAGACAAATAAAGCCCTTTCAACCACTTCCAAAATATATATGTATTAAGAACTGGGGGATACCATCTAGAGTGCCAGTGCAGGCAGCATTATTTCTACTGAAGTCCAATGAATATTAAATGCTTGGCCTGCCTGAATAAAATCAATGCAACACTAATGGCTGCTTGCCAGAACACGAGAGATTTATAGAAACATAAACCTAAGAAGTTAAAATATCTCTCTCAAGACAACAACTTCATGTTTATTCTTCGGCTGAAAACAAGCAATCACTCGGATGAATCAAAAGAAAAGATAATTCATCTCAAATGAGTAGATTGTTTTCTATACAAAAATGTACTTGATGAACTTGACCGAAAAACAATATTAATTATTTTTCGGTGTGTGTACGAGTTTCATGTGTTGTTGCTGTAGTTTTGTATGAATGACTTTTAAATTTAGAGCTTCCGTTGTTACCTTAAATTAAAACGAAAAAAAAAGGTTTGAATTTTTTCTGCTGCTGCGTACGGGAGAGATACAATCTCATATCTGCTGAAGGGTACAGCAACACAGTGTTTTATGATCTTTTATTATTGGATTTCAATGACGGCCAAATCTAAACTGTGGCCGCAGCCAACTGGCATTCACTGGCCATGATCAAACAGTTTCTTTTGTTTAACGCAAATAATTCTGTTGGCAAATGTTAATTTTTTAATTTTATATCCATAGTTTTATGTAATACTCGTGCATTTCTCGCCAGTCATGGCGTCAGTTGTATTGTAGTGGTATTGTTTTCGTTTTCTAAAAATTCAAATAGAAATATTTTTCAACACATTCTTTTATTTGTATTACGTTAGGGTGTTTGAATTGAGCGTTGTGCGCACTTTGCTGGTCATGAACTTTGGATTCTATTTTCATATAAAAACACCTTTTCTTGTTTGCATTTCAAAAATGTTAATTCCTCAATATCCTTGACAAAAAAAGCCAAATTCCATAGATCGTTATTTTGTAAACAAACAGACACACACATTACGGGCGGCTTGTTGTTCACAAGCCATATTTTAAGCAGTTGCAAGCGAATGTTAAACAACACACTCATTCACAAGTCTGATGGCTCTTTTGCAGGGAAGGCATGGCAGTAAACATGCATAAATGCTTCCATTAAATTGATATGATACGGATTGTATTGTAAAACAACGTTATTTTCCCATTTACACATCATCATCATCGACATACGAATTTATTTTGTAGCGTATAGAGCAGAATGTTTGAGAACATGCTTTCGCCTCGTTAAAAATCATCACCAGCATCGCATGGTCCTCGGCAGCGCATGGGTAATTATCATTACAAAAGTCATCATTATGGTCATGTTCGTCATTACCGCCGTCATCGTCATCGTCACCATCATCATCATCATCATCTTTTCCCGTTCCAGCACGATGGACAATGGCAGCATCCAGAGCTTGCATATCAATAAAAGAAGGCCAAGAAGTAAGCAACAGCATCCATTTGAAAGCTATTGACAGCAAACAACATAACGTATTGTAACTGTCAAAGTAACGTAGCTAAACAATGTGTCACTATGACAATCAGAAAGCATCAAAGTGCAAATTGGACACTATTTTCGCTAGATGGGCTGCCTGTAAGTGGCTGGCACACATTTACACATTTCCAGCATGCAGGAAAAACTAACAGACAGACAGACAGCCAGCCAGCCATTTAAACGAAAAGCTAAAATAATGCAAACCATTCCAATTGAAACAGCCAAGTGAAGCAACTAAACAAAATGGACAAAATGCTCACTGGAGGAACGAAAACGAAAAACGATTCAAATCAGACAAACAAAACTCAAGATTTTAGATGCCAGCAAATGAACGTTTGAGGAAAATCAAATAATCCCAGAACCTGAGCAACACATTCGATATTCTGCAATTTTACAGTTGGCCCTGCTACATTGCGTTTGATTTGCAAACCCACTGAACTTTAACCTGCATTAACAATTTAGAAATACTGATTTACAGGGCGCGTGGAAATATATGCAAACCACACTTAAAGCGGAGAAGCGGAGTGTCATCGTAATAGTGTGTACAAGTGGCAGCGTTCGTCGCCTTCTTATATTTCGTTCTGGGGTAAAACTTCACAAAATCTCGTGGAGTGTTTTGAGTTCCCTTCCAGGTTTGAAATTTTTTTTAAATGACTGTGTGAATCTGAAAACTGTGTGAGGCGTGGAAATCGCTATTCAATTTTCAATTCAAGTTAATTTCTCCAGTTGTCTCCATCTGTGGGCTATAGCCGTTTACCAGGAGCAAACAATGGAACCAAATATGATGTGGGATTGCTGTTCAGATATTTCCTTTAAGCCTTTGAAAGGAATTAAGAAAATATATTCAACAGCAACGAAAGAAGCAATTAATTTTTGAAAATTTTCCAAATACATTAACACTCAAAGAGCGCTCTGAAGTTCCAAAAAACAGTTAGACAAGCACCAACTACAGGGTGTATCATTTCAAAGGTAAGAGCAACTGTTGCACTTGCATGACCAGCATTCAAAATGTTGGATGGTTTCTTTATTTGCAGTTGTGCCACTTGGACGTGGAATACATCAATCCATCTCGTACTCTGCTTAAAAGTCAGTCATGTAGTCTCGTTGCCAATTTGCTATGCAAATTTTTTTGCTATTTTTTCCTTTTTTTTTTTGTTTTTTTACCAAATTTGTTTGCTACATTTAAATGTGACATGCAGTTATTGTGTGATTTTAATAGTTTTTCTTCTCCGCTTTTGTCTCTCAAGTAATTGCATTTTTTGCTTATTTAAGGTGCAAAATTATCCCAACTGGTGTGTGTTTGCAACGTGTTGAAAAATGTGTTGAGATATAAATTTGTCACTTTGCATGGAGTAGAAGCAAAAGAAAGAAAGGATTTCTAGCGAAATCGTTAATGTTAATAAATGCACTCGGCTACCAAACGGCATGCGATTGTGCTGCCAAACGCTTAAGTACATGATTATGTTTTATTTATTCACAAACAGATTTTCACAGGCTCGCAAGTCGCAGAGAAAAGCCAAAAACATTTGTAAGAAAAATTGAATTTTTAAACACGATTTGAATATTTTCAAAATCATCGCTTGCAGAGTTTTGTTTGCTTGAACACGATGCATGACACAACGAATGGATCTGAGATTGAGAACAAAACGACTTTTATTAACGCTACACATCTACACAAATTTGGGAGGAAATACTCGATTTATTTTCAGATGCCGAATTCTCTTAAATATTTTAACTTTGTTAATTTATTCATTTGGTAAGACTATACAACCGTCCGTCCGTCCATCCGTCCGTCCGTCTGGGGTCTCTTTGTGTCATTCACTTGGCTGAGACATGAAAATCATCTGAAATGCTAAAACAATTTTATGATTTTCATGAAAGATGAATAAAAATTTAAAATAATCATATGCAAATTGTCGCTCATTCTCAGCAGTCTTCAGAAGGAAACAAAAGTTTTCTCTGCGAGCAGACATCATTAGCTGGCGGAGGTGTTACGGAGGTTGTTAGTTTCAGTTTAATTTTATTTCTAGGCGAGCAAGAAACAATAAATGTGTTTAAATTAATTTTCATAATAATATGTAAAATGGATATCGCAAAATATCTGCTGTTTCTTGTTAACAGATTTGCCATTTGCAACATTTCTTTTGTAGAAGGCGTTTGTGGAGAGCCACAAACACAAGAAAGCAACCACGAAACGAGGGTCACTTCTTCTACGTCCGCAACATCATGTCAAATGTCACTAAAGTGATTAATGGTTATGAACCGGTTGCCGACAAGGCTAGAAGAAGAAGCAAGAAGACAATAAGTACGAAACCTGGCTCCAGTATACAGCATCATAAAAATTTTATTTTTTGCTTTTGTTTATTAACATTTTACAGTGACACAATGACCTACAGAAAAAACTTTTATCGCTCTTCTTGTTCATCCGCAGCGCCCAGGATCGATCATACACATGCACAACAAACGCAAAAGAAAGTCGTCACAGAAGAAGTGCTCATTTCTGCACACATTCTGTTCATTTATTTCTTGAGCTCTACTGCTGCAAACGTGTAAAATAAGAAAAGAAAGACAAGTTTGTAGGCAGGTGTTGGGCACCGTACATGTGAACACGTTTGCTCGAGTACCAAAGAAAAGTTTCACGTGTACTTCAGTCGTAGGTAATTATTTTATGGCACGACGGGAGGGGAGGACAGACGCATAACTCGAGCACGCTCTTCACAAACAACCAAAGGGAGTTTGTTTGTCGTGGAAATGGGAAAAGTTGTTAATCTATTGATTAGAAAATTAGTTTCAAACTAATTATTCAATTTTAATGTTTATTGATAAACTTACAATATTGAAGTTGTTGTGCTTGTATGTTTCAACTATTGTTGTTTGTAAGCCATGTTGATGGAAATTGGCCTATAAAAAACGAATAATAAATTTACAAACTTTAATTAACAAAAATAAACTTACGGCCATTAAATTTCTTCTATTTTAGTGTCTTTCACATGGAGTTTAACACACACACACACACACAATATAAGAAAGTTAACAATTTCTCAATTTCTATTTGTGTGTCATTTGCGTATCTCCCAAATAATTCGTACTTCTAACATCGCGACCAACCGTCACACTGTCCGTCTTTTGATGGCTGTTAAAATTGAATTTTATTTACTTTTGCTCCGGCAAAGGTGTCAAAATGCAAGTAAAAATAAAAACTAGAAACACGTCTTCGGTTTTATGTACTTAATTAGCATTTATGGCCAATTAAATTTATACGCAGCCAGATGTGGCTAATTCGAATAGCCAAAAGGGTAGTCCGCAATATCTAGCAGCGTAATGCTTTGCACAGCTTTTTACTGCAAGTACCTGTCGCTTTGCCCCAAATCGTTTGCATAATGTGATCTGACCTTTTAATATAGGGAATTGGAGAACATAAAGTCCAAGTTTGACCCAAAACAAATAAATATTTGAATGTCCTGACGAAGAAAGAGTCGCTCATTATTACAATCGTACAGGTCACATGTTTCAACTGCAGCTGACCGATTTCTACCGCAATTTATTTTCAATTTCATCCTCATTTTTGTTGAAAAAAATCTCCATTAAATCCGCCTGATGTTGATAAAATTCCACCAGTACCAGTAACGCTCCAATTTAATTTAATTAAAATATGTATTAAAAAACAACTGCACTAAGAAACGAAAAACTGTCAATGGCTTTTAAAATTTGCTTGCACGTTTGCTCCACATGCACGTGGCAACAAACAGCCATCCAATTGTTAATGAGATGAAAATAACAATAATTTCATGCATTCGCTAGCGCAGTGTAACAACGAAAAATATTATTATTTTCGCAGTCAGAGCAAATGCGAATGCAGATATGGAAATTGTTAATAGTTTTTAATGAACAAATAAATATCCTCGGCCAACCTCAACCGTTGAAAAGGCATCAGGAACAGCAAAATGCTGCAAGTATTTGGGGCAAAAGTTGACAAAAAGAAAATTAAAAAATATGGACAGTGGAAATAATCTCACTATAAAGAAACAGAAGGACTTATGATTGCCAGGCAAGATCAAGTTTTCCCAAGAAGGAACTACCTGGGAAGAGTTGTTGGTCTTCCAATACTCGCTGTTGCCGCTGCGGGTGTGAATTGATGCGGGTGTGAATTGTGCTACAGAACGGTAAAAACAAACAAAAAAAGTAATAGACCAGACAAGCAAAACTATCAATCGGGCCGACCCCAAAAACATGCGGAGAAGGTTTCAAAATATGCGCAACTGGGACAACCTATAATAGAAGAAGCAGGAAGGGCCGGTGCCCATTTATAGTGCGGAAATTTTGTTCAACAAATTTTTGGTTACAGCCGCATGATTTGAATACTTAATTTGTCGTCATAGAGACCCGGAAGTTAGCAGCCAAAAACAAGAGCAAACTTGTAAGAAGTCAATACACTTCCTCTTTATGTTTTCCAGATGCGTGGTTTGGTTCCGGCTCTAAAACCAAAACTAATTTCATTTCAACACCTCAAGAAAATGGCGATTAAGACAAGCTCTTCTTCAGCTCTTTATGCTTTCATAAAGTCAGTAAACCAAAATTATTGCGTGTTGGAAAAATATAAATTAAGCTTTAGTTTAAGATGAAATGTTTACAACTCCTCCCCGATACTAAATACCCAGTCACTGTGTTCTTCTGTCTACGGATTGTAATAATTTTTATTACATTTCCTACATTTTTATCACCATCATTCAGCGTGTTCGTTCGTATGTTCACATTTTACAACTCCACTTTACGTTTTTACACTCGAAACTTTCTGTTGAGTGCTTAAGTCATATACTAGAAATATGTTGCATGTTGCAATGGCACACACACACACACAACACATAAAAATTAACGTGCAGTCAAGACGTTAAGTGAAAAAACTTTCCTGCTTTTCCATGCACACGAGGAGCACAATATCCCTCTAACATTTCAATGGCTCTGACTTCAGCAATTGTTTTGAATTGCATTGGCAATTTTCCTAAATACAAACGGACATTGGAACATGTGATGCGGTATTCAGCACACCATTAAGTGGGCGTGACACTCATTTAATGTGCAATAAGCGGAACCGCCATAGAACTGCTGTTGTTTCCACAGATTCTTCCTATAATTCCATTTTTGCTGCTTCTGCTGCTGCTGCTGCTGAAGCAATTGTGAATGGCAACAGAAGTAATTCCAACAGCTTTTTTCTTCCTTTTTTGCAACAACAGCTAAAGATAATGCAGTTATTGCCGCCATAACATCAACTTTAACAATAACGAGCTTTTATAGCTGCCTGTAATAGATGCGAGGCAGTGGCGAACGAATCTTAGACACCCTTCACCTACACTTTTTTGTGGGCTAAACGAAGGTAAGTGGCGGTGTTGTGGATGCCTGTACGCAACGATATTCTGATCGTTGCAGCCAGCTATAAAGCATAAGTCTTTAGGTTCGGTCAAGGGTCTGCTGGGCATAAATCTTGAACCAAATTAAGCTGAGATGCAATTCTTAAATATAAAAAAAAAATTTTGAAATCCCGTTGACACAAAGTTCACTAGTTTAAGAGATCAGATAAATCAATATTTTAAAATTCAGTTTTGTTTTTTTATACAATTCTTTCTTTAGTTTTAATAAAAAAAATAGTTTCCCTTATCGTAGATGGTGGAGTCGGCTGTAATAAAGGATATTCAATTTCTCTGTCCCCTTCCTGAGTTTGTCCCAAGACATACAATTTTCCTGCTCAACACTGAACATTTCACAAAAGAATTTGATTTTCAATATCTTAAGTTTCTACTTTTGTGCAATAATTTATTTAAACTGTCCCTGGAGGTAAATATTCCCGAGTTAAAAAATAATATATATTTTGTAATGAAATATTTTCAAATAATATTATTTTATCAAATTATTATGAAACATTTAATAAGTCCTTTAAGATAAGTTCGAGCAGTAGAACCTTTTCTCGGATCATCATGGCCACGTAAAATCGTGCTGTCTTTCATTAATGATAAGAAACAAATAATTAAATACATGAAAATAAGTTCAAATTCTACAAAAAAAAATTAAATCTGGACCGAAATTCAACGGATTAATCGATAATGAGAAATAGCCAATTTTACATCAATCCAATTAAATTAATTGTTAACGGTGGTTTGTATTCGTGTAAATCTATGAGATAAAACCATTGGTCTCGGTTTTCAAGTTAGAAATTATTGAGAGGATCAATCCCTGTAACGATCCCTGTCGAATTCAGGTTATTTCAATATTTGGCAAGGAAATGAGTTTTTAAAAATGACAAACGGCAAGATAAATCTATACGCACCCCTTCCGGCAGCGTTAATGGCTATTACAATAAATGGGAATGTATGTGTGTGCAGAGAGGAGGACTAAGCAATTTCATTACGTTGCCACAAGGGTTGTTTAATAATTGTACAACCTAAACAAAAGGGAGGAGCCACAGCCATTTTTTAGATATTTTAATAATTTTGTTTTAATAAAATTCATATTTTGAAACAAGAATTCAGCGTTAACTTCACCAATCGCGGTAGCCTTGGTTACATCACCCTATGAGTTTTTAAGCCACAACTCTCAAACATCCCACGTACACACAAACATACAAACCAACACACATCTGCCTGCATGTGTTTACTCCAATAATTCCGCGCTGCACATAAATATATAAATATGTTTTGGACATGAACATGCCATCGATGGCTTATCATGCAAACTGTTGGAAATTTTACACGCATTCCTCACAAACTGGCAACACAAGGTTTTCCTCTTAATAATTGTCTAACCAACCGCTCGCTGCACAACTTTTCCCCATGATGTTTGAGGACAAAATAACAAACAACAAGAACAAAGCGCTAACAACAACAATAAAAGCAAAAACATAGTCATCAACATTAACGGCAACAAGAATAGTTTTTGTTGTTTTTTTCTTTGTTGTTGTGCAACGCTAATATTAAAATAAGTAATTTACAAAAAGTCACAGAAGAAAACAAGAAAAATAAATAAATTAATTAATAAAAAAAAAAGTAAGAAACAGACAAAATAATAAAGAAATTTTAGGTTAGTTCGCTGAGATAAATAGTTATGGCGCTTGCATACATGCCAACATCCATGTTAACTGTTTCTTTATGTTTGGCTTTTATCATTATTATTTTATTAGTATCTCTCTTGGACATCAAGTGGGCGTAACTCAAGTTGTTAGCAAACATTGTGTACTTTTTAGCTTTTGTTTTACGACAACCCCCAAAACACAGACTTTATTTTAAAATTTTATTTACACAACATCATCGGACGGATACGACGAAGCCACAAAATTTATGATTATGCAAGACGATGGATGACGGAGTCTTTGAGCTCCTTCCTCATAACTCCAAATGGCGTCAAGTTGCAAAGATTTTTAATTTCTTATTAAGAAAATGAAGGCAGTCTGAAGTCAAGTTCAATAGTAACTTTATATTATTTTATGGCAGCTCATTTGCATAAGTATGTACGTTTGTATTTATGTGTGTGTGTGTGAGTAGTAGTTTCTATATATGTACGTGCGTCTGTATTTGAATCCTTTAAATATTCAAAATCTTGAATAGGATTTCAAGCACTCGCTTTCACTCCTCCACCCATTAATGCACGTTCGAAAATGGGTGGAAAATGGACGCTTTAATTAATTTTAGGAAAGTTTCAAACAATTGCATCCGTTTACTAATTTTATCGCCATAAATTATTTTCCAAATGTATTCAATTATTTAGAGATATTGCCTGGAATTTGTGTTTCAAAAATACTTTGCAACAGGAACGTGGCATCAACCAAAAAAAATTCTTTCAAGTAAAAATACTGTTCAACCGAATTGGTCGTAATTGCCATGAAACACGTATCATGATTTTGTCCTTTGGTGTCTTATTAGTGCGACGTGAAATTCTGGGTGTCCTTCCAGATCTTTTCCTCCTGATGCCCAATTTTTTGGCACGTTAAGGCTCGTAATACGTTAGGAGTTCAACATATCGCGCTTCATTGTCAAACGCTATAACAGCTGAAATCGTACATGATTTCCGGGATTCTTCCTCGTCTTGTTTAAATGTTCCGCTTCGGTTGTTCTGCAACTGCAGGCGCTGAAGTTCAAATAGAAGCGGAAATAAATAGGATATACATCATTTATCTTCCCTTCCAAATCTTGGGAACAAAATCTTTTTAATTCGCAGCGACAAAAAATTATGAACAAAATTTTTTTAATTGTTTTTAAGCTAAACGGTACGAAGCACTGCCAGCAGTGATTCAAAATTATCGCTGAAATAATTAGAAATTTCCACTTAGATTTACACATGCAGCAACCGTTAGATACTTTCCACTTTGTTAGTTAGATGTACAACAACAACAACAACAACAACAAAAAGAAGAAATGCAAATTTTTGATTTAAACATGTTTTCGCTTTCACTGCGACACGCACTCAGATTCTGTTAAATGTTCTGTTTGCGTTCTGATCCAATTTCCTTACACGCCGCCAGCAACAACAGCTCTGCTGCCTCGCGTCTTAAGTTCCAATTAATGCGGAGCTTAAACTTATCTCTGCGTAAATGAGGCCATAACCTTTTTGTGCATCATTAGCAAATTACTTAAATTCCATAATATTTGGCTGGAATTATGTGCGCTCAGACATATTAAGCATCCATTTAGCGGCTGCCTCATGTAGCGAAATAAATTCAAGCTTATTTATCGTTTAAATACTCTGTGTCTTGATCGTTATCTTAACAAAGAGATCTTTTCACGCATACAAATGGCGGAATCACTTAAGAATCTTTTGGCATCATCAGCGATAAGAGGATAGCAAAAGCAAGAGAGACGAATACAAGCACAACGCAACAGTTACACACACATGAGCAGACATGAAAGAAATTTGTACCGTTAAGGGCACAACCCACAACAAACTACTTCCACTAACGCAACGAATGCCACACCAGCATCGAAATACTTCTGCCATTAGCTTTTTGGCAACAATCTTTTTGTATCTCCTTCAACACATTCAACTTTCTTTTGGGAAAGACATATTCGGATTGCTTTTGTTTTTGAAACAGAATTTTAAATTTGTAATCGCCATTTGATTGCTGTGCCAGAGCTACAAAAAAATTTAGCTGATGAAAGTGTGGTGGTATAGATGGCAACAAATCAAGTTGATTTGAAGTCTCTTAACATTCAAAACCCAAAGTCATCACATCAAAAGTAATTAAGCCTGGCTAGATTACATCCTTCCAACGAGGTTAAATTTTAAGGACATCCGAAACACTGATCCACTCAGTGCATTGCCAACGTCACACGGAGGCACCAATTGCAAGTGAAAGCAATAATGGTCCCAAAGAGTGTTTGAACAAAAATGGTTCACTTTAGGAAACAACTTTCTGTTTTTTTTCGCATATTTCACTTTTTCATATTAATTAAGAAAAGAATTTATTTACTTCGAAATGCGGTGACGTGCTTCCAGATACAAACTGATTGTGATTCGACTCCCCAGGTAATTAAAACTATAAACAAAAACTCTCCTTGCGACAATTTGCACAATGAGTTCCACAATCCATTGCAGACAAGCAAACAACACTTGGCTTGGAAAGCCGGACGAAGAGGAAAAGCTAACTGGGCGCTAAATGATGGTGGCACGCTATCGACATTTACTCTAACGAGTATTCAAATCATTTGCCAATTTGGCACATTAACGCACCACGCAAACAGCAACTTTTGTGGATACACTCACTGACTCAGCCGACAACATCTGCATGTCAAGTGAAAAGCAGAGGAGAGATTCTTAAGGCTCTGTTTGGATATCAATTCATTTATCTAACTTTTATCCAACGGAATATCTACTTTACATTTTAACTCCATAAGCCGTCAGCAATCCATCATATGCCAAACTCTTTTTGCCGGCTTAAACAAACTTGCACACACACACGAGTGTTTGGCAGAGATGGAATTGTATTACTGCCCTCTCACGAGCAAACATGTTTAATTTTGCATGGAGGTTCTTTACTCACGTTCACGGGAGACTTTAAAGTAGTCAAAGTCACTAAAGTTTTTACAAACACATTCGACAAAATGTAACATAATCCAGTCACTAGTACGTCTTATAGCATGTGATCAACCGTGATTTATAGGACTCACGTGGCCACTACCAACCAGTCTTTGATATGAACACACAAATATTTTTATAATTGCCAGTACGAGAGATCGCTGAGCCGAGGCCAAGAGACGAGAAAATGTTAGCATTTAGAGTTTGTAAAATTCTTAACAAAATGTGTATTGAAATCTGATTTAAGTTTAAACGCAGTTCATTTGCTGTTTAACTAAAGGATTATGCTGCGTTTTTTCATCATCTTCAGAGCATTCCTAACAAGTTTGACCAACTTGTTTTCAAGCCATCAACATTCTATGGCAGCCAACATTATTTCATCCATCAGTCAGTCAGTCAGATTGTCTGTGGTACAAACAAAGCAATAACTCCATTTATAAGATTTTGATATGTTTATTGTGTAAATAGATTCAAAGATGCAATAAGAAAATATAAAGTCACACATACGAATGAGACGGAGTACTCACAATGGAACACTCCAGCAAACAACTCAAAAGAGCTAGAATGAAGGACAGATACTTAGATTAGATCTGTATACAATTGGACAGACGGACACAGATAGATATGCGACGAACAAACAGGCATATAGATGAAAGGACGGACAGACGGACGGACGGACAGACAAACAGACAGATGTGGTTAGGCTTAGATGGACAACCTTGACAGACATCAAGTTAAGCTACAGACAAAACACAGACAAACACTTTAGCAATCACACAACAAAAATAACAAACGCACACACACACACACACGGTCAGATCCTGCAACATACGAGTACTTGCAAGTACATTTATTACACACAATTGCATGCTTGTATGCATGTGTGTTCTCATGTGTGTGGAATTATGACAGCTCAACATGATACCAGTTAGCAAATGTTTAATGATCCCAAATCACGGAAAATCTTTCTCAAAACAACTACAACTCGAATAACATTCATTTTTCTTCGCGGTTTTTTTCCATTTCACATTTCAAGTCCCCAAGAGCCAGCATTTAAGGTTGTAAATGGAAAAAAATTGTTAAGAATTATCTCAGAATGAATTGTGTTAAATGTTAGTTGAATTGGATTTTGACACTAAAATCATAAATCAAACAGTTAAATCTAAATCAATTTCCCAATTAACAAATGATGAGACACGAAAGATGAAAAGAAAAATAGCATAAAGCAGAGAGGGACTTTGAAAAAAGAGAAGTGGAATTCGAGTTGGAATTGGATTGACAGTAATGCAACATCATGGTTCAAAGGAGCCCAAGGCGGCCATTTTTAATTAGAAATCAGGAAATAAAGAACTTTGAAAATTAGTTCTTCGTGATATTTAAAATACCACAAGATTAAAAAAAAATAAATAAACGAAGCTCAGCTGAGAACGAAAAATGTGAGCAGATTACAAACTCTATTCTCTTAATTTCTTCTATTAACTTTGGGAAAGTCTTCCACCGTAAACGATCATCCACCACAGACGGCACTTTAAAGAAACAAAAGAAAAAAATCATTAATCCAGAGAAAATTCTCAGTTTCCACCACTGCTGTGCCTTTCGCACCTTAATTGCGCTTAATTTAACTTCTAGCCATCCATGCCTGATGCGCAATGTGTGCTAAACAACTACTAATTATCGACAACATGATATAGCACAACAACATGTTGCATTTACTTGTACGCGGCATTATAAATTAGTTACTGTTCATAATATTGTTGATCTTGTTGCCAGTAATTGTTATTGTTGCAGCTAAACAGAAAACAGCGAAAGCAACAGTAACATCAACAACAGCAACAACAGCAACGGCTCGGAGTAACAAGAACTGCAAGTTTAAATTATGAATTATATTATTCCAGAACGGTGCAACAACAAGTTGCAGGAACAAACTTTACGTGTGTAACAAGTGCTGGGCGTTGCAGCTGTGCAGTTACACACAGACAAACAGCCAGCAACTGCAAACTGCAAAATTGCGAAACAAAGTCAAGCAAATTTTAGGGTTGTAAGTTTTTAATCAGTTGAATCGTTAGCGCAGAGGCCAACTTAACAGCAACACAAGGCAGCGAACTAAGAATATTGCCACAAAAACTTATGGTTACTTTTCTGTGCGCGTGTTTTCTTCTTTTTCTTCCAAGCGATAAAAATCTACAAACAAATTTAGCTAAAGGCGGTGAAAATGAGAAAAATTCAACCCAAAAGTTATTTTCTTTCTTTGCAGGACTTGCAAAAATACGAGTACAACATGTCAGGCCGAATTATCGATCTTGTTATCTCTTCATTATTGCTGTGGCTGCAGCTAGAATTCGGAGGACTAAGAAAGTGTTTTCAGGAAAATCTAAAAGTGAATGCTTGGCAAAATTGCTGATGTCGAGAGTCAATTCGAAATATCGTCCACTCAAAAACGGGATTACAATGCCAGAAATTTATGGCATTCCCAAGCAGGGTGCAACTGATTCTGAATTCTATTTGGGCCTGCCTGATTATTGGGCATGATGGTAAACATTTTAATAAATGAAAAAAATGGCACGATTATATTTTTCATATTAAACACCACAAAATGTAATGAAATACTGATTGTTTGTTATGAAAAACATAAATTCAACACGCAATCGCATGATGGGCCGCTAACGGCCAGATTAATTGTCGACAGGACTTAGAAACCGCAGCGGTAATCAAGCCTCTTAATGGTTGAAACAAATTGCACGACTCTTCCTCTACCTTTTGATTCGCAATTTCGTTTCCATTTCAATAACACGAATTCGGCTCTGCACCACAGACATCATCAGTGTAACGAACAGAGAGCCTCCTGGATTCCAAACTAAAAACGGTTGATTAATTTCTAACAAAAGGTTACTTCTGCTTAATGTTTTAATAACTTGATTGTATTTTTCGTAAATTTTTTCATTCAAAAATGTTTCACTGTTTCATTAAAAAGACACTCCGAGTAACAATTTACTCAAATGTTTCGGACACACCATAAGAAACGCACAAAATTTTTTTATACATTCAAGTTCTATATGTCCGCATGTGTTGTGCACGAGCATAAGGATGGAAATAATGGGTTAGAGGACATGCAGCACAGAATACAACAAATAAAATAAAATAAATACAACAAAAACGGTAAAGAGTAGAGTAGGAATATATATGATGGCTATTATGCAAGTATTTAAAATAAAATTGAATTGAAGACCTTTTCAGCATTCGTTCTTTTTCACAATGGGGCAGAAAACTAAAAGTTAACAATAGATTTATAAACAAACTTCTTAAAAAGGCATTCAAACTGGGCTCTGTAACTGTGAGGCACGAGATTTGTATACAAAAATTAAACCATTTAATTCGGGTAAATGAAATTATTTTATTGGGAGCTTTCAGCCCTTTTGGTTTCTCTACAAAAAAAGTTCAAAACATTGAAGTCCTTGTTTTCTCTCTCGTTTTCGTTATTTGTAAAAGTTTTATGACCGAATTTATCGAGTCTTAGGTTCTTCTTCCTTTTCGACAAATCATATTTGAAGCAGGTTCAGTACATTTTCCCCTGAGTTTTAAAATTTAAAAACTAATAAAGCCTTTAATCCGAAAAAGGAATAACTTTCAACACGTAAAACTGGGATTAAAGCCAATGACTGATATATTTCTAGGATTCAAAATATTTTAGTATTAACTAAGAAATCGTTTCTTAATGTGTAAATAAGACTGCAGTCACTTCGGACAAGTCATTTTGTATTAAAAGTATATGAAAATACATATTTTTCCTTTTGGTGTTTAAACAGTCTTTTACCAAAAATAAGAATTAAGATCCTCATTAATAAAATCAATCGTATGACGCTATTGCGAAGATCAAAGTGGGGCATGAAATAAAATATATTTGTACCACAAACATCCTTTTGCAATGGCCTTTGATAATTAAAAATTATGCTATTGTATCCATAGTGCAGTGCTGCGGAAACACTGCTCCAACATTGTACGCACACATAAATCAAGGGAATAATTTAAACAAGTAACAACAAGCTTCCTCAAACATGTACTTAAAGGCCATTGTAAACAATTTTATGCACATTTTGACAGACCTGTTCATTTTCTGCAAATGGCACAAGAAAACGAACGCAAGGAAATTCTAGGCAGCTATCGGTCGGCAAGCGGTGACTAAAACTGAAATAAAATTAAATCGAAAAAAATGAATGCAACAAATAGTTGAAGCTATTTAGAATATGCAGTGGTGTAATGGAGCCTGTCAGGCAAAACATAAACTTTAACAGTCACATTGACAAACTCTCCGCTGACTGTAGGAAAGGCCAACTAGAAAAGAAAAGAAGACTTGTGGTGTCTCCTGTTTGTAATGGCCATCAATGCTAATGATGCTAATGATTGTTGTATTTCCAGGCTTAAGTACTACAGCAACTACAAACACGACAATCACAACAATCACAACAAAGTACTCGTACACAGACAACACAAAATAATGCGTTGAGAGGGGAAAAGCTCAAAAATGTATTCAATGTTAACGAAAATTGTCTTCGATACTTGCTGCGAGTATGGCCAACACGATTTCTTCTGTCCCTCTAACATTTGCATCCATGATTCCATGCACTTTACTCTTCTTCTTTTTTTTTTTTTTGTCTTCTTAAAATATTCCAAACTACTGCAACAATTCTCTGCAATCATGAGGAGGACGACGGCGGTGACGAAGATGATGACGACGATGATGGCTTTTGCTTGTTTTGCAGTCATAGATCTTTTTAATAACCAACAACCAAAGCATTTCAACTTGCATAAATTCCAGCGATAAACAGTCAAATGTTGCCTTTTTTCTGTCCGGTGTGTTGTTGACAAAACAACAGCAACAGAATGTGCCAGTATGCGTGCGAACAAATGTTCCTCTGTGTGCGTGTGTGTGTGTGCAAGGAATACGGCGAGATCTTCGCTGTCTTAAATCATATTTAAATTTGTAGCAACCACCAAGGCTGCTGCTGTTGCATCTCGGCTTGTGTGCCGGTACGTACGCTTGTACATACACTGAGGCACACGCGCATGTCATTGGTGTCTTGTAGAGTTCTAGCAAACTGTCTGAGTGTCCGTCCGTCCGTCTGTCTCTCTATCTAGTATGTGTATGTTACTTTTAAAGCTTCTGTTCCTTGTTCTACATACTTCGCTGTCAGTTGGGAAACGAAGGTTTGGCATCAGCGATATTTGGAGCACTTAATAACTTTTAGACAGACGGACAGACAGACAGTCACTAGGACGGACTTTAATGGTTAGACAAGATGTACTTTTTGCAAACATTTCAGAGCCGCCTTTGCGGACCCACTGATTGTTGACAATCATTTTTTTAAATTGCAAATCATTTGATAACTTAAAACCAAAACCAGCAGAATTGTTACATAAATCTTGGACATAAACCAGTTCCCTTCTCAGCCCCCCAAAACATGATCAATAAAATCGAGGAAATACGTTCTTCTAATCCGCTTCAGAGAAGTTAATAGAAATGTTAAGCAGAATTTCATTAAAATTCGATTAAATTCAAAAGCTCTGGAATAATTTCATTTCAAAATCCCGCCATGTGCACGTATTATTTGCAACATTTATTCTTGGACTTTTTCCATGCAAGATTTAAATAAACACAATCTCGAAAGTGTAATAAATTTGTAAAATTGTTAATTTGAAAATGATATGAATTGGCCCAACCAACTGCTGCATGGCTTAGAATTGAACATTAATCTAAACTGAAGACATCCATTTTACACCTTCACACCAATACCACACAAAAATGTGCACTGGATGCAACAACCTCTAGCCAACATCCTCGGCTTCATTCCCATACCCATGTCCATGCCCCTACCCCTGCCCCTTTGGCCCGTACCCAAACCCAAGAATATTGTCATTCTTATTGACTGTATTGGCTTTACTTTTGGTCACTGTTTATTACATCTTCCTTTCGTCTATTAAAAAACTTTAACATCCGCAATTTGTGCAGTAAATCTTATTCTTCAGCTAGAATCGTTTTATTTATTTTATTTTCTTTTTTCCTTATTGACTGCACCATCATGCATCAGCCATTAACTGCAGCTACAACAGAAACACCATCCAACATCCATCGAACGAACAATCTGCAAGAGCAGCATAAGCCATCGCAAGAACAACGCATGAGTGTTGTTGCCATTGTTGCCTTTGTTTCATAGACTTTATTTTAAAACTCATTCACTCACTGCCTCCGAAGATCTGTTAACCAGGCTTTATAGCGAGCCAGCAAAATAACAACAACAAGCGAAAGCCAAAGATGACTTCAGTGTCTCTTATCCCCCTACTCCTCAACAATATAATTGTGCAACATTTTTTCTGTGTGCTGTTCTTTTCTGTGTTACATGTAGCTCACCGTTGATGTCGTTGTCGTCAATGTTGAAATTTATGTTTCCTTGTTAGCAACATAATTGGAAGTGTCGTCAATGATCGTTGCAAGCACTAATAGCCATCTTCTACGAGTTATCGAGCGAGCCAACAAACAACCATCCGCATCTCTAGTCATAGTAATGGGATCATTTATTTATACATTCGCTCGCAGCCCGCAGCTCGTAGCCCGTACAGACTCAAAATTGTTCTTGTATATTCGCAGTTTTACATTCGTTGAAATACTGCGAGAACATTAAATGGCACAAAATCACCTCAAAGCAGATTTAACTTTATTTTATATATTTTCAATACACTGCGAAAGATATTCCCTGTGTGTGCTTTGAGACTGCGCCAACTTGAAAAAGGAACTTTTGGCTACAGCTTTTGGCTAATTATTTGCAGATTCTCCTAAAATCCCTGGCGCACACTAGTCGATTGGGCACAACAAATTTCTTTTCTCCTATTTCTACTTAAATGAGTACCACAATCATTAACGCAGGGTTGTTATGAAAAAAACCGTCACTGCGACCTTTAAAATCCCCAAAAAGCCCATAATTAATCAAATCTGTTGGCTGAGGGTTTTACTGTGCAGGCCATGAAACCGAAAATACCGGATGCAGTCCTGAGTACGACCTCCAATAGTGCACGACTTATTTCAATGAGTAGCATCCATTCTCTGAGTTCCAGTCCAACTACAGAGATACTTTATCCAATTCCAGTCGCAAAACAATGAAAATCTGAGCAAACACCATTTGCCAACTAAACACTTCTGCTGAAAAGGTTTGTAAGAAACATTCGGTTACAATAAGACGAGCAAAAAAATAATACAGACAGCTTAAGTATTTTTTCTAAAGTTTTTCCTAAGAAAATAATTATGGATTGTTTTCTCTTCAATCATAAATCCGTTCGTCCGTTTACATTTTCCCAAAAAGATTTTACTGCACAAAGAGTCGTCCACAGGCCTCGACTTTAGTTTTTCGCGGTGTACGTGCATACACATGCATGCTAAGCCCTGAAAACCTTTTCAGCATTAGTGACATTCAATAAATGTGTTGCATTTGATGTTGAATGCAATACATGCGGCTGGCTGTTGTTGCATGCTTCGTTTGGCAATGGCACCAAATTGCAGTTTAAGCTTTAAACTCATTCGTCCCTCTGAAACTATTTACTGGTGGTAGCATGTGTGAGTGGATGTGAAATTTGGTGCATGTGTGTGCGTGAGTGTGTGTATGTGTGTGTTACTATATGAAATATAAGGACAATTTCTAAATTACTGTTGTTGGTAATCCATGGAACGCATGTTGTCTTAAACTATTATTTCATAAGCGATTTTTGATAAATGCACTTCAGCATTCGATGTTATTAAATTGATAGTTTGAGTTGGTAGTCCGGCATCAGACACCACACCACACCACACAACAGCGTTTGGCTCTACACTCTGACAGCCAAAATGAGTTCATAACTTAAAGCACTTGAGTGGTCAGCAGGGAATTTACGTTGCGGCCAACTAACGAACATGACATACAATGGACCAATAAAACAGAGTTATAGATTTTCTTTTGTTTTATTCCATTTTTTATTTTATTTTATTTTTTAAGTAGTTATTGTGGCAGTAAACGGGTATGAGAGTAAACAATATTCGCCATAAACTTGGTCGTCTAATCGACCACCCATGTAATTTTTTCCAGGCTTCATTTCAATGCGTTAAATGTGAAAAAGAAAATGAGAAAAATGATTGAACTAAAAATTTATTATTATGGTTGTGATGAATAATGTTGGCATGTCTTTCTGTTGTTTCACTTTAATGAATAGGAAATTTTCCACCGAAGTAAATACTATTATCAAGTTTTTATTAATGAAAATCCGTGAATGAAAATCAAATCTGTCAAACTTCTACAACAACAACACACTCTACCAGGGGCCAATTTAAAGAAAACCAGGCAACGAGGAATAGCTGCGAAGAGGGAAGAAAGCCCCGAAGATAATGCAAGGAAACATCCATCAGTCAATTATCTTTCACTTGTTAAGTGCTCGTCTCAAAATGAATCTGTTTTCTGTTACACAATATAACCAACGACTCGTATATTGAAAAAGCAATATGTAATACCAAAAGTTGTTCAGCCCCAAATTATTTGCTTGTCAAGCAGAAAAGGAGGCGGGCAGCAGTGGCACCAAGTACTCAACAGGCTTCTGTAGCCGTGCAATAGATTTTACATAGAACAATACATTTCTTACATCTTCTAGCAAGAACTTTAGTAAAACAATTTCAAAATGTTTATTTCAAGCAGACCAGCGTCTGTGTTAGTTGTTTCTATGTGTATGTTCACATGCAAGGCAATTTGTTTGCACGTGTTTGCCGAACTGTGCCGTAATTTAACCAAAGCTTTTCATTATAATTTATTAATAATTGTTTGCACAAGAAAATTAGTTCAATTACTGTAAAAGAAAATTGAAATTTTGTTATTCATTGAGCCTCGACAACTCGAATAAAGCACAATCCTACATACAAGGAAGCGTGCACTTACACATGCACACGTATCATGTGAGCTATTGAACCGAAATCTATACATTTTCCGACCAAGACATTGTGTCTTCAGATGCACATTCATTTAAGAAAATGCATAGAAAACACAACATAAATGATTAACTTTCATTGTTTTTCCTTATTTTAAATTAAAGCAAAAGCAAACACCACCCACTCTGAACTGGTGCCAGAGCAGTGGGTACCGATTATCGAATGTTTATACTTTTTCCGTTCAGAGTTGCATTTTTGTGAGCAAAGGAAGTGAATTACAATAGAACATTTTTCTGTTAAGTGATTCAAACACAACTGACGCTCAACGGGGATTAACTGGTGAAATGTTTGTACTTTGTGGGGAACATGTGTGAGTCTTTTAACAAATTTTGCTGTAGGATCTGTCTGGTGGTGCCTAATTGCGTGGCATGTCGTTTGGCAACATCAGCAGCCACAGCCCTGGTCTTCTGTAGTTCTAATTTGCTTTATTCGAGCAGCTAAGTGGCAAAAAGTTTACTCAGTTGACAGGACATAATTAGGAAATCGACAACGAAATTCAGGCTAATAAGCGATTATTAGCAACAACGAGTTAAATCAAATATACATAACAGCTTCAAGTTTTGAGGATTATAGGGCGTGGTAGGCGGTCGTTAAGGCTGTGGTTTCTACACCCATCAAAGGCTCAAAAGTTTCCTTTATGGAAAGTGTTTTAATAATAACTGGCAACATTTTCTTATTAACAAAAGAACATCAAATATTGAAAATATGAATAAAAGTCTAAACACAAGTTCTTGAATTCATTCCACACACTATTCTTTGCTAATGAGCAAAACTTTTCATTCAATACTTAATGCAATTGCTGCAACTCAAGAGGACGTATGTGTGTTATATGCAACCGCTGCAACCAGAAATTAGAAGTTTCACCAGCATGAATTGTATTTGCCACTTGCCCATGCCGACTGCTGAGCAGTGCCAGTTTGGTTTGGTACCAAAGGCCATGCCAAGCCAATCTCATTACCGTACTCTGCCATTTAATATCGTTGAACAATAGCTAAACAACCACAGCATCTCAGACTTCCAACAGTAGAATCTTAAGTGCGTACGATTGCAAGTTGTTTATGCACTCGTATATTAACACACGTGTATGCGACAATGTGTGGATGAAGTGGACGGACAGACGGTTTAGTTTTAAGCACTGTTTCGAATTTACAAATAATTGGAGCGGCATTAATTTGATTATTCGCTTTGCTAGACAAAACTGCACTTGAGGGAAGCAAAGTAGACAAATCTTAAGATATCATTGCATGAGTGTGCGTGTTTGTGCATTGGCGATTTGGTATCTGATGGACCGTATGACCGACTGACTGACTTTTGTAGAGGACCAATGAGGCACTTAATGATTTATTTAATAGAAACATTAATGAATTGTTCCGTTTTACATGCAAAAAATGTTTCTCTTTGCCAGCTGTTTGCCTAAAATAATAGTATGTGTATTCCAGTTGTGTTGCCATTTAAATATCATGTCCTGCTGTCCGTCAACCCAAAAACATTGAGTTGATGAAGTCAGTGCTTCCGCTATACCGCTATACTTTCATTTTGATTAGAACAAGTCTTTTCGTTGTCGATTTTTAAGTACGAGTATTTTTGTTTTACACCATGCGACGTCTATGTGCAATTTTTAGCATATTTTCATTTAGAAGAAGCAAATGTTGCCGTAAAGTGCGTACACATTTCTTTATAAAGATAACTCACATATTTGTTTATGTTCTTGTGGGCGCTGCTGGTAAATGCGTACATGATAACATATTGTGTTTGTTCACATCGTATAATCATGTAGTCATTTGGTATCTTTACAGCACACAACTTTTACCAGTGGCAGTTTAATGGTTTAACTGCAATTTAATTGCTGATAGTTTTATTTCTCTTATTTAAAATTGTTGCTTCATTTGCTGTTGCAGATTTGCAACAGACTGTTTTACAACAGCAATTAAAATTAAATATTTAAAATAATTTACAAGCTTTTAAATACAATCAATAACCGTTCCTGCCTCTCTCTTGACTCATTCATTCATTCGTTTGTTGATTCATTCATTCTTCATTGAATTTGATTCCACTTTGTGCACCGCAGCGTATGAGTGATATTCAATGTAATTGTACAAATTTGCATTAATGACATACAAATAAAAGAAAACTTGACAAAATATAAGACAAAGGAATACATTTTATTTAAAAAAGAACACATTTAAAGAAATGCGATTAATAAAATTGTCATCTTTCGCCTGCTGGTTGTGTGATTGGATGCTGCTTTTCACGGTTGTTCATGTCGCTGTTAAAGAACTATTTGAGGCAGAATTTCTTTCCAGTTGCCATTTGCATCAAAGTGATAATTGAATGCAAATTCTGCTTTCGTTTTTTCTTTTCGCTTTTTTTAAGTAGTTCATGGACATATGGAAATTATTTATGTGGTTTTACTTTTTCAATTTGCACACGAAAGTACGCGTCACTTGAATTTAATCGTTGGATATTAAATAAACAAGAGAAATAAAAAAAAACACACACACACAAATTGAAAAGAAGTTGAATATATTTGTATGAAAATATCAAAGACATCGATCTTTTAAAAAACACATAATTGCAAGTGTGTTAATAGTTTTATTATTGAAACCCTTGAGTTGTGGAAAATAAAATCATATGCTTTTCATAAGAAGTAGAAATTCATTTGCGATTCATTTATTAGATTTTTCAATCGCATCTTTTATCATGATAAAATATCACTGATGAACGAATAAATATAAACAAAACTAATCAAATATTTAATTTGTAATTTAAGCTGAAACTTAAACAGATGGACAGTTTATAAATTCAGCCTTTAGTGAGTTTAGTTAGAGCGTCCTTCGAAAACAATACATTGTTCCTTTCCAATACTGTTGGCACTATTTCCTTTTAACAAGAAGAACTAAATAAAGAAATAACTATAATGATATAAAGCCTGATACAGGTAAATTGTACTAAGAAGATATATGGTTCTGAACAACATGTTCATTCAATTTCGAACACATACTCGCATACTCTTATGGCAACACATATGCAGAAGAAGAAAATTTTTAGCAACATCTTATTTTCTTCACATTTCTGTTTTTAAAAAACATGCAAATTTTATTATTCTAGGGATGTTATTCCAGCAGCAAAAAAGAATTGTTATTGTGCTCTTTTTCCTGCATTATTGCAAAGTTGCTCTTTCCATAAAAATTTATTGAATTACATTATCAGAATTCGCACATATTTAAAATAGACAGATAGCCGTTGCCCCATTTCGTTTGCAACAACAGACCACAAGCAGCAACGACAACACAGCAAAATGGCAGAATGAGATTTATTTAAATTCATCGGCAGGAGTTTCTCAGGACTCTGTTATTTTTGACTTGTGGCCAGAATTGTACGCGAGCACATGGTATTCCCCCCGCTTTGCCCAGTTTGTAAAATATTTATGTGCAAGTTGATTTGTTATTGTTTTGATTAACATTTTGATTGTTTAATACAAACATGCATGTACGGGTGAGTGTGCAAGAAAGCAAACAAAAATGTTAAATTATTATATTATTAATAATAAGTTAGAATATTCATACGCACACACATGACGACGTGTGGTAATTTGTGTTTAAAACACTAGAGGCGTAGTCGACGCGAATAGCTCTACGTTACACGCAATAAATTTAAATTTATCAATAAATTTTTGCTTTGACTGCAAAACAGACTAATTAAAATTTATTAAATGAGGCTTTAGTTTATGAACTAGTTAAAATTATTACAATAGGAGAATGTAATTTACGGTAGGACAGAGCGGAACCCGCCCCTCGTTAGTGGTCATGGAGTTCGTTTTATTCAAATTTTCAGGTGCTTTCAGCTATTTTATAGAATTATTTTGCATATTAATCGGCCAGAATATGTAGCGGCCAAATGTGGTTCATTTAAATAGTAAATGAATTGTTTTTGGGATTGAGTGGTGCATGATGAGAACTTACAGCAGCTGTTGCTCGGAGCGAAAACAAAATTTTTGCTTAAATATTCCGAAAGTTTTATTATTCAAAAGCAGATGTGTGTGTGTGTGTTTGTGTGTGCGTGCTTTAAACAAAAATAACGTGTTATTTATTGTCTTGAGGGTTCTTTTTTTTAAATATGTTATTAGAAACTATTTAAATATTAACAAAACAAAAAGGTCTTGCTTTTGTGGCCGACTTTAAAGCAACACACACAAAATAGTAGCAAGAAGTGATTTCAAAAGCAATATTCTTACATTTCTTAAATTTTAAATAAAATCAAATTAATTTGGAGCTTACCTGGCCTTAGAATCTGAAAGCAGAAATAAAAAAAATCCGATTAGTGGCTTAAATCATAATTTTTTTTATAAATTTTCACTATTTGTTAGAAGTTTATCAGACTTTGAAGAAAACTTAAATTGAACTTCTGATAAAATCACTTCAAATACTTACTTTGAAAAACAACTTAATTAAATAATAAAAATTTATATGTCTTTTGGTGGTGGCAATAAATATTTCACAACCTTTTCTGTGTTTTACGGTGAAAAATGTTGGCTTCTTTATTATGACAAATAGTTGTGGAATGAGTGAATGATTTCATATGGTCCGGCCCGGAATGAGAGAAACAAAGAAAACTCCACCTAATGTACAGAAATTATTGACTCTATCTGTCATATGTAAACGAAAATACACGTTTGGATAGAATGTTTGTGTCTTGGAAATGACTTAATAAATTCATGCAATCTTTTTTCACTATTTTTGTGTGATTTTTTGATTGGTAATCTATGTGAGTCATAAATTTAAGCATTACAATATTGCAAGCAAACGACAGCCAGGCCAGCCAGCAACCAGCAACAGTAACAATAGACTGATTTAGCATGTTCAGTAACAAAATTAACCCATTGAGTGTGGAACCAGCAGCAGAGTCCCCGATTTGCCCATAAGATACATAAAAGTTGTCAACAACATGAAACGTTTTCTTGCCAATAATCGTTAGTGTGCAAGGGGTTAAATATTACGTTGCGGTATGAATGAATGTTGATGTTGTTATTACAACTTGAAATTTCTGTGTGGCAGAATGTGCTCAATGTTTGTTCTTTGTTTGTACGTGCTGCCATGTCTGAGAAATTAATTCAATAAACATTTCATTGATACGTAATTTATCAAAATATTGTACATTCGATATCAACTACAAGAACAAGAACAAGAACTACAACAACAACTAAGTAAGAGAAACAAAAATGAAAATGCCAAGACTATCAAGAAAGTAAATTTAGACAAGAAACAGCAACAACAATACCAACAACCAAGCGACAGACAGTAACACAATCACAATCTGAAAAACTAATTATAAACAGACGTTTTAGCCACAAACCGTACAAGATTGTTATCGCTTTCGGAAAATAGTTAATTTTAATAAAACAACACACTTGATACAAAATTAAAACGTCAAGGACGTGGTTTCGAAATGCTCGGTTGATTTAAACATATTATGGTTGTGGTCGACATTTTATAGTCGGCGTATGTAAATAATTGATTAAATACCCAGCGATTTAAAAAAATAAGGCCATGGTTTCCAAGGTTAGATTTTTTGTGTTAAACCTTCACTGATTTTATCCTCAAAATGTATTCGAAAATTTAGAGGTTTTGTCCAGTTTCAGTTCACTTTTGCTGTTCTGAGCATGAAAAAAGTTGTTACATTTTTCAATTCTTCTTTTGGCTTATGCAAAAGACGTGCGGTGTGTGGGTGCTCATATCACTTCAGCATCTATGTGGCTCCTCTTTAGCATACCTTCCGAGAGAAAGGGGGGAGTAGGCGGAAAGCATTACATAACTCATTGCTACTATTTAAAAAAAATAAATTAACAATAATAGTAATTAAAAACTGGAAGTAACTTCCTGTTTTAAATACAATTAAATGTTTGTAAAATTTACTCACATTCAATAATTCCCATTTGCTTAAAATTAAAAACGTGATAAAAGTTTCAATTTACTTCTTCTGCTGGACAGGTTCCAGCCATTCGCTGTTGGAAAAGCACTGAGTCGATGTTGGAGCCCGTGAAATATTGTATGGAAATCACCGTAGTTACGCATCAATTTAAACCCATATCTGATTATATCATGATTATAGTATAATTTGCTAGTTTCGACCACAAAATTGAAGGTAATAGTTCTCGTACTCTTTATTCAAGATTTTATGTATGATTTAATTTTTTAAATACGACCATGAAGGAAGCAATAAATTAATGAACACCACGCCCAATTCTTGTCCAAGGAAAATATTACAGATTTATTAGACAAACAAAAAGCAAAACAAAATTAATATATATTATTGCAGTCCCATCGCTCAACGCTTCAGTTGTAATTGTGTGTTCGTTTTTAAAAGCAAATTGTAATAACAATACTTTTTTATTAACGGATTTATATTTTTGGCAGACAAGTTGTCAACGTTTCCAAAATGAAACATGTGTGGGTTACTTTTGTTCAAAAAGAAAATAGCCGCTCCGAAGGGAAAAAACAAACTGAAATCACAACAGCGCAAAACTTTTAATGGATTTATTGTTCTTCCAAAGCACAAAATTTGTTGGCCCACGAAAAAAGCCAACAATAACGCGCGAGTATTTGCAAGATGCAATAAGTGTGCAGTTTCTCCGTTTTATTAATAACAAAATAAATGTGCAGGATTTTTAAAGACTTTTCTAAAGCCCATTAAAATGTGTACGATTGGCGGCCGCCTCTAACCATTTGAAAATCCAAAATAAACTTAAGCAATTGTACACATTAACACATAAACGGATGTTGTCTTTTCTCATTTTGTATGTCAATCTGCATCAAGAGTTGATGCACATGCAGCCGTCCAGGGGGTATTGAGTGTCAAGTCAAATAAATAGAATAGCAGCGCATATATTTTACACACACGCACACGGGCATACATTTTGATTTCGATTTTGATGGCTTATATGTTTAAGATGATTGGCTTAATGAAAATCAGTTATTAAATCATCATAACAGAATCAGTTTAAATGATAGAATGTTGTTTTATCAACTATGCCGTCACAGGATTTTTCATGGCTGCTTGACTAGAAATCGAGAATTGAAAAATACCGAAAGCACGAGTGCAAATGCTGAAACAAAATATATTTGGTATCTCATTCGCTCCACTCAAGACGCGAGTGAATCATTTGCGTTTTTCTTCATTCGAAGTTTTCTTTTATCTGTTTATTTCTGCACTCTGGAATGAAGGAATTGGCTGGTGTGGAAAAACCAGTGGATGATGACTCGATGGCTGTATGTTGTGTCATTTCTATTGCATTAAAATGTCAGTCTGTCAATTTCAGAAGCACAAATCATTTTTTTTTTTTTTTGTTGTGTACGCATTCCACAAATATTTTCAAATATCATCTGTATGCCTCTAGAAACCATTGGTCTGCTTTTGCCTGCACACAAGGGATTCTGAAACTGTGACCTTCTATACTGACCATCAAATTAAAATGAAAGTCTGAAAAAATGCGCTTCAATCTCCAACTTGAAGATTGAGAACCACTACGCTACGCAATAGCCTGCACTTTTTTCTTCTCGAGTTTATTTTACATTTTTGGTATGTTTTTCTACCACTTGCTCATCGTTCAAAGCCATTTTAATCAATTTAGTTGGAGAGCTTAAGTAAAAATTGATTAATTTATCAATTCACAAAATGTTTGCTTAAGTTTGTTGAAATAGAAGCAAAAGCAAACGTATGGGGAATGAATGCAAGAAGTGGCAGGTGAAGGAAACATCCTGTTCTCAGTTGTACCACAATTCAAATGTACCCCCAGAGCAGGTTGAAGCAAATGGATGCGAATGCACACTTAATGTCATAATAAATGTCCACTTTCTTCTTTTTACTTTTCTCCTGTGGATCGGAAGCCACAATACGTGTTGAGAAATCTCTCAGCCAATCAGCATGTGGATAGGAAAGGATTTATTTACAAAATGCCTGTTTGAATTGGTGCATATGACCAGAGAACATTTGGGGACTTGGCAGGCAAGAAGTTTACACTCAATCCTGGCAATTTTGTTCGAATTTTGTTCCACGAGAGAATTTTGTTTTCTTTTCTAACAATTTATTACAAGCGATTCGTTCTCATTTGAGTAACATTATGGATATATGATCTCCAATCGTGGAATCTAATCATAAGATAGAACTGATATACGAATATTTTTAGTTGTTTGAGTGCGTTTTAGAAGCCGCGCATACTTTACTGATTAGAAAACCTTCTTCTAATGGTGCTCAAATTTTTCCAAAAATTTGTTCGTCACTTTAATATTGGATTCTAGCCAACGACGGTGTTTGAATTGCCATAGATGAAACTGTCATACTTGAAGCATTCGTTTATCATGGCTACTACTCGTACATGCTCACTTGCATATTTTCAATTTAAATTAATATTTAAATTAAATACCTCAGCAACTTACAGTGATGGTAACTGATGTTGTCAAAAGAGTACTTTTTCCAAATTGTGCGGAGATACGTGTATATCTTCTTTTTTTTTAACTCGAACAAGCAATTGATCTACAAAAAACCGCTGGAGGTATCTTGAATCTGAATAATATTTTATCACCCACACGCATAAGAGATTTTCGTTCTTTATTTATTTTCAATTCCAATACAAAAATATATTCTCCACAATCGCCGATGTGGCGTAAGGAACTGATGTTGGCAACTGTCATATCAAAAGGAGTTAAAACTGCAGACTGAAGTAGCCAAATTACAGGGAAATTGCTCTAAATTGATCATCCCTGCAACAAATAAATTTCATTCCCAATGCAAAAGAATTAACGGTCTAGAGAAACTCGGCAAGATCGAGGACTTTATCATATAGCTAATTTTTTCCCCCAAAAATATTTAATAAAAGAAGTGAAATTGACTTTAACTGTTTTCAAAACTGGATCAATTATTCAAATAATAGTTGGCAATATTTTGTGGCCATTACAATGTTAGTGGATAGTAGGACTTGGTAAGAAACTTTTAGTTCAATTTTATGTTAAGGAAATTAACTTCATACAAATTACAAACGAAATGCTGTGAAGGGCAGAAAACTGCTTGATTTTGAAAGTAATTTTTCTGCCCGTAAATTTTGTCTTTTCGATAACCTCTTTTAATCCCAAGCCCTGATTAAATTTCTGTTCACCTTCCGTTTACGTTCTGACTACATAAATTTAAGTTCGTATGAAATTCCTGTATCCAACTAAAATCATCAATCATTCGCATTGTAAAACTTGTAAAGTTGTTGTATCTGAAAGCATTCATTTTTCTTTTCCATAGGTCAGAGCCATCTTTAACTGTCATTACGATTAAATTTAAGAAAAAATGTTTTCAAAATAGAAAGATTTACGAGTGCATTTTGTAGACGTTGAGGTGTTACAACGACTCAAATTAAATATAAAACGAAAAAAATAATATTTGTAAAGCATGTTAAAAACTGACATGAATTTAAAAGTTGCAGGCTTGAAATATTTATGTTAATTTCCTAAAGAGAAAAATTGTGTTTTATTTTTTCAGAAATGCGGGCATTATTGAATTTAAATTTCGTTTAATGTCCAACTCTTTTTGACCGTTTTCCCATTAGCTGAATGCATGTACCCAAAGCATTTCATTTTTATTTAACTTTACCAACTAATTTACAAAAGCAAAATCTATTACTAATTTATTTTTGTTACTTTTTACTTAAAGCCAGACATAAATTCATTAAACTTAATTAAAATCCAGCAAAACAAACACATCCAATTGTAAAAAATAGTTGCGAATTTGTTTTTAGTCAAATAAAAAACTATTTACTTTTTTAGCACTATGGCAAAAGAAAAAAAAGAATGTTGAAATTAAATTAAGTACACTAATAAAAATGAGCCAAAAGCCGAAATGATAATATTTCTGCGCAAATCTTAGCAACCGCATAATAATTTTCCAAGTGTAAAAGTGTCTGTCTATGCGAGATGATGGCAGGAAAAAAGCAAACAGCAAAAAGTTTCCTAAAAAGCCATCAAACTCAAAATAAACAAAGAACACTTTGAAAGGCACACACACACACACAAACAAACACACAACCACTCACAGAAACAGCAAATATACATACATATAATATTGGCATTATGTTCTCACATTTGCAAAATAATTCTTTTGGCATGTTTTCGTAATAAAGAACTAAATGGAAGAAAACAAGAAACAACACCTAAAAATATATTTTAAATCCCAACTTTTAGGATTAAAAAAGCGCTTTAAAACTTTTTATGCCACTACGAAACTACATGAACATTTTTCTCTTCATATTAATGCACAATTCATGTCGACGTTCTACTCCGTCATAGAATATGCCACACAGTGCAGCACAGATACTTTGTTGCTGTGTACCCGCTAACGTAAATATTCATAGGTTCGAGCCTCGAACGCAGCAGCCAATACTTTACAGCTTGTGTAGTTACGAGCATTTCAGCATTCAAAGTCATTTGGCGATATTGTTGCATGAAGAGAGATTTCGGCCATAATGGCGTTAAAACAAAATTAATGACACCATGAACATGACAAATATTTACTTTTTAGCCTCAACAAAAATATTGTTTCGCTTCAATTTTGAAAAGAACCGAAAACAAATAAAACACAAAATGGCAAATATGTGTGTGTACATGTGTGTGTGTGAGTCAGGAATATCACATATTATAACAAAAATATGATTTATTTTTATCTGCCAAAAACCCAATTTGCAAAAACCCATGCGGAATAAATATGTTCGGAGTTGTCATAACAATTAGAGATACAATTAGTGTTTGCCACAAGGCCTTGCTAATTGCCAAAATGTTCATTCAGAACAGGTCCGAATGTACTGCCTCCACAATAAGCGAATAAACGTGGTTCTGCCAATAGCCTGTGATCACACACTCGGTACGTAACGCAATTGTTGCAGTACATATTTTACGAGCCATTAACTTCGTACAACTGATCGAATATGAGAATACGACTAATTTCAAAATATTACAAAAAAAACACATCAAGAAATTAAACAGCTGTTAAGAAATGAATTTCCAACCAGTTAAACATCTAATATTTAGAACACGATCAAAAGAATGTCTCTCAAAGATATCAGTGATCTTAACCCATTCACCCATTTAAATGCACATATGTGATCTTAATTTAATCAATTCTTTTTTTTTTGTGAATAACCCGAAAGTTCTATACAGGATCAGGTGTTCAGGTGTGCCTTTTAAATAATTTCTTTTTTTTTATTATTTACACAAACAAAAACATTTTCGGATTTAATAAAATATTATGGTGTGGAAAAAAATCAATTAGCGGTTTTAAATTCCATTTAAAAAAACCATCACTCCTTAACGAATTTTTTATTTTCACTTTTGATGTAACTGATACCTCGTACTGCCACATCAAGGCATTTTGATTGAGTACAAGATACCCAAAGCCCAGAACACATTCAAACTACTCTTTATTAATTCTTCTTATGAAACAAAATGCACAAAACACACACACGGGTACGTATCGGCTCAAATGCAAAACACTAAAACCATCATCAAAATATCAAATTTCAAAATAATACGAACGGCGAGGGAATGGCATTCATACTCCTGCTCGTATGTGACTAAACACGAAAAACCTAGCAGATTTTAAGCAAATCGAGCTCAATTGAACCATGCGTTTTTATAAATCTCAAACGCAAACAGCAACATGTTGGAAACCGTATAAAATATTTTACATTTTTCAACATGTTTTACTTCATTACGAAAAACGAAATTCTCCTTCGGCATGCTATCATTCACATTGAGGTGACCAAATGATTTAAAATAATAGGGGCAGCCACAAGCGCTGCCACCATTTCGTGGCGAATATCTTTACACATCAAATTGGTGTAAATAGCAAATACTTCAACTGAGTGAGTGAATAAATATTACGTTACCACAAAATATTATTTGAGTTCTCCAATCCTGCATTTCCTTAATTTTGCTTGAAAGACTCCTGAACTAAATATTTTGTTTGTGATGCTACACACACGGTTTATATTAAAACTGACTCTACAATCGTATCATTTTGATGCTGCGAGAACAGCTTTAATAATTTTGGGTTTCATTGAAAATTCTCTCCCTTTCCTGCCCACATGGGATTTACGTCGCACTCACTTCCGACAGTACGTTTCAGTATAAAAAATTTAGAACAAAAATTTAATTGAAATTTAAGTTTTTTAATAAAAAGTTGTAAGACAGCTTTTGTAATCATTGATTAAAATACTCACATTCGCTGGTTTCAATAACTAATCATTCCGATTACAATCGAATAAATAACACCGCTCAGCAGCAAAATCCTCCTTTACATGAAACTATGTAGACTATATGGATTTTAATGCGTTAAACTCAAATCCGTTTTCGGTTTTTTTCCATCAGGTCGGGATTTTTTTATAGGCGTGTCAAATTTCACCCTAACTCGAGAACGAGGCATCCGATTTTCAAAAGGCGTGTAACAAAATTGTATTTGTTTTAGTCGAACATAATTTTTCTCCTTCTCTTATCGTCTTGGAGTTATTCAGAAATTAATGGAGAAAAGAATTTTTTTCGTGCAAAATGCGTAATTTTTTCCAGTTAAAAATTTAATTAAACAAGAGATAAAGCAAATATTCAACATTTTGCACATTTTTCTGCGAGCTATATATCTTAAAAATAAAATAAGCTATAAACCATAAAAATCGGTTTAAAAATGTGGATTTTATTGTCAATTCACCGCATCGGATGACTCGTTCTCGAGTTAGGGTGAAATATGTCCCACCCAAAAAGGAATTTTGCATTAAAGAGAAAAGAAAATGTAATGTGTCGCAAATATAAAATAAAAATTGGAAGAACCTCAAATGTGTTTTTCAAATATTTTTACACTGATTCTATTTGCTATTAAAATCAAATATTTTTAAACCAAATATTAAATTTTTTTAATTTTTTTTATTGCAATAATATTTTTTAACGATTTTTATTTTATTAGACAGGCCTGAGTTCAAACCCTGTGAGTTCATAAATTAGTTTCCGTTTTAAAAATTTGTCTTAACTTAAATTGTAATTTCTATTAAGAATAGAGTATTTAAAATATATTTTAGAATCATCGTATTTACTAGAAGAAAGGAACCGATTTCGAGGCTGCTACAACTTCTCAGCTGCGTTGTTTGTTCCAGTTGTGAAGGCAATGCTATTTGGAAAGAGTATCAACTATTCATCAAATGTTTCTAAGGAAATAGAATACGAGAATTACTAATATCTTCTAATTCACTTAGCACGATATTCCCAATCCTTAATAATTTTTATTCCAAATATCCCAAAATAATTTTAATTAATTATTCAAGTTATTCGTTGATTTAAATAACACGCAAATTGCTAACGTTTCCTTAGGCGTTCTGGTCACCTCTTTGGTCTCCAATTACAAACTAATAAACAATACGTGTTGAAACTTTAAGTCCTCAAGACAAGTAAACCAAAATTAAACAACCAAAAAAATAAATAAATAAACAAACAAAAAAACACACAAAAAGCCTTTAATAAAAAAAGGAAACATTAAAAAACATACAACAGAAGAGAGTGAAGCTCAAAAACGATTATTTATGAAAAACCTCGACTAAAAGAAAGTTCATCTTCTGGTTGTATGTAAATTATATCTGTGGTTTGGTTAATTAATTTTCCCACAAACAGCAACGGCAACAGCAACAAGAACGTTTCACTGCTGCTGAGCGAACTGATGTTGCTGACCAAATGCTCGAGAATCGGAGTCTGCTGCTCGTTGCATGGCATAAACAACTAAATAAAATGATTATTTAACATTTGAACGAAAATAATGGCAGGTGTCAGACGTAAATATGCACTGAATTTATTTTATTTTGAAAAATTTACAACAGGACAAAAGTCAGATCAGAATAAATTATACGTTTGTTAATACAAGAATTAATTAAAGAAATTAACCCGTTAAAACAAATGCGATTGCAGCGTTTAGATCAAAAAGATAGCAGCGCGTTTAGTTCTAAACGAAATAACGACCCAAGTTTTTTATTATTATCGAATGAGTTTAATAGTTTCTAAATAAAAACTCTGGTTATTTATTATATTCATATCAGATAAAAAATGTTATTTTTTCAAGTTTCTTTTCTTATAATCCATTTCTTCTTTGAAATTTTTTATATAACCCTATAATTTTTAGAACTGCTTTAATCTACTGAAGAATTGGCATTAGCAAGAACAAAATGGGATACTTCATCGGTCCTGTAGCAAAAAATTAACCGGCGTTAGTTTGAAAGTTTGAAATAGCTACAAAAAATCCTCTATTTTCTCATCTTTCTTCATCTGTCCCCTCAATACTATCCCTTCCTTTCTAGTTCCGGCGCAATGCACTGCATATGTAGGGGACATCCCCTGAGTGCTGGTCCTAGATAAAAATAAATTTAAAAAAATGCGATCTAGGCGACTGTTAGGAAACTATATATTTCGAAACCTCAAAATCAGGTAAATCTGCATCCAATGCAAAAATGCTTTAATGATCGAACTCGAATTAAACCATACCTCGGGCTGATCTCCCGCAGCAGACACAAAGAATGTGTGTAGCCCTGCTAATTTATACCGAAGGAGATAAAAGGACATCGTTTATAGTCCTTCAAGCCATACTGCAATTCATAATTCTTCAAGTACAACCACAACCGCAGTAACCGAAATTCCCAAATGAATCCAAACGAGGAACCCAAAAACAAATATTTCATAGGATGGCCAATTCTTCACTACAAGAAACATGAACACTAAAATGTTTCTATTACAAAATCAAATTTGTTTGTCCGACTCCACAACTGGAAAGCAACCATCTGAGTTTGATTCCTTAAGGGGTTAAGCAGCTGGATCTTTGCTATACAAATTTAATTTAAGTTAATTTTTTATTTATGCGTAACAGCAAACGTGAGTTTGCGTGCATTTAAAAGTACTTTTCAAGTGGCATCATAAAAACTCAACTCTTTTGCATATCTTTTCATTTTCATGACTTTTTAGTTAATCCCTTCTTCCTTCAACCACAACCGACGTAAACAATGGATGATAAATTGAATTAAAAATGATTTTATTTTCAGTTAAACGCAATTTCAAACCATAAGAATATAAAAAATACGCCTACTCATTTCCGTTTGCTACAGGTTTATTATTTTCCCATTAGTTGCTAGCCGAACGCTAAAAATAAACCAGCAGTTGCGGAGACAAGAGAAAAACAAGCCCAAAAGCCACAGAAACCCAACTTAAGTTTAACCAAACAGAAAACAACAAGAGGCGTTACAAAATATGCAAAAAAACTGTTTCTTTTTTCCTTCACAAAATTAACATTTTTCCACAACGTGCGTAATAGAAAAGAAATTATGGAACGAAAATACAAATTTCATACACTGTCTACCACATATGAGTGCATAACGACAACAAACACATTTACAAAAAAAAAATGCATGTTAACAAACAAACAAAAAACTGAATTTAAATTAAGCAGCAAAAGTAAAGCAACAAAAATGTTAATAAAACAAACAAAAACCGTCTAAACCGTCTAAAAATCAAGAAACAAATGTTGTTGTTATTTTTAATTACAATTTAATGACTGACTACAAGCTAAAACAAAACACAGCGGCCTAAACAACACCAAGATGTTGTTGGTTGATCCTTTAGCCAGCCTTAGATGGAGCAGTCAACACACACAACTCAACTCATACATACAAACATGGAAACGTACTGACGCACATGTATGCACATACGGCTAATTAGCCAATGACAGCCAAATTATACGCTTAAATTACACGGCAAACAAATGCACACTAACATGAACGAAAAAACAACACACGAGGGCAGTCCGAAAAGTTCTTTGCCACACCACTCCAGACTCGTAATAAGATCACATGCAAACGTATCGACCATTTGTTTCATACTCGTGCAGTAGACATGCTTTGAGTGCCGAAAATTCATTCTTCGATCAAATCAATTGAATCAGTTTTCAATCATTCGAAAATGTTAACGCTAAAGCAAAGAATTCTAATTAAAATTTTGTGAATTCAAAATTCTTTTTAAGGAATTCAGCGTTTTTGTTTTTGTAACGCATTTAAGCGTATCCTTTTGCTACTTTAACTTCAGCTCGTGTTTTTGTAAATATTTTTTTTTGCTGTACTTAATGTTCATGCCAAACTCACAGATACTGACAATTATATTTATAGGGGCTATAAAAGCCACGGAAATGCTGCCAGCATATTTAACGCATCAGCTGAAAACTTCTATGCGTTTTTCCTTCGTTTTCAAAAAGAAACACTGACAAAAGAAAACTATGAAACAGCCATAAACTACAATAAAATTACAATTTAAAGCGTGTGTTTGGGTATGCGCGCTTACAAATTCTTGGAAGCACTGAAAGTAATGCTGCGTGTGTGTGTGCGCTAATAAAAAGCCGTACCAAAGAACCTCGACGCAAACTGACTACATCATCGTCGCTGCGCAAACGGAATGGAATCTTTGTTAAAATCTTTGTTATTTAGTTAGATGCTATAATTAGAAAGTGATTGCTCTAGAATCGAATATTAAACGTGTTTATAAAAACAACAACAACAACAACAACAACAATGGCAAGTCATTTTTAAACATCCAAAAGTGTGTGTGTGTGTGTGTGTGTGCTGCAGCTAAAAACATACAAATAACGGCTACTGCGAAGCTGAAATCAATGTTTCTCCAAATATCACAAGAGTTGATAAACGTACTCTGCAGCATACACGTTACACTGGGAGAAAAGATATTTAAGCAAAAAACACACGGAGGCAGCTCCCCAGCAACAACTATTGAATACAATCCGTGTACACCAATAGCAGCTCACTTTGGAACGACGCAAAGTAAATTGTGATTTTCTACAGCAAACCATGTAAAGATCGAAGATATGTTCCAGGGGTTACGAAAATACTGAACAAAGCAAATATTTAAAAAGCAAATATAATATAAAATTTTATTACATACAAACAATTAATTAATGAATTGATAAAAAAACTAATTATTTAATTGATCAAAAACAAAATAAAAATTTATCACTGTCTGATGAGTCCATAATGGCTGTCGCCAAAAATTGCTCCAATGTTTGCTGAACATGTTTTTTTAATGTAAAATGTAGTCACCACCTGTGACACTTTAAAACTCCTTCCGCTGTCAGGATCCTTTTTTAAAAAACAGAGTAAAAATAAAACTGTATTGAAATTGCGTTGATTTTCAGTTAGAAAGGGAAAAAAGTAAGAAAATTAAAAAAAAAGGAATATTAAAGACTCGAACCCAAACCAACGCAACTTCCAACATCTAACGACGCACAGTGAATATTAGTACTAATTCAGCAGCGACGCAACTTAGAAGCGACGCAAAACGAGGTATTGGTGTGCTTAATTTCCCGAATTGTTTTACATTTAAATTTGACTCTGCACTAAAAATTTAATTTATTTCCCATATATAAAAGAAATTGTCTTTAGAATTGTCGTAGGACATTAAAAAAATACTCGTATAGCAGTCACCTTTACAGCTGCAAGACGCGCGGCTCTGACTCGGTCGCATTAAGTTACCGACCACATTTTCGAGTTCCAACCAGAGCCAACTTTAAAGGCCGAATAAAAAGTAAAAGTCGACTCATGCATTTCTTTTGCCTTCAATTTTCTGCATAGAAATTTATTTATTTTTTTTGAAGGCACAATTTGTAGACAATTTCTACAAATTGAAAATTTTATCCAAATGAACCATAAAGCAACTCATATACGAGAAAAAGGTTAAAGAACTTCTCGTTTGGAAGACTTTTTTGTTAACAACTAATTGTTCTTAGCCAAGTACGCACAAAAACTAATTTATAAGCAGAAATTAAAGCATTTTACTTTATTTATCTGAGGCATATCATTTGATTATTTCCTCCAGAATATTTTCGCCAAGTGTATTCAAAGATAATTTGAGATACTTTGCCAGTCTTCAGCTGCCTTAACGCAAGTTTATTAACAACCAAACAGATAGGAAAACCTTAATTTAGAAATTTTTAATATGAACAATAACAACAAATATTAAACAATATATAAATAAATATTTTCTTTGGGAGTGTTGGAGAATTAATCAGCATATCGTTGGCCGCATGTGTGACTGTGTGTGTGTGTGTTTGTAGAAACAATCATTCTGGTGTAATTTCCAAGCCTTTTTGGTCATTATTTGTTCTCGTTTCGTATGCCAAACGTTCCCTAACCTATAATTACGGGTCGTTAGGGTCACCGGTAGTTGGTTTGTTTTTATTTCATTTTATTTGATCAAATAAACAGAGAATTTGTGGGGTGGCTGGTTGTCTTTTACACGAATTTGGTTGAAGGCGTTACCACGTGTTTAAAAAGTAAATTACAAATTTCTAACCGCAACATTAATTGAATTATTACGTTATGGAAATTTTCTTTTTCTAATGTACCGTAAATATTATGAGGCTTTAACTCACAAAAAACACAAACGAATACAAAAATATACCACAATTTATTTGAAATCTTTTTGTAATTTGAAATAAATAAAGACAAAATCAATGCGATCGTTTTCAAAGTCCACATGTATTTACAGAACATGTTGGTTTAGCGGTTGGTCTTCATGGCCACAATAGTTAACCAGGTTTTTGTTAATTGAAATTTTTATTATCAGGCCTCTTTATTAAATAAAACTGCAAACCTAAAATTTATGCATTCAAATTTTGTGGGCCACACAATTAAAAGATGTTGCAGCAGTTAAATTGAAGTAGCAGAAATATTTTACCCACTACAAAGTCCGTCCAAACAGAAAACTTAACTGAGTTGATTTTGAGCGCAATTTTAATTGCTTGCCAATATTATGAGTCCGATCATAATGATTTACCAAATCCAGCACGACCGATAACTTGAATCGCCGCAATGAAATTATTTAGACCAAAACCTAAATCAGTGTAATTTCTTGGTGAATTCTAAAAAAACGAAAACACTTTAGCAGCAACATAAGAACATGTTGCAGCAAAAAGAAAAACAGGCTGCGACAACCAAAAACAAAAAAAGCCAGAGGAAAAAAAATGTGATGACATCAACTTTTAACAATAAACAAGCAAATGTCAAGACTGACATTGTTTTAGTCAAAGGAATGGAAGACATACGAGGCCACTAGCTTGATGTACGACATTATTGTCAAACAAATGAACGCCCGTCTGTCCCTGCGTACGTCCGTCTATCACTGAAACTCTTAAAAAGCTTAATCGGTAGAAATGTCGGTATTCCAGCCAACTCTTATTTAAAGTGCAGATTTTTGTTAAGCTTCTGTTGTTGCTGCTCTTGTTGGAGTATTTTTCTTTCTTTTTTTTTGAACAACTTCGTTGGGCGAATACAAAGCCAAAGACAAAGACAATGGCAATGATGTTGAACGGATATGCAAATCGATTGCAATTTACGAAATTATGCAAACCAAATCACAAGAAGGGTACAGCAGATGAAGAGTAGATGACGATCGGATCATTTTTAAGACGGATCTCTGCTTTGTTCTCAACACAAGTTGATGATTTTGTTGCGGTTTTTGTAGCCGCTGTTGCATATAACTTGATCGTTTTACTGAAAATAATGATGTTTTTGCCGTACGATCACACGATGGATTTTAAATCAAATGAAACAAAATAAATCCCAGCGAAACAACACCAACAAAAACAGAAAAACCTAACAAATAAATCCTTAGCATTTTTTAGTTTTTAGTTCTTGTCAAAAGCAGCGAAAAAAATTCGTTAACTCAAAATAAAATGTTTGAAAGCGAATTAAAATGACCCCAAAAAAACTAAAAACTCCAAAATGATTTTTATCGCTCCTTGGCACAATTTAACCGACAAGACAACAGCAGCCAAACAGTCATAGTTGTGACTTTATAGTTGCTTAACTACTAACGTTTTTTCCTTTGCTTTTCAAGAACGGAAACCTTTTGCATTAAAATGTGTTCTCGTAAAAGTCTTTTGTTGCATGACAACGAATTCCTAACACCATTCGCACTATTTGAGAAGTTAAGGCAGAAGGTTGCCCGCCTTCAGCAACTCCCAGATTTTGGCCCTGGACACATTCCATCAGCTGATCAGTAGCCGATTGCATCTCACCCATAAACTGCTGTACAACAAACAAAATCCATTTGTCATGTTGTTGATCGTTGTTGTGGCAGAAGTCCGAGGTTATTGCACGACTGAGTCCAAGCACACCTGCCCTGCCCTGCCCAGCCCTGCACTGCAAATGTTACAACTCATTCCCAGAGCTTGTCAAGCATCTGAATTAAAAAAAATTAGATCTTTAAATTTTTGTACGGATACCGATCGAATTAATTTTCAATTGTTGTTGTAGGGTACAAAAACAAAAAACCAAACATTTTTATTTAAAAATCCATAACAGTAGTTATATTTTGTTGTTGTTCTTCCATAGATTTGCTTGCGAGAGCAGCAAAAAGCTGCAAGTTTCGTCTGTTTGTTCTGTTTTTTTTTCTTCAATTGTTGCAACATGTAAGTGTTAAAGTGTTCGCTTTAACAAATATTTCACCCGCTGCTTTTGTGATGTAAGTTTTTTTTTTTCTTCTTGTTTATAAATATAAATATATTGTATGTGTGTGTATGTGTGAGTGTGCACATGCATAATATTTATGCTGTTGCTGCATTATTGTTGCTGATAGTGGCTGACGATTAGTTCCTTTTGTTTTTGTAAATATGTTGCAACATATTATAAAATACACAATAAAAGGCAAATAAATAAAAAGCTGAGAACAAATGGAATTACAGTGGGTAACTGGCAGGCGGACGGACTGGCCGGCTCGCTGGCGAGATGTTTGCTGCAGTTTTTTTCTTTCCTAGATTGCAAACTTTGGCAGTTTGGCTGTGCGCTTGTGGCAGTGGTTGCTGTTGCTGTCGCTGTTGCTGTTGCTGGTGTTTTCCATGTTGTTTGTGTTACAAAAGATCAACCAACAGACATTTTATTCGTTTTATTGGGATTTGTTTTACTATTATTTTATTTGTTGTTTGTTGTTTTGATTCTGCCATTGTGCTCGTAGATACACGCTCGTACTCGTACAGCATATTTTCGTATTGTGGGTACAATTGCAATCACTTCTCACTTACCCACTCACCGTGTATCCATCCACTGGTGTCTGCGAATGTTCGTTTGTTCATTTATGGCACGGTTATTTCTGTTAACAATTGTTTCTGTTTTTGTTAGTTTTTGGTAGTACTATTGCAAACTATTTTGTAGATCGTTTCATGAATAAGCCCAAGGCCAGCCACTTCATGTCGACGCAACCAACAGATTTCTATATAAAAATCCAAAAGATTTATGTACGATTTGTTTACATCGCTCAACAAAATGTTAAAGTTTTTTTCTTAACAAGACACCGTAAGAAACAAAACAAAAATTATAACAAATAAATTTCGATATAGGAAAAAAAACAATTAAAAGCTGAACTTCCATAAAAAGTTTTTCGTCGTTTTCCCAACAACATTGCAGATTCGGCAAACAAATTAACAAATCCAAACTCAGATTTTCTTTAAAAGACGTTTGTTACGATTTGGATTACCAATTGTTTCCCGTTCCCTTTGCCTGCATTTCATTTTTCATTCCTGTATTATTTTCAGTTCTTGTTGAATGATTCTTTGGCATTTGCAAATTGGCTAGACTTTATGGCTTTCAAATAAAAAAAGCATTTGAGAGATATTTTATCGCTGATATAAATATTTCCGCTGGATTTATATGCAATTTTTATTATCGCTTAATTGAATAAGTGAGTTTTTAAATTATCGTTTGATTATCTGTAAATAAAAAACCATTTGGGAAGCCAATAAACTAGTCCGAATAAAATCAACTCGAAATGTGTGTGAAGTCTAGTCTGTTGAGGCAAATGTTTGGTCATTAACCGTTTTAAACAAACTTAATTGATAAATTGCACAAAATTCTATTTAAAATTGAAGTCGAATTGGCGAAATGTTAAACGCACTGAAAAGTGCGTAAATGCAGCTTTCAAACGCCGCCTCCTTCCGTTTGAGATAAGCCACCTGATTTTCTTTTAAACAAAATTACTGCACTCAAAATTAATCAAAATAAAAACTTGATGATTTCTGGCTTTGAAATGAATTTTTTAATAAATTTATTTAATTTAATTGACCTGAATAATAATTGAATTTTTATTTTGCCAAAAAGAAGATTCGTTTCGTATGGTCCGAAGGAAGTGGCGAGTGCGAATTTTACACATTCTTTTAATTTTTGTTTGATCTTTTTTGGTTGCATGCCACAATGAAATATATTTCGTTACTCAACGAGATGCATTCACTGCCTCGTTTGCTTTTTGAATACAATGTTTTTACTTAACACTTGATGCAAAAAAATCCAAACCAAACGAACGGTATTTTATGACAAGAGTTTCCTTGAAAGATTTTCGGCGGTTTCATGACAACAAAATATTCAGTTTTAGATTTTTATCGTCGGTGGCTCTTCCAATATTTTTTTGTTAAAGCAACAACAACAAAATGGCATTAAAAAAGTGTAAGTTCACAAATTGGGTCATGCATAAAAAGAAAAATACTCATTTGCAGTCACACTGTAAGAAGTGCAAGTGGCTCTTCGCCCGCTCACTCTCTCTCTCTCTCTTTCGCTCCCACAATACTCCAGAAAATTGAAATGCACAAGAAGCCAATATATTAACCTCAACTCCGAACATAAAAAATAGCATTGAAAAAATGTTGACTTTTATTTATAAACAAACAAAAATAAAAAATAAATTAATAAAATGTAAAAGAATACGGGACAAAGAGTTTTTGTTACAATAATTTTGCTTTCAAAGGAAACACGTAAGTTCTTAACGACCCTCTAATATCATTCGAAATTGCATTGCGTGCCTGTTGCCAAAAAAAAAGAACTTTCATGTAAAAAGTTCAAAAGAAAAAAGTTTACAACAGACAAACGACATGGCGACCAGTGCCTTCCAACAAAAGCAGAGTAAAATTGATAAACATATTTTTTGCTGCCTTCTGCAATCACAGTTTGTAAAATTTTTGTATCATAATGAGTTCCACACACAGCAGCATCTCTATAACACACTTGCATGCTTGTTGTTAGCTTTTTCCCGGCTTCATACTCGTACATACTGCGCTTATGATGCAAAATGACAGACAAACGGGCGGTTGTTGTTGTGCAGTTTGCAGTTAACGATGCACAAAGCAGTTTATGCACTCGAAATAAGGAGCTCAGCACACCAGAGCCAAAAAGAAACAACAAGAATGGAAAAAATAAACTAAAGGTATGCCGGAACACCGTCCTCTTTACACTGCTATTACAGTTATACTCGTAGCAGCAACTAAATTCCAATAAGGAAAAAATCGTTTGTTTTTGCTGCTGATGATTTTCTGTGCAAATCCTTTTTTTTTCTCAATTCCTGATTAAGCGCATGCTTATCGACGTCGTCAACACATCATTTTTTGAACGTTTTATAAATGGTCGTACACTTGTAGAAAATGCAAGGGACACTAGTCGACAGCAAAAACATGAGAGCAGATACTCATGCTATACAAAACTTCCCTCAGGTACGCTTAAGCCTTACTTGACAATTTTATCAGGAACTGTAAGTCGCGAACAGCTCGGCCGGTTTCATTAAACCGGGGAAACTGTATTCGAACTAACTTCAATTAGTAAAGATTTTAGAAACTTTTAAAATAAGTTTTGAGAAATGCATGCGAGACCACTTTTCGGTTGTTCGAAACGAAATAGTCAGTCCATATAAACTGAATAGGAAGCAATTAAACAAAAGCCGCCGACTTCAGTGACACAAGCAGTCCAATTCCAGCGTTTCCTTTAACTTCCTCGACCAGCAGAGTTTGTGCAACAACTCCAAAGTTGTCGGACAGTGTTTTTTGAAATTGATACAAGCAAGAAGGCAACATTGTAGCTGAAACAACAGGCCAGCAAAAGTTAATTAGAATCTCGAAGACACACACACACACTCTTGTGTACAGACTCAATTAAATACAAACTGTTGCAGGAACACCAAATTTTTGTTTGAACTCATTTTGGCACTGATAAGAAATTTTACATTCTTCTCCGGATTTTTTTTTTTTTTTTTTTTTTTTTTTTTTTTGTTAGAGCATATAAATTTCATAATTATGAGTCAGACCAAACTTTTACACGACTAAGTGTGAACTAGTGCTCCTTGATTTCTATTATTTAATTTTTGTATTCATTTTATGATTAGAATAACAAAAATGCATAACATCTTCAGTCAAAAGGAATTTATAATTTAAGCGTAAAAGAGCTACAAGAAATAACTTACAGATTTCAGAAATTGTTTGCAACGAAGTAACCACTTCCCCTTCAAATCAGCTAACCGCGAAAGTTTTGTAAATTTCAATGCAAACGGAAAAACAAATCCAATAACATTTCGCCTATTCATTTCTGTCAGTGTAAGAGCAATTTAGTTCTTCCACCAGCAAAGCTTCAATGAAAATTGGAGCAACCACTCATACAATCACAAGCGCACATTTAAACGCAGCCACTCTATTCAACATTTCCACAGGTTAATCAGGCAAAAAGTGTATTTATTTAGTGCGTAGTGACATGCAATTTTTGCATAGTGCTTTTATGGATTGTCTTGCTGCACAAAAAAAAGAATATATTTCTTTTCAAGAAACCCAACAACAACCGATAGTTTTGCAGAAAGAAAAACTGCAACCTCAACGCAAATATTGATTTTTGGCAGACTTTCGCCAAAAAGAAAAAGCACAGAAACTGAAACAACTAAAGAAACAGCAAAAAAAAATCGAATTAAATCTTTTGAAATTAAACACACAACTCACAAAAGCAATCAGAAAAAGGTTTTGATTTCTTTTCCGTGAATCACCAACAAGGCAGACGTCTTTTAAGCAAAAAAAAATATGTTAAACGTCAATTTACAGTCAGAAAGCAACGACCGAAGTGGTTTGTGAGTTCCACATAATTGTCATTGTGGCCAATAAAAAGCAATTCAATTCGATAACAGCAAGTGGTGGTAAAAGTTCAAGGGAATTATGATTTTACATAAAATGTGATTGAAATCGATTGGTTTGGTGGGGTGGTGGCATAACGCAAACAATGTTGCAACAATCGAAATGAGCGATGGAATCACAATTGATCGCAGACGCAGCATTTTTAAAACGAGTCCACATTTTCTCATTCATCTCTTGCAGTTTAAGTAGCAAAATCATTTATTTTTTAAATACCCCAGCTGACCCAAATTAACAATTTATTTATTATTAATTTTTTGCACATGACCTTTTCATTGAACTGCAGCAAGTGAATGCGAGCGATTTAAATAAAAATCAGCATTTATTTTTTTAGTTTTAAATACCTTTTAATAATCTCATAAAAATGTTCATATTTGTCATCATTAAATTTTTATCTCGTAAAAGATATGAACAAAATAATAATAAACAACACAGCAACAAGAACAACACAGCACCAGCACCAGCACCAGCAGCAACAACAACAACAACTCCAGCCCCAAATAAAAGAAAACCAAAATAACCCATAACTGCCACTTAATAATTTCTCTTGAAAAAAGGAATCCTGACATTATTGATTATTGTTGTCGTTGCTGTTCTTCTTCTTCTTCTGCTTCTTCTTCATCTGTTGTCGTTGATACAAAAACAGAATTGAATTCGTTTTCTTCGTTTCTGGAACAACTTTGGCTGCACACAACGGATAAAGGAAAGCAGGGGAACATGAAACATGTCGTCTTTGTAAATATTGCTGGCAAAAATACTGAGAATAAGTGGAATGCGTTCATCCTTCCACGTGTAACGCGGCGTATGCACTCGTCTGTAAATCTGTATCTCAGTATATTTTCCTGCTAACGATAACCCCAATTGGTCGCTAAATTCTTCCCTAAATATCCATATGCATACTTCAATTTCACATTTTTAATGTTATAGACTCGATTTAGTGAGTTTTACATTCCCTATAGACCTTTTGTGCCACCAACCGGCAGCAGATGCAAGCCATTACCCAATGCCGAAAAGCTTGCATCCAGAAAGGCAAGAAATATATCGAAGACTTGGACTGGAGTAAACAACAAAATATTTTTAGACATTCTGGCAGCTGATTTTTTAGGAGTAGGACCAGCAATATGCAATGCATTGCGGCGGAACTGCTGTTGACTGCCAACAACTAACACAACTAATGCTGATCAGAAGAATTCGACACAATTTTAATGACTGAGCGCGGGATTGAACTCAGGACCATCGGCTTCATAGTCTCGTGTTAAATAATTCAGCCAAGAGCACCCTGAAACAAGTGGATTATAGGCACTATTTGAAAACTTTTTCGAAATATACAAAACAGTTGTGTGTTTCCAGAAAATAGTTCCTTAAGTCTTATTCGATCTGAATACGTCATCACAATTCATTCGCTACCTGTAACCACACTAGAAATAAAGTGAAAAAGCATTCCGTGTTATTTTTCTGCTGTTTGTGTAAGATTCCGAACCGATCAGCTTTCCGATCAAATACACTCTTTCATTGTTTCCGTAGGGCAAATACGAGCTCAGCTACACTGACTTTTTTCTGAGTTTGCAGTCGTCTGATGAAAACTGCACACAAGAGGTTGGTTCTCTTTGGCCTGGCCTTAAGTGAGTCTGCTGCTAGGCATTCTGGCAGATATTGTTTTTGGATTTTTGCAACAGAAAAAAGATATTTTCGCTAAACGAAAGATTCATACTAATCACAAACAATTTAATGACAGCTCAATACAGTTTTATTTCTTTCCTTTTTTTAATTTGTTTTTATTATTTTAGTTGGCCAAAAGTAATAAAAGTGCAATTTAGCTGAATGAATTCAAACTGAGTGTTTTTTCCTTTTTTTTTTTTTTGAGAACGTTCCGAAGAAATATTCATAAATTTGTATAACGTTGCAGCCGCATTAATAAAAAGAACTGCCAAATACACACACTAAGACTCCTCTTGAATTGAATAAAAGAAAAATTGCAACAGATCTGGCCAATAACATGCAATGCGCTTTTTCTCGCAGTTGCTTTCAATTTGGCCAGCAAGGGAACGATACTAACTGGCAGAGGATGCACGAAAGAACCGAACGGAACGCCACACGAACTCAACAGCCAGTGTCAATAAAATTTGACTTAAAATACAATTATGTTCGCAATAATTTTCATTTTGAGACTTTTATTTTATGTTTCGCTTTTGTTTTTGTTGCTTTTGCCACATGTAGTCGTATGTGCCATATTGGGAGCTTTTACAGTTACACAGATGCCCGCTTTAAAGCGTCAAAGTGATGCAGATATTCTTTTAAGGCTCAATAAAACTGAAACAAACGGACTTTTAATGAATTATTTTAGTGCATAAATAATTTTAGAGAATGACAAGGCGAAAGAGGAAAAGTTTATTTGGACTAGCTGCCCAGCAGTTACAGTTTTGCTATTCATGTTCCCTATTCACTTGTTCACTTGTTTCTTTAAAATCTGTTGTTCATTTTCAATTACATTTAAATATCATACCAGAAATGCAAAATTTAGCCAGAGAACAATTTTTGGAAATGTTATAAAATCAAAAAAGAAAAAAAAACAAATTCTAAGAGATGTTGGGTAAAGTTTCCTAAAGAAAATCCCCTCAATAATCACTTTGAATTTTGTGATTTACAAATTTGGGAGAAGACAATATGCACGATCAAAGTTAGAATTCCTAGAAATAAAATTTTTTTTAAAAAGTAACCAAAATATAAAAAAAATATTCGCAGCTTCACATTGAAAAATACCAAATTTGGTTGGAAATACCGAAAAATACCAGCTCTGATAGAGAAATAAACGGATTTCAAATAGGGAACAACTTTTTTTGTACAAAATGTCCAAAAATTTGAGAATCCTGGATTTTTATGCGTTTGTTTGATGAAGATTTTGAGTTCTAAGATTCTTATTGAATGTTTTTGAATGTGTAGCGGTTTCCTAAAGTTATTAACAAAATTCTGATTTCTTATCGAATTTCATAAAAAAAAGCTGAACACGAAGTCTTTAAGTTATAATAAAATCGACAGGATAGTATTTCTCAATACCTAAAAATGTATTTTAAAACCAAACGCCACATTTGAACTTGAATTACGAATATTCATTTGCATTGTAGGATCACGTGTGGCACAGTGTTACTTTCCAGCTATTTTTCTAGGCGGATATAAAAATATTCATGATAGTGATTGGATCAAACAATTAATAGCTGCAAATATTTTCATTGTTATTATTTCACGAGCAGAGAAAATATGTGTTCTAAAATCGTTGTCGGGCGGTACCGAATTGAGAACGAATGGTGAACAATACCTTTCGGTATCCAATCAGAATAAAAGCTCTTTGGCATCGAAAAGGCAACGGTGGGTAATAAGATGATGCCGAGTTGTTTTTAAAAGACTGAGGCCAATTGTTACCAAAATATGCACAATTGAACCAATTCGATCGATTTACTATCATAATTTTCTCTCTGTGTGTTCAGCATACATACGCAAATAGATAAAAAAAGTCAAGTCATATGCAGATATTTTATACTTTGCTGCAGCCTGTACCCCATTTCATTCGAATTGAAGATAACAAAAGGTCGCTGCTGCACAGATATAAATATTTACAAAAACAATTTAAAGGCAAATCTAAATTATTTCCAGTGAGGCATAGAAAAGGACGGACCGATTATTTCATTTTATTTTTTTAATTGTCAAAGTAAATTTTAATAAAATATTTTTTTTTGTTTTGTCACTAAACATCTGTTGATTTAATTGTTTCTCTGCGTTCCTTATGAGTCTTTAATTTAAACTGTTTGTTTTCCTTTTTGATTTTGTTTTAATTCTGTGTTACTGCAGTTGCTGCCACGACCATTCCATTCAACTAGAATCATTGTGCTACCTTCGAGAAAGAAAAGCAATTAAATTAAAACTCCGTTCAACATACGCAAAGATTTTATTTTTGAGAGCCAGCCAGGCAGTCAGCCAGTGACTACAGAAGTAAAACAAACGAAAAAATTTAAATATTTTGAATTAACCATTCAAGTGCACCTGTTGTGCTTAAAATAATAATGGAGGAAATAATTTCAAAAAGTTACAGGAATAGAAAGAACAACAACAACACAACGCAATTAAACTAAAATAATTAAAAACTATATTTTCTTCTTCGCCGATTATAAAATTTGGAATTGGAGAAAAGAAAAAGCCGACGTAAATATTTTTCATTTCAAAATTAATGAGAAACAACACGCGTCGTCGTCTTTTCGAAAAAATGTACAAGAAGAGCATTTGATTCTGAGCTGCACACACACTTGCACATTTAAATCGGCAAACTTTTATACATTTTATATTAAAGTGCGTCGAGTGGCCTATTGATCGGTAGGATATTATAAATTTTCTAATTGAACTTCAACTCTTTTTTTCCAGAAATTCCTTTAAATTGTATTTATTTATAAATATAATAAAATGTCAAGCAATTAAATGGAAATGGGAACAACAAATTGCAAACTGAACTCGTTTCATTTTCTTTGGCCATTTCTTTCCTGATCTAATTTTAATTTCGCAACTGAAACTTGCATTTATTATGATTTTATTTCCCATTCCCTGTGTTTTTTAATAATTTTAATTTTCATTTAAATATTTCTTTCCATTTTCCTCTCGAGTTTTCTTTTTTTTTTTGTTTTTTTTTTTTAATGCATAAAATTCTGTAGTCCTGTTTAGTTCATTTAATTTGTAGCGGTACGTTTTTATCATTCTCAGCTGTCGTTTTTGTCTCAGTGGGTCTGTGTGGCTGGCTACGACTCCTCTAGTCGGTCATTCATTTAGATGACATTCAGTCACACAATCATGCAGTCAGTTATTTCACTTCGGTGGCCAAGATTTCCATTTAATGGATTTTCATTTGTGTGCCTGTGTTTTGCTTTTCGTATTTTATTTTTCAAGTTTTTGCTGGACACACTTGTTGTGTTGCAAAATTATATGTTGGAATGTTTTATTTTACTTTTCATTTTCTGTTTCTGTCATTTGTTCAAGACTTTTAGCTCTTTTCATTAGAGCAAAGTGGAAATTTTGTACTTCACTTTGCAAAAAAGAAGCAGATCAAAATATATATGTAAATACGTTACATGGGATGTATATAATGGCGTACAGGTGAAGCAAAAATTAAGTAAATTTACCTAAGGAAAATACACTGAAAAATATTGTGAGTTGCACAATTCATCACGCTCCTAAACTCATCTTGTCAGTACAATTCCTACATTCGGTAGTTGAGGCTTTTGGAAAACAATTATTTTACTGATGCAACGACAAGATTTAAATGCTTTAATTTCTGTAATATTTTTGACAAACGTTATTTCCCAATGCCAGTTGAAACACTGTAAAACAAACGTGGATAGAAAATCCCACAGGACGAGGGTTTCCAGGAACTTGAATATCTGCAATAATAGTTTTAGGAGAATCCTTTAGACATTCATACGAATGACGGCTGAGATATTTATAGAACGCCAACAATTTCCGAACGCAAGGCAGCCTCAGCTTGGATCTGTTTTCCACATCAGGCACACAATTTGCCCTGCACGGCCTACTGATACTAGAGATCAAGTTTCGGCATAAACTGTGGGAACAAATCATTTTGTTTCACGAATACCTTTGGGATCATTAGGAGGCTCCTGATGTGATCCTGATGCTCCTCCGTTCAGTTAGCGCAAGCATATTTTAAGCTAAAAGCAAAATGGCATTCATGAGTGATATTTTTCTTTGTGTAAATGTTGTCCTCCTTTTCAGTCGTCGTTGTTGTTGTTGTTGTTAATTTAATTGTAGTTGCTGTTAATGGTGTAGCTTTTACTGTTGTTGTTTGTTATGCCTTTAACTGTCACTCTATATGTCAAAGACGACATTACCTTGGCACTTGCCAACATTAAACAGAGTAAAGGATAAACAAATAAAAAAATACACAAACACACACACACACACACATACGAATATGCATGCAAATAATTTACATTTTCAGATGTATGGGTGAAGGATATCTGACATGCATTCTTTGTTTAAATATACTCGTATTGAATTTATATAAATGACTGGCGCAATGATTGTGTGACTAGACGGTTGGTGGGATGATTGAATGGATGACTAGTTGAATTGTCGGCTGGACGAAATAGTTGCATCGACTGACTTGAATAGAAAAATGAAAAGAATGTGCCCAAATCAACTATGGCAGCGTTCTGGCACTATAAATACACAATTTAACAGGTGCAAATGCAAGACCAACAACAAAACTCTTTTACATTGCCCTACTTTGGCGCCCTGTGTTGCCAGCGTTTGGAAGGGAGAGCAGGACAAGGACAAGTGATAAGGAAAACCTGGTTAACACATCATGATGTTTTATCAGTTGTTTGCCACACAAAGTGACCTTTAATTTGCTTTTACTTGAGTGCCATCGTGATTGCAGCTTCAGCGAAATGCAAAATGGGAATTTTTTACAGTGGCAAGGAAAGCAGCTAACAGATGATAAGGGCAGGTAAAACAATGAACACATCAGAATTGGAAAGTTCCTCGCCCAGTTGTCTTTTAACTTAAGCCAACAAAACAAACAAAAAACAATTGCGTGTTAATAAAATAAATATGGCAATTCATGTCTACAAAATTATTAAGAAGTTTAAAATTTACATCTTCAATCAACAGACAGACGTACGGCTTTTGGATTGCCGTCCCGTACATGGAAACTGACATTTTTTTCAACAATTTCTTGTTTTGTGAAATGCAAAGTAACGAGTGGTTGTCTCTATCTGTGGTTTCTGGTGACTGATTAGACGACTCAGTTTCGTCACGTCATGTGCAACAGCAGCAATTGCACAAAAGGACCCGACTCACTATTTAGCATTTGCTTTTGTTTTTATCTTTCAAGCGCTGCTCCCAATTTGTCCAAATATGATTAGCAAGCAAGTTTATTTTTCAACTTTTATTTTAAATTATTGTGCAATTTAATAGGAAGTTTTCACAGCAAATATGACGTTAAGCACACACAACCTTTTAAATTCCCTTTAAATGAACATGTGCGGCTGGGGGTTCGTTGCTTTTGCAACGTATTCCATGGAATTTATTATGTTTTAATAATGGCAAGAAATATTTTTATTTCATTTTGCTTGTTTCTTGTTTAATATTCAACAATCTTGGATCTCTTCTAAAAATAGTTGAGCAAAATTATTTATCGGAAAAGAAATATCAAATTTAAAGAAACAGAATTACTCTGGTGGTGTTGAACATGAACACCGTGCCGTATGGCTTAGATGAGAGCATTGGAAACCTCAAATCAATGACGGACGACCAAAACAACTGAAACAACAGAAAAAGTTGTATATGAATAGTATATAAAATAACAACAAAAAATGTTGAGCTCACGACCTCACGTTGATGATGTAGTGGCTTTAGCAGCGGCAAGAGCAACAACAACAGCAACAGACTAGTGTTGCATTAATCCATGTGGTGGTTGCAGATTTTCGTTTTGTTATTGCTGTGGCCAGTTTGCAATTTACAAATAAAAAAAAAGAAGAAAAGATGATTATTGTCGATGTTAAAGTTTCTTGTTGTTGCTGTTGCTTTTGTTGTTGCAACAATATTTTTGTTCAGCTAAGCAAAGTTCTTTTCCCCCTTTTGCAACGCTTGTTTTTGTAAAACTTCTCTTACGAAACATGACGACGTCGTTGAAAATGATGTATATTCTCAGATGAAATGATGAGGCAACTATTTGGATGTGCAGCAACTAAAATCGAAGCCCTTTTGGAGTGGCAATTATGGTTTAAGTCAAGTTACAGTCGCTGTTTCTCAAGCAAAACATTGCAAAAATTCCTAGATGAGATCAGCACTAAGGAAAACTTTTCAACTACAATCCACACTCCAAGAGAACCAAGTCTAGCTTTGCAACATTTTCCCGCAGCTTTGGTATGAAAATTAAACACAATCTCAGAGTTTTGCTTAAGATTTCATTTCAAAACTAATTTAGATTGGTTTCCTCATAAAATGCAACACACAATGGAATACCATTCTTATTACAACTGCCCAACAATACGAAATGGAAATAAGTTGTTTGGCTCATAAATTATTCTGATATCTAGTGTCTTGCAAAACAACATGAAAAATTGAGCGCACAAAATCATGGCAAAGAACCCAACATCAAATACTATTCATTTTCATAACCTCATTCACTGTGGCGTGGCGATTTAGCATGAGTTGGCAAAAATTAAAATCTCAGCTATTTATCCACACAAAGAGCGCAGAAACAATTAATCGAAAATAAAAGAATGAAGAAAATATCAAGCCATTCATTTTACAAAAGCAAACAAAACAAAACATTCCATTCAACTTTAAAACCCGCCACCTACAATCACAAATCGAAGTAATAAATGCACTGCAGTTAACAAGTATTTAGTGAGGCGTATATATAAGATTCCTGTGTATCCGCTCAATCCGCCTGGACATTTTTACGCAAAATTTTTCAGTTGTTGGAATGATTTTTATAAAAACTTTCTAGGCAAAGCTTCCCTAGTCTCACTAGATCATTTAACAGTTCGACAGCACTAAATCACTATAAAACCACACAACGAAATCCCTTTCGTTTCATTTCACAAAATATATTCATACAAACAACCGACTGAGGTGAAGCATAAGGGGAAATGGCTAGTGAAACAATCGTACAAATGGAAGTGACTAAATTCCTAAGAGCCCAATGGCGAATAGTGAATGTACAACTTCATTAAAGAATAAGCAATAAGAGCACACGAATAGCCGTTTACACAGGATGGTCAACTTGGAAACACTCTAAACCCCCTCCACTATTGAGGACTACCTCCCATGTGTTATTTGATTCTAGGGAAAACAAACAACTTCATCTTTTTGGCCGTTTCTGTTGTTCACAACTTGATTCCAGAGCGTAATAGAATGCCTTCATTTAATATGTATTCAAAAATTGTTGCATTTGCATTTCGTTCAAAAAAAATATCGTATCGATTTTATTAGATCAAATGAATGTCATCCTCAACTAAACAACTAAAACTTCATTTAACGTTTTACTGCTAAAAAAAAAACGTTCAAAACTCAAACCCAATAACTAGATGTTTGGCAAAGAGGAAAAGGAAACAAATGAAAAAAATAAAACGAAACACACTTAAACGCACGCACGATACAAAAGAGAAGCAGGTCAACAACAAAAAGATTCAAATATTAAATGAAATTACATTTCGAGGCAGAGCATTCAATAAATTCATAATCTTTTCCATTCGATGATTCCCAATATTTATTTGAAAGCCCCGTCAGCTGCCTTGTATTTAAACACCAATTATTAGCATGCAATCCAGTTATTAGGCCAATTTGGTTTTTGAAAGTCATTAAAAGTTGCATTTCTCAACCTATTGTCTGCCATCGCCGAAGAGCATTAAGGCATTAAAGAAAAAGTAGAAAAATTGTTAAAACACGAAAACAATTTAAAATAATTTTCTTTTGGAAAACATTAACAGAAATCGTTGATAATTTCACAAAAATATCTCACGCTTATAAATAAATAGATAAATCTGCTTTAATTGTAAATTAAAAATGCTGAAATAGAAAATCAGCTCGAACAAGCGGCTTAGCCAGAGACCTGAAGGAGACCTTCTGCAGTCCAGTGGCTTTGCTGGGGACACCAGGCATTCATATTTCACAGCCACTCAGCTTAACGCTTCCTCCTACCTAAAGGATTAAAATGATTTAGAAAGACTGTATTTTAAAGCTCAACTCTGGCAATAATTCAAAACATGTTTTACAAATTCAGAAAATTGTCTTGTTGCTAAGAATCTGTGCGGCATGGAGTTGCTACAAGCACAAGTTACCCGCACTTGACTCTTCTGTGGCCACAACGAGCAAATTTTCATTTAATAATATTGATTCCTAAAATATAACCTGCAGTTATTGCGGTAAATTTAAAGCGCTGCTTTGCCTGCAACATTTTGTAGTTGGCTGGATTAGAACGTGATGCAACAATACGAGTTGCACAACATTTTGTTGTTGCAATAATAAAGATTAAATAGCAGCACAGCAGAAGTAAATAGAATTTACTTCGATTGTACAAGCGAGCGATTCTCTTATTTGGGGAGGTCTCAAATTGACAGACCACTTAAGCGATTCCACCTGCAATTGACACACAATCTTGTTATGGCACCGTCGAAGCGCGCGTAACAAGTGTAGCATAGAAGTTGGTTAAGTTGAGAACGGTTGTCAATATCTGGAGATGGCTAAAGAACATTAATGCGAACACACACACACACACACACACGTACACAAAACAATGTAACAGGAGCAGATTCGCAGATACTTGGCTTTGATCCCCACCATGTCGCTTGCCACCACTAGTTGCATTTGCGTGCACACACACATACAGCCACAATCAGTCTCAAATAAATAGTAGCATTAGATTTGAATTCAGTGTTAATCGCGTAGTGCTGTTGGTTGGCATACACTGAAAAAAAATTTCTTCACTTGGGTTCTTTTGTAGGAATAACAGAAATCTTGTTCTTGTTCGTGTTTGCTTAAGAATGTTTGCTACAGAAATGTTGCTACGCAAGTATAGGCTAGGCATAATTCCGGATTGCAGTGTAAGCCTCCTAAGTCCATTTTATTTATTTTTTTTTTTTTTTTTGTCTTAGACCAGCACTCAAGGGATGACCTCTACAAATGCGATGCATTGTGCCGGAACCAGGACAGTTGGGAAGGAGGATGGAGGGAGTAGAGATTGTCGACGTTCGATTTGAACCTCCTCAAGGTAAAGCTGGTAGGAAAGATCTCTGCAGGAAATTTGTTCAACATACGAACCATTCGGCCAAAGAACTAATTCTCTCTGTAATGCGGGGTGTGCTTCACTGGCAACTGGACCCTGTGTGAAGAGCGCAGCCACACTTTGCGTCGATGACTAGATTTTCTGTCCAAGGTATTTAATTCAATTTGAATCTCCACAATTCTAAAAAACAAAAAATTGTTGGGCGAATTTCTTAAGCTCTGTGTAGAGAATTCTAAAAGATTTTTGTCGTTCCTGTAAAATGTGGCTCGAATGGATTAGCAGGTTTGCACTCTAAGACGACGGTATACGGAAACGTACGATGTCGAAGCAAATTCCTCATGTTTTGTTTATTTCGTGTTGCCTTACTTTGTGTGTTATGTTGTGTTATGTCATGTCATGACATGTGAAATCATGCTATATCATGCCGTATCATGTGCAATAGTTCGGATACATGTACACATTCCGTTGTGTATTTTAGTTAACAGTCTTATTCTTTGTTTCACATCAAGCATTCGTTTCCTCACCGTGTTGTCAAAACACTGAACGTGCGACAAAGTATTTCGTGTAGAGGCCTCCACGCGTTGTTGTGCTAGTTCAATACATGACACTGGAATGATAACTCTCGGCATTCGTTTGCCGCAAGTGATTGCCGTGCTACAAGTGCTTGAAGAGAAGCCCACAGCTTCACTTCTGTCTACTTACTAGAATGTTTATATGAGGCTTTGCTGTACGACGGTGCATAAATATTTTTGGCAATTCCAAGACTGACACATTCACGGGCTAAATGCGTCAAAGGCTTGTAGCGAAGTTAAAATATGCGGCAAACGCACAACAGAAATGTTTTGTGTGCTTTCGAATACAAATCAATTTGGAAGCAGATTTGCCAGTGTATTTCTCTTAGCAGTTACAAGCATTTAATGTCGAATGGTTAGTTGGTTGGTTGGCTGGTAAGTGCATCATGTTGTGTGCTCTAGTTTGCTCCGTTATTGAGTGCTTCTCCTTAGCCTTTGGCTGACAGCACATGCCACCTTTTTGTGCACACGACGTTGCATTTACAGACTGTTTAGTTCGTCTGTATGACTGCGAGTAAAATACTTGTTTAGAAAGCTTGTACTACACAGCACTCAGCAGCAGTACAATTTATTTCAGATTACTCTGCGCCATGCACTGCGAAAGTATTTTAGGGGGGAAATAACTCATGAAATTTATAAATAATAACACAATTTTTTAAAGCCTGGCTTAGAATGATGTAACAACGTATGAACGTAAATATTTGTTGTTAGAACTTTTTTGAACAGACAGCAGCAGCAGCAGCAAATACAGCGGTAAATACTTGAGATGCTTTAATAGCGATAGTGTTCAGCTACTTGCTTTCGATTTTTAATGGGTTTCCCATTACACTGTACTCCAGTTTGAACCTTTTTAAATAGCACTCACAAACTCATTTCGCCAGCCAGCCAGCCAGCCAGCCAACAAACGAACTCATCCAGCTAAACAACCGAGCTGGCAATGTTAAACGATCCAACATCTGATGAAGATTATGATAAAGTCGATTTTTTGTTTTCGTCGTGGTTATTTTTATTCTTAACTTGAATGCCAACACATGCAGGAATCGCGTTTGAAGTGTCTTTGTGTGGCTCCCTCTCCGTTCTAAGGCAGCATTTCTCAAATGCAACTCGAGCTTTTTCCTTCACTTCTCCCAAAAAATTTCAATCATTTAATTGAACATCAGGTTTTGTAGAATACCAAATCAAACATTAAGAACCTCTGGAATTGCCTATTTTATTGAACAAACGAAGGAACGAATGATTGTTGCTGCTGTTTGCTGCTTGAATGGCTGTTTGGTTGTTTGGTTGTTCGGCTCTTGCTGGTGTTAAGTTTGTATCTGTTCGTACAAATTAGATTTGACATATTTTTTAAATGAATTATTATAGAAATCCTAATCTAAGACAGAGCCCAGCTCCATGCACACTTACTCGTACATGCAAACATACATACGAACACTTTGCTGATGGTCGCAGCAAGCAGATAGACGACGATATTGTTTGTTGCTTTTGGCAAAGGAAATGTTTTGAAATTAGTTTTCATGTTGATCATTGATTTGAAACTATTTGCTTTTGTTCGATGTGCATGTGAAAGTCGTGTGTGTATGTGTGTGCACCCATTTCCGCTATTGTCTAATTATTCTAATTAATTTGGTTTTAAATTGTTCCCTGAAATATTTCAGCAATCGGCGATGGATTCTTAAAGCAGCGAAGAGTGGTCCCACTACTGGACAGAGTTAGCCGTTCTTCATCTATCATAAGCAATTTATTTCAGACAAGATTTTATTATTACCACAACAAATACAGGCAGACATACAAAAATTTCCATTTGCTGAAATTAAGCCATCGATTTATGACCGAGACCGTATTAAGAAATTTTATATTTTACTATTGCACACTTGGCAGAGTATTAAAATAGGCATCTTGAATTCAAGTTGCCTTGCGCCAAAGCTAGAGCCCTGTATCTTGGCCGATTCACATGATAACCAAATAAAAAGCATCCACTACATCACAGTTGCTCCTTAGAGATTCCAAAAAAAATATATATGGCAGTGAGTAGAAAACAAAATAAAAATTAAATACTTGTATCTTCATCTCAAGCGAAATATATTTGGAAGATTAATAGATTTGTAAAGTTTCCTAATGACTTCATTTAAAACCATGTTGCAAGATTGCAAAGCAGCAAGCAGACGGCGACGAAGAAAAAACAAAACTGCAATATAACATTCGATCTTAGAGATTTATATCGCGAAAAACAATTTATGGCGAATAAAGATTTACATTTACTACTCCCATAAGCGATGCATGTAACACATGTAAAGCTGTAAGGAGAACATGTGTGGGGTAAGAACACAGACACAGAGCCAACAACACAGAGCCAGGCTCCGAAAGAAAAACGACAAAGTCACAGTCACAGCAATAACTACGGCAATTTGTTTCAGTATCTTCAGCGAGCAAATGAACAACAACGACGACACAAGATGTGCACTGCACACACACACTCGTACGTGCATCGCAATCCGCAAGTATGTATGCAAATAGTGAGACACACGGCCACAAATATCTCTATTCATGAGCACTCGTTTCAAGTAGAAGAGCCAAAAAATTAATCCATGATGGTTTCATATTTCCCTTAAAGGGAGTGATCACTGCGGGCTCATGTGTGGAGTTAGCAAAGACAAATAGTCAACCACGTGTGCCACATGCTGCAAAGCTACACAACTTTGTACACTCCGAAAGTTCTTTAGCCAGAGATAAATCGTTGGCAAGATCAGCATCGCGCTAACAAATGGTGTGCAATTAAAAGAAATTTTAATTTGTAAAAACATTTTTTACATTTCCATTCCACTCGCAAGTAAACTGAATTTGAATGCAAGAAAATTTCTATACTTCAAAGATCCCACACTGCACTGCGATTAGAATTGGCAAAGTCTTTTCATCTTTTTCCTTTTTGCTTGCTGAACAGGCGTGGGATTTACATCTAACCCTTTTATCCTCCTTCTTCTCTGCTTTAGCTGCTTTCCCAATTCCCTTAGCCACAATAAGTGTTAAAATATTTAGATTCAATAACATCCATGCAAATGCAACACTCATGCCACCATGCCACCAACCATACGAGATCATGACCTTTCGAACTTGAAATTTAACGCATCGCAAATATTTTCTCTTGACACATTTCCTATCACAACTCCTCAGTGCAGAGCACAACCAGACCGTGTTCGCATAGCCTACATAAATATTCTTCTTCTTCTTCTTTACCCTTGCAACGTGCAGTACAAGAAATTCCATCATAAAAGATTTTTCATGCTACTCTTGTGTCAGCAACAAAACAATAAAGTGAAACATCACAAACAGAAGTGGGCGAAGGGGGGACTGCAGCGTTTCGAAGTAGACAAGCAGAGTGGAAAAGCATGGCACTGTGAAACCGCATTTAAAATGCCTGCTTACTGCTGTCAAATCTCGCACTGATACTGTATCTATAACTGATGCGTTAAGCTGCAGTTTAGAAGTGAATTCCATGTTTATGCATTCACTGTCGGCCGCATGCACTTCTCTGCCAATAGAGATGCGTCGTTGTTTGCTGCTTTTCTACTCGTACAGGGTGCTGCATTTATGATTGAATTATGAGGACTACAATTTTAAAATTCAACATAAAACTTGAGAACTTCAACATGAATCCAAAATGTTTTCTTGGTGACAAGTTTCCTTTTCAAGGAGACCGGAATGCCACAAGACTCTGACTAAGAGACGACCAGATTTATAGATTGTCTTCTTCTTTTTCTTCTAGGATACCAAGGCCCAAATTTCACGTTGCATACGTCTTATCAAGTATTTCGCTGAGAATGCGAAAACCGCTGTTAACTGAAATCACATCCAAAGGTGTTCTCAATATTACAAAAAGTTCCTAGTTCTCTTTTTTGCTGATTTCATATTCTGAAAGTGTTGCAGAAACCAAAATTTTTATTTACCAAAAAAAGAAAGTGTCGGTGGAATTTTTTATTGCTTCTTTAGGCAATTTATTTTTATTGAAACCGAGTGAACAAATCGATTTCACAAGATTAAATTGTTTGTGAAATATCTAGACGACGGCATCTGTCGTAATTTAAAGTAATCGGTTATGCTGCGGCACAGGCACACACACTCTTATGGAATATATTCCCAAGACCATTTCCATTTCCGCCTGGGCAGTGCAGTGGATGGCCTTGCTTTTTCAAGGCAGAGGAAGATTTCAGCTGAAAATTAAATTTATGACTAACACCAGTTTCTCTCGATTTCTTCACGAGCTCCAAATGTACAGAAAGCCAAACTTCCGGAGTGTCAACTAAATCCGCATCTCCAGAATGCAGCCTGTAATTAATTCTGCAGGACCTTTCTTATCCAGCTCTAGTACTAAGGATTTTATTCCTTTTTTTCAATAATTTTGTTTGGAAAAATTTTTCCCTCAACTTAATGACTTAATTTGTGGAACACCTGCATAAATCTTTGAACATATTTTTACAAAATTCATAAAATTCATTCCTTTCCTTCTTTTTAGGTTCACATTTTTGTTCTTTTTTTTCATAAATTTTAACAAGAGTGTTAATTTGCTAATGAGTCTTTACAAGTCATTTTCCCCCGCCCGCATGCCAACAAAAAGGTTTGATTGTGTTTAAAAGTTTTTCCCCCTTCTCAACATTCTTTGATGTAACTTATATTTTTTTTTTGTCGCCTGGAGGGCATCGTAAATTTTGCGACAAATTCCATCGTTCCATGAACAATAAAGGCAACAAAATGGAAAAAATTTTAAAATTTTTGTTTTTACACTATGATTTTAAACAATGGCATCATTAGTTGTGTATTTTATGCACTAAACTGAACTTGACTTTACTTAACAAACAGTTTGGAAACGCAAAAAATTAAGTGAAATAACAAACCAACCAAGTGCAACAACTACTTGCAACAACTACTTGCAACAACAGTGCAATCGATGTAAGAACATGTAAGTGTTCCAGCAGGCAAACAAAAAAAGACACGGCGACTACTGTCTAGAGTTCCTGTTGCAGGCCTGTTGCAGGTATGCGTGAGTTAAAAATCTGATATTCTCGCATAATTGCGCACATTTGCTAAATGAAGAGCATAGATGTGCACAGAAGGATGGCCCGGTGGACACACCAAAACAACCGCAACCACAACTTCTGGCAATAGAGAAACCAAAAACTGCCATTCAAAAGTTCACAATTTTTTTGTTTTATTAAAAAAAATAATTTTTTATTCAAAAAAATTATATTCTTGAAGGCAGTGGCTACAAGACTCAAAAAAAAAATATTTTGTTCATTGACCACGTTAAAATTGTCTTTTTTTTATCGCAGCAAAAGTAATTTCGATAATAACAACTCTAATAGGAACAAACTGCCAAAACCGGTCTCCAAAGCGAACAAAATAGTAAGAGGATTTCTGCAGTTTCAAATACCACAGCAGATTTTTAAAAAACTATTTTAGCGATAAAAATTCTTCCAGAGACCGTGAGTGATTCATCGCAAATAAAATGACATTTCTCAATTAACTCGACCCGCGCACGTTGTGAATCAACCTAATGTACGAGTATAATTTTCCTACTACACTTTTGAAGAACAACTTCATAAGCCGTGTAAAAACCATCATCATGCTCTGTGGATTATAATGTCGTGTCTTGGCTGCCAAGTATCTCTCTGAATATCATTCAACTCCATATTTAATATTCACATTTAACTGCGATGTTCTTTTCTTTCCACTAATAACTTTTTTGTTGTTTTATTGACGACATATGCGGCACAAAAACAGTTTGAAATTAGCTTAAGAAAAATGTTGAGAGTGGAACCGAAAATTTAGCAAAATTAAAAAAATCTAAATCATGGAATAGAAGCAACTGAAAATAAGTATAAACATTTAATACAAAATATGTTGTGTATAGGAGAAACAAGAGAAGAGCCACAACAAGAGACACGTTGGCCATGATGACGACGATGATGATGATGATGGTAATGGGACGAGATGACTTGTTGATGATAACAAATTAACCGAAAAGTCAAATCATGCAACTCTTATGAAATCGCATGCTTTAGGAAAACAAAGAAGGAAAAGGAGAGAATAGCTGACGAAATGGTTAAGTGGCACCCAATAGATGATTGTGTTCCTCCACTGCCATCTACAAACAACGTTATTAAAAAGGGTCGAATGTTGCAAACACAAAAAAGGCAACAAATATTTGCCCAAAATTAGAAACAGAGCCAGGACCAGAGCCAGAGCCAGCCAGTGTTTGAATAATAAAGCATCATTTGATGGCCAAGAGAGCAAGTCTAAAGGCTGTAGAGGAAGTTGTTTCTATTCTGCTGGCGAAACATGAGTGAGTTCATGTGGATGTGTGTGACTTTTCGAAGCTGCCAACAACATGTTTTGGCTGATGCAAGGACGTCAGGGCTGCGATAAAAGCAGGCAGACAGACAGACGGTGGCGTTATTTTTGCTATTGCAGAAGATTACGCCTCAGCCGTCCATGAATGCCTTTGAGGCTTTTACCTTTGCAACCTCAAGGGTTTGCTATGAACTATTTATTTTTAGTTGCTTTGATATTATTTCGATTTTTTTTCCGAGTGTTTTTGATTTGAAAAATTTTTTGTTTGTCTTGACAGCGTCGTTTCATTTCTTTCAATTCTTCTCTTTTTTCGTCCAGCTGCTTTTGAATGTGGCCTGTTATTAACTTGTCGTTTTCGAAAACAAGATGAGAACGATTAATGCTCGTGGCCAATTTGAAGAGTTTGCATTCTAGTTAACCATATGAGTGGTTGTTTGAATGGCTGGCTGACTGGCTGGATGGTTGGTTGGTTGGCTGTTTAGTCCTGTTTCGAATTAGTTGTTGATCAACAATGGCAGCAGTTATTTGGAAAAATACACTGAAACAATTTTTGCAATTTCTAATAACAGACAAAATATTAATTAAATGTTGAGATAATATTTCCAACACACAGGAGGCCGGCTGTAAATTTGGGAGTACTACGCTGCACAAAGTGAAGGGAAAAGAAAATGTACACGTTTGTCTCAGTGTAGTTAAGCAGTGCACCGTATGCTTTTCGTATTGACTTTTCAGGTTGGCTGTGAGTCGGCTGCATACTTCTCGACAACAAATATTCCTACTGACACAACTCAAGTGTGCGATGATGTTGACTCATGATTATGGACGGATGACGCTGTATTTGTAAACACACTCTCAAACACACGTCCATTTATCTTGGCAATCCACTGTAAGCTTTAGGAATTCTCCTGTTTAAGAACTTGTGCCCGTACAACACAAACGACAACATAAAATTTCAAAATAAAAAAATCAAAGCAAATCAAAACTAAAGCTCTTGATAAGCAAATCCAAATTCATTCAGCAAAGTACGAGCACAAGTTGTATGTGCAACAACAAACGCAATTGTTAAGCAATTGTGTCTGCAATGAATCGTTTGTTGTTGGCTGTGAGCCGGACAATTGGACGGCCGGCCAGTCAGTTTGAAGCAACCATATTGTAGGTTGTACATATAATTCAGCTCAATCGCGATAATAATGTGTGATTCTTATGCATGATTTGCCTTTTGACGAATACGTTTTCATGTTCGTAAATTGTTAACAAAACTTTGCTTTTTGTTGTTGTTAGTTATACTTTGGCATAAGATAATTTTATGTTTCTTTAGAAACAGACATGCATTCCTTTTTTTCTCGCTGCGAGATCAAATTTATTTATCGGGTATAATTTTTGATACACAACTCAATATCCTCCAGACAACGAAGGTGGCTGTTGTGTCACGATGATGTGTGTGTGTGTGCATGTTGTTTCTGTTGACAATTTATCAACGAGTTGCATGTACAAGTGTTTACTGCTTTATTTTTATTTTTTAATATATTGGCCATCACGGTGTAAACTCTCCTTCTTTATTAGTTCTCAGTTGGACATGTGGTTGAGGACATACGCCATTGCCAGCAACATTTTACTGAAAGTTACTTGAAAGAACGTATCGGAATAATTTTGTGGAGTGGGTTTACACTTTTTCCTCAGCAACACTTTCAGAGATAAAAAAACACAATTTTCATAATCGACATCAATAATATTGCTTACGTTACCTTAACAACCGAATGATGCGTAAATCAAAAAGTAACGATTAAAATATTGCCAGGTCTTTGTTATGTTTATTGGCACAAATATCAAAATATAGTTCCGGATACACACTTTTCCCCTCAGGACGATATTCGCTTTCTAGATAATAGTCACGAAATAGTACTTGGCCTTTAATAAATGCCGGTCTGAAGCTAATAACCAACAAATATTTTCAACTCAATCTTAATTAAATAAACAAGAGTTCATCTTTATTCTGAAGTATTCTGAGAACATTTCTGGCATCCTAAAATTAAACGTTAAGGGATCATTTTCGGAAAAACACTTTAATCAATTTATTTATAAGCTTTTGTAAATTTGTATTATTGACTGAAATACTTTATTTGACAATTTAATTAGATAACAATTCTTGTATAACATTTAATTTTAAAGGCGGTACGAAAAAAGTTAATTTGCGCCAAAGAAAATAACCCAAAGATAAAATTCTAAACATCCTCTTAAGCAGTATTTTAACTAATTTAACAAAAAATAAATAAATAAAACCAAAAGGAAACTCTTTGACAGATGAAGACAGACACGAATGCGCTGAAGTGAAGGATTTCTGTTTATAAAGTGTTGACAAGATAATTACGTTAAGAGATTGCATTTATAAAAACGATCCGACAAGAATAGCACACAACCTGTGATGCAACACAAAAAAGTTGGAATACGTCAAGCTTACAACAATGTTCACGAAGACAAGGCAAGGCGATTTGTTTTTTCAAGGAATTTACGAAAAAAAAAAAATATTAAACAGCATCTTAAATGTGCAGGAGTTAACGAAACTTAGCCGTATTATGGACAAACTGTACGACTTGTGCATTGCAGGGGTGATAATTGCAACTTGCAGCACGCTCATGCTCATCATGGTGTTTTAATGATCATGCGTCGGCATCCTTTAGCAGGTCGTTCTCGGTCAAAATGCAAGCGCTTGATCGACCATTTACAGACATTTCGCACTTCAATTTTTTTTTTTACGTAAGCAAAGTCGCTGCCAGCAATGACTCACACATATTCCTGCAAAGGAAATTTTCTTGCAATTTAAACTTTAATTGCATGCCAAACGTGCTTCAGAAAACTAATTATTCTAGAAATAGACAGAGAGCTGATTCACATAAGCAAATGTTTAATTAGTAATGAAAACAACACTAATTTAAAGCATCAAAATGTTTGTTAAGTGATTTATAATTATAAAACTGAGTTGGAAACTTTTTCGACCAAAAACTAAACTAAATCCAACCGAAACGAAACAAAACGAACCGAAGCATGCAGAGACACAACTAACCAAAAACATCCTTTTAGAAGAATTTATTAGATATTTTAAATGTGTGTGTGTGTGGGTGTGTGTGCATGTGCGTGTCATTACCAGGACGAGTAGAACAATAAATATGCAAATGTGTTTAAAATAGCCCTCCAGTTCTGATTTGCATGCTACTCGCTTTAAGGGTCGCCAATAGCTGCAGAATTTATGTGATCGTACTCACTCGTGTGGCGGTCTGATAGTCATACACATGTCACATTTCCACTTAATTTGCATTAGAGTCAATCGAGAGCCCTCCCTCCCTCCCTCCCTCCTGCAGTACAGAAGACAGCAAACGCATGATTAAAATAAAATTAATTCAGTCAAGCAAATAAAATATTCTGTGGAAAACTACTGGGATGTGCGAGTGTTTGTGTGTGTAATCACTTTTGTTTCATGCAAGAGAAGTTTGTATAGAAATTTCAAAGCATCCACAATAATGACAGCAGCAACAGCAACATAAACCTCAAATTAACAACAACTTAAAATATTATTTTATAACCACTCACTCACTCGCACAGCAAAAATCAGAAATACAATTTAAATGTGACCAACCAAAAGCATATCCTGCAGATCCTTCGATTTCCACCCAACAATGCCCCGAAACCCCTCAATTCGGAGCAGTTCAGCATAAATTTTTGTATAAGAAAAATAACGACGAGTTGGTCACTTTCCACAAAAGTGCTGCTAATTGTTTTTGACAAGTTTGGAAAACTAACAGACTCGAATACATAATTTTTTTCTATAACTATGGTAATCTGCAATCTCCGTTTCCCTTTCGTTTGCTTACATGGCGAAGAAACACGTATGAAGCTTTTTTAATTACGTCGATGACGAAAAGCTGGATGACAAAGTTTTCCAGATGACTGTATGAGTGTCAAAGATGTTCATTCCATTTGGTAAAACAGAGAAAAGTCGAAACAAAATAACAACAAAATTACACAAAAACTCTGGAAACTCCATGTGAGTTTTGAGATTTGTTACAACAGACGGACGGGCGAGGAGGACGTACTGAAAGACAAACAAAAATTTTCGTATATTGAAAACTCATACAACGAGATGTGCGGCATGAATTATTAAATATCAATTTGCAACAAACAGCATGTAAAGTTTTTGTTGTGACAACAACTTGTGCCAGAAATTGTTGCAATAATTTATTTTATTGCTGGCAACTATTAGAGAGTATCAAATAAACATAAGCAACATAACCTACAACAAGAACTTGTTGACGATGCTGATGCTGATGATGATGATGATGACGGGTAACAACAACAAAAACAACAATGATTCTGATGTTGTTACGTTGGCATTGCCAGCGTCAACTACAATGATGACGATGATGAGAATCATTGTGTACCCGTATTTACGTTGCATTAAATTTCTTTTATTCCTTTTTGTTCTACTATTTTGATTTGTGTTGTTAAAAATTGGTCAACATGACAACAACATATTACAATTTACAATTGTTGGTTGGGAACGTCATATATTACACAGAAATGCCAGAAATCTACATACAAGTGTGTAAAATCCCAGCGAGCATTTTTCCCAAAAGCACACCCGATGTCAGAAGTTGTCTGAGGCTTTATCAAACCATAATCTGATTAAAGAAAACTGCGTGCATGTTTCTTCATTCTTGTACAAAAAACGCCAACGCCGATTATTTATTTTGTTTATTTTTATTTATCGTGCATTCTTATAAAAAATAAATATTTTAAACTATATGCCGTTTATCACCGCCAATATTTGTTGCAATAGTCACTAGACAAAGTTTGAATAACTGTGTTTGTAGACAACCTTACGGACCTTTTTCGACGTGTCTGAGCTGTTTGTTCGGTTCACTTGCAAATCCATTCGTCAGATTCAAAATATGTTCACTGGGAAATTTATTGCTAAATTTTACAAAACACTTTAAAGGTTTTCTGCCTTTTACACTCAAAACAAAAATGTTATCATATTAATAAAATTCACCGGAAATGCAAACAAAATATTGTTCAAAATTTATTGATTTACAATTGAAAATTTTTAATTGTTCTTAATATTTTCATACTTTTATAAGAAAAATTTTATTAATCGAAAATGCTACGCGTTAAGCAGTTTTTGCAACGGAAAATAGTTTATATTTCCGATCGCGGAAGTATCTTTGACGAGACTGCAAACTGGATAACAAGACGAAACTACTACTAAAATTTCAATGTTTTCACGTTTACGCACAGACGGGCCACGTGAACGAATGAAAATGATATCCTTGTCCTGTATTCCATCCGAAATTTTCATTCGAAAATTGGTAACATTTTGTTGTTACAAATTAATATTTATGGCAACAATGCTAAGATAATTCACCATATTTTCACGGAATACGTAACAGGGCTGCATGAGACCTCAATGCTCAATGCAAGGACAAATTTTGAAGTAAATTTTTCGATTGCAAAAATATAATTTAAGTTAAATTAGTTTAAATTCTTCTGGTTTCTTGACCTCTTTTTAATTAAAATTGTATTCTGATATTTTTAAACTTAAGGTGTCTTTATTTTAATTTAATCTTTAATTTCAATATTTCGTCACTCCTTTGTGTGACTTCTTCAGGAAATTAATTAATAAAATAATTAATTTCCTGAAGAAGTCACACACAGGAGTGACGAAATATTGAAATTAAAAATTAAATTAAAATAAAGAGACCTTAAGTTTAAAAATATCAGAATACAATTTTAATTAGTTTATTGTTAATCTCAACAAACAAAATCAATTGTTGTACTAAGTGATCATTTTGTGCAAGAAAAGAATCGACTATTGCAAGTTTTGCTTCTCGACGCGCTGTGGGGAAACACAGCAGAGGATTTAATGGAAAGCTCTCCCAACATTTTTCGTTGAGTGTTTAAAAATGTGTCCAAAAATACCCACTCTGAATTTGGTTTTTATTTATAAAAATACTTCTAGAATTTCTGCAGAATTTCAAAGGAAATCCAAAATAATGAATCTTAGCCAGAACGAGTGGTCGCTGACGAAGAAGAAGAAGCAAAAACAAAGATTTACTTTTTTCAGTCATTTAAATTTTAACAAGTACATTTTTATTTGCTGGAAAAATAAATAGACAAAAAAAGCTTAATGCTTAAATTGGAAGAAACAGAGATAGACCGTAGACGAATGGATGGACGCTTAAGATCCATCGCAGAACTCCATTCGACAAGGCAGCATGCGGACGTAAGTATGCATGTGCATTTGCTTACTCGTAGTAATTGTTTGACTATTAACAAGCTCTCTGACTATGTCGTCAGTCAGGACGGCTAGAACAGGATCAGCGATGAGTAAGTCCAATGTTTTGTATTGACTTTGATGCTTCGCCAGTGATTTGTATGCAAAAACATTTTCTACTGAAAGAAATAAATCAGCATCGCACTTGGAATAAAATAAAAAAAGTAAAAACATCAGAAAGGGTTTTTGCATTGTATTGTGTTCTAGAGATGCAACTAAATATTTTTCAATCTGTGGCGAGATGAAGGAATTGCAGATACAACATGCATTTCTTATAAATACTCTTGTTTCTTTTGCCAAGATATGCATTAACAGCAGCGGAACCCGACTGGAATTGCTTGGCAAACAGACACAAAAATGTTAACAAGTTCATAAGAATTATGGAATAATAGAAACAATATTTAAATATGAGCAGATTTAAATTGAACATAAAATATATGGATGGCTATTAGATGTCATAAATTTTTCAAAACAGAAAACGTGTTGTCCGAAAATTCAAGTTCAGAAAGAATTGAACAAAAATATTCCATGGAATTACTATGACAACGTTGTTTTCAGAGGCCGCAACATCTCTTCAGGCATATTTTTTTTATTTACAATGGATTTGGCGAATGAAACTCTTATTTGCGCAAACAATAAACAAATAATACGAGAATCACCATCATGCCCCCAAACCTTTTCAAAGGCAATAAAAAAGTGCAAACTGCTGAAACGTTTTTATTGTTTCCGTAAATCGATTTTACAATTTGCCATTTTTCATGTTACGCATATCAGTTCGATATTTAATTGTTTGATATCTTGGAAATTTGAATATGAAAAAATTTAATAATTTATTGACGTACTGAAGCATAAGTCAAATCGTATTAGAAATATGTTGCATGTGGGTTTGTTGCACTCAAACGGGCCCAATACATTTGCAGCAGTTCGAAATCCAAAATTGTTTCCAATCTCTTCTATCCCTATTTTTTATGTTTTACATGTTTTCCACCGGCTTTTACAAAAAAAATATTTTTTTTTTTTTGCTTTTCTTTAGACAAAAATAAAAAGCAGTAAATTGGAAATAAATGCACACAACGTCCAATAAAAGAGATGAAAACTATAGCACAATTTGAGTGTCATTTGAATACACAAGAAACGAGTATTTGGAATACATTTAACTCGAATTACCCGGAACAACTCGATGTGACTGCCGCATGCCGCAGAAGGTTCATCACTTTTTTTTAAAGTTCCACGTTATCCGTTGCCGGTTTGAACTGACAACCGGGTTGATATATGTACATGTTTCTTATGTGAGTTGTCACATTCAGTACATCTGCGTCAACGCAAAGTGCGAAATTTGGCCAACTTTTGATGTACGTTGATTAATTTTTTAATGGTGTGTGTTAGGAAAAAAATAAAATATAACACAAAATATTTACCAAGATAAAAATATTTAAATTTAATAAATAAAATGGAGAACAAACAGCTGATTTAATATCCGTCAAGAAAGTACTTATTGTGCCAACCTTCTCCGTTGGCACGTTCATGTCAGTTAAAAAAGGTAACACATAACGTATGACGGATTCTATGTGTCTCGGCCTTCACTTCCTCTCTGGCCATTAGAACAATTTGTAAACAATTCATATGATTTGGTTACATAAAAGAATCATGAACTATCTCCTACCGAATTCTCCGCCAGTCGTAGAGCAGACTTACAGCTTCTGTTGTTCAGTTCATCCAAAGAATCTTTCCCATTATACTTGTGCATGTTGATTATTAAATCACTGGTCACTGAACATAATTGGCAGCGATTGACACTATCATGTACTAAAAAGCAGAGTAACAGCACCCACCTTCGTCGGCCCTGTAGCAAAAATTAGCCGGCGAAGTAGAAAAGGTTGAAAAGGTTGTCAGTCATCATTGAAACAGGCTGGCAACAACTAACACAACCACGCACTAATGCTGATCAGAAGAATTCAACACAATATTTCATGAATCAGCGCGGGCTCGAACTCAGGACCTTCCGCTTCATAGTCTCGTGTTCTACTACTTCAGCCAACAGCACCCACAATCATGTGACAAAATTACGACTTTCAAACAACTGGAACTCAAATGCGAAACTTGTACACAATTTTAAATTGTAAAATCGTTTTGTTGTAAAATGCTATCATTCTTAACGCATCTGTGTCTGCAGATAACAATATGTTGCATTTAAAGCCGCGTATGTTCAGACGTGTTGTTTCGATATTGTAACGATTATTCCAACGATTGTTAAACAACACAAACGTACAGTCAAGAAGAAAAAAGGCAGCAGCCAACACAAAACTAAAATGTTCGTAAAACAAACTTTCATGAAATGGAATTTGCATTTAACAGGATCGAAAATTGATTATTCGTGTTAACCATCAAAACATACTTCCCAAAATGAAATAAAATGAAAATAAACAAGGCAATAACTCGCAAGCGAGCACAAATGATCGCGCTCATATTTCCCCAAAACAATATTTCCTTTTTTTTCAGTAACAAATTTGAACAAAAAAGTGGAATAAGAAATTAAATCTACAAACAATACGAAAGTGTGTATCATCTGTTGTTTCATGGATACAACGAAAACTTAAAAAAAACCCCAAGAAAAGAACCCATAAAAATTCCAAATTTATAGAAAATGAGGTGAGCAAACCAGATTCTCCTTAAGCATGAGTTATTGGCATTTAAGACACAATTATTTTATTATTTCCAAACTTATCAGACCGGAGAGCCACGGAATTGATGAAACCTTGCGTTAAACCATTCCAAACACAATTTCGTTGCATTCGATAATATTGTGAATTGAAAAATATAAAACTGAGACTTCTTAAGTGGCCATTAATTCTGCTGTGGCTTTTGTCCGCTGAAATTTTCCTGTGTCTCTCATGTTCTTGAATAATTAAGTTTTGATAAATTTGTAATAAATGTCAATTTTTCTAATTAGCATGTTAAATACAACTCTGTATACTCTGTATATAATCATTAATTACGGCGATCATTACAATAAAAAAGAAGCTTTAATGACGTACAATCGAAATGGAATAGAAAAAAAAAGTATTAATAACAGAATGGAAATGAATAAAAAAGTATTCAATACAAAAGGCATTCATTTATTCATTCGTTCATCTGTGTTTAGGCGAACAATTGATGACAAATAAAGTTGTTAGTTCTGCTTGACATGTCACACTCATTACAGGTGACACGCCAATACATTTTTTCATAATCAAGGGGAGAGGGCAAGCACTATTATGCACTGGAATGCCAACAAAGTGGTGCTTTTAGCTCCGGTTTAATGATGACAGTATAAAAAATGAAGAATAGATAAAGGAACGTTAAACTGAAAATAAAACATATTTTCTCTTCATTTCTTAAACTCTATTCAAATACTCCGCTTTATTCAAAACGTTTACAAAAGGTTCTGATTTCTTTGTGATTGTTTAGAGATGAAGAAATAAACACAGCGGAAATATTTATGAACGAAAGTGTATTATTTTAGTGGGAACGTGGAGGGAAACCTTTTACAAATGCAACTACAGAACGCGTTGCGCGCAAGCTCCTCTACATATGGGTCCAAATATCGATGGGTTTGTAGCAGCCACAAGTTTGCAGGTGGAGCTTCATAATTCGTGTTGCTTGATGAGTCGTGTGTTCATCCAAGAAAGTCCTGCCTTCAGCCGAAATCATGCTTTTTTCTTTACTCTATGTGAACATATCGCGTTTGTAGTTACGACAATTATGAAATATCTCAATAGAAAATCAAATTAGTGTTTAAAATGCTTTTCTAATTAATAACAACAGAGATGAATTGCGAAGGGAGCAACCCTTTTTCTATCTTATTTTCGCTAGTATTTGGCCGTCTGGCCGCTGTTGTTTGTTGCATCATTAGCAGCCAGCCAGATACAGGGGCATACAACAATAAAACTTGTTCGGCCTCGGTATTATTACATTTATAGGCAAGATGGTTTTCAATTCTGTTTAGTAAAAAAGCATGAAAAAGAGCTGGAATTAATTTCGTTGCGAGTGCACGCTGGGCTTAAAAACAATTTTATTTTTTTCATTTAAAAATACATTTATAATAAATATGTATTTACGAAAAAGGTAGCACTGCCTGAAACAGGTACGTAGGTATGAGTGATCGTTGCAGTGTGTGAAACAATTCACTTTTTATTTAATTCAACACAACAGCTTTCTGTTGCTGTTGTGCATTGTAACGTACAACATCGTTATTGAGGCAATAATTTGTGGCCCTAAGTGGCATATGGCCAATGCAAAAAGGGTTTTAATGTGTGTGCATGGAGAACTGCTGCCATCGATGATGCAGCTAGAGTTGTATTATTTTTTTGTTTTTCTCTTTCCATACGGATGCATATTAATCATTAAAGCTCACAGTTGTAACACGCTAACCAATATTTTGTAGTCATTATTTGCATTTAATCCTTTCAAAAATATTCGGCCAAACGTATTTTACTACACCGAGCAAATTTATTCGAATGCGTTTTGTTGGTTATATATTAGAAATGTGTGTAAAAATTAAATTACTTTAGACATGGTCTGTGGAAAATTGTACAAATGGAAAAGGACACTCACTGACTATGGAGAGAAAGCTGTGTGAAGGCAACTTTTTGTTTTATATTAAACGAAGGAAACAGATCAATAAGAAAAAAGGGGAGTTTCAGTAGACATGCATTCATGTTCTTGTATGTACGGAAACTTATTTCATTTGAACCTATTTAAATTTTTGAACGTGGGGAACATATTCAGCAATTACATTAATTGTAGTCCCTGATAAATTTTACCTTTCCTAATCTATAAATGGGTTTCAGGCAAATATTTTATGTTTGCAAGTTTTTGTTGATTTTCAAATATATAAATATTTTTCTGTATGTGAATTGCAAAATCCGGAAAAGAACGTCCTGACAAAGCAGTTCATCGTTTCTGGTTCAATTTGAAGTTTTACCGCAACTTCATAGATATTTTTCATGCAACTATTGGATGTTACATTCAGTCGCTGCCTAAACGTTTAAAAATATGCAAAAGGAAATTTGCTATGCCTCAACATACACCATAAATATTTTTAATTGTACTTCTTCAGATGCTTTTTCTAGTTGATGGCAAAAGTCCCTACAAGTCATTAGCAATTTCCAATTCTTCACCAGCCTCGTATAAAACCCCAAACCTTCAGCTCTCAACTTTATATGCAAAAATATCTGAATGAAAAAAATCAGTAATAGTATTAAATAAAATAAAATCTGTTTGCGCCTAGAATATTCCTACACCTTTTTTATAACACGTTCATAAAAATTGTATTTATGAGGAGCAAAGCAAGATGAGCAGTGCGGGGGAGGCGGGGAACATAAAGCTGCCCATAATCCATAGTGTATGTAAAGTAAACAGCGGAATTGGTCGAATAATCAGAAATGTCAAGGCATGATTTCTTAAAGCAAAAAAATTAATTACTGGGCTTGGAACGCATCATATTTTATTCATTTGGGATCAAGTGGAAAACCTTCGGCGTTCAAGTGGATATCCATGGTTTGGAAGGGTCTTAAGGAACACATTTGATATGCATTTGAGCCCAAAATGACGCTACAAACTGAATCTGCAAGATGAACGAAGCAACTCAAGCCGACTGTTAATACCGAATGATTTCATTCTTTGCCAGCTCTGTTTTTTACAACTAAAAGCATCAGTCTGGTTAACTTTTTTTATTATTTTGGATTTCTACAGAAATTCATAACCAATGCAGACATAATAAGTGCCAATATTGAGGATTTTTGCGTTAACAACACGAACGTGAAAAAGAACAACAGCAACGTGTATTCAAATACTCGCCGGACATCGTTGTTAACGCGAACTGAAAATAAACAACTACAGCATCTACAATAACAACAAAAATTGAACAATAAAAGTCAATTGTCGTTGGCCGTTTCAATAAAAAAAATGCTCGTAATAATAAAAAATACATTCTTATGAATTTTAAAACAACAACTTATGCATATAAATTACACGGAAAGGAATTTTTAAATAAAAAAACAAAAAATAAATAAAATAAAATGATCATTCATTTTGGGAAAAAGCCAAATAATTAACCCCAAATCGGTCAAGGATATATAAAAGTCCTTTCGGTCTATTACCTCGTTTTCAAAACATGACGATGAGCCAAAAAACACTTTTTATTCCACAATTCCATTCATTCCAAGTAAAGCTCTTTAAATAAAATCAGCAAAAAAAATGTCCTTGCACAACAAAATTATTTTATATCTGCCACTCAGAAAGGGGATGCCTCAGGCGGAGGTCTCACAATTTACTTGTTGCTTTTTGGCTTTTCCAATAGTTGCTCCGTCCAATAAATAACTTTTACAGCAAGAACTACTTTTTTTTAATTTATCTTTATTTTAAATGTTATTAATTTTGATTCGGAAAAGTTTCAGATTTAGTGTACGATATAGAAGCCGTTCTCAAGCCAATTCATTCTCACTACTTCCAAGGTAGGTGCTGTTGGCTGAAGTAGTAGAACACGAGACTATGAAGCGGAAAGTCCTGAATTCGAGCCCGCGCTGAGTCATGAAATATTGTGTTGAATTCTTCTGATCAGAATTAGTGCATGCTTGTGTTTCAATGATGAAGGCATAGTCACTGGCCACTGAACATAATTGGCAGCGACTGACACCATCATGTACTAAAAGCAGAGTACCAGCACCCACCTTCGTCGGCCCTGTAGCAAAAATTAACCGGCGAAGTAAAAAGGTTGAAATAGCTACAAAAAAAAAAATTGTCTATCTTCTCATCCTTCCTAATCTGGCCCCTCAATACTATGCCCTCGTTTTCAGTTCCGGCGCCGGGGTCATCCCCTGAGTGCTGGTCCAAGATAAAAAAATAAAAATTATATATTTGTGGCTTCATGCCTGCAAATCATCCATAGACGCCAAGCTACTTCTAGAAAGTTGTTAGTACCTTAATTGGACCCCATTGCCAAATAAATTAAATTGATAGTTAATTACTAACCCTCATATTCATAAAATTTAAAATGAGTTTGAAATGTAATTTAATCAAAAATTTTCATACAAAATGGTCTTAAACCAGATTTCAAATACATTTTATTTTTTTACGAATATGGGGGTAAATCGTTTACACAATTATAAAGTTATTTGTACTAACGAGAGAAAAAAGAGATATCAAATCTGCAAAATATTTGCAATTCGGTTAAATTTTATTAAAAATTTTCACGATGCGATGAATAGGAATCAAAGAAGAGAATTTTACGAACAGGAAGTTTTTCATTTTAAGCACAGCTTAGGAAAATAGTTTGCATATCTGCTGACTGCAGGACTTAACTCGACAGCTCCCTCAACTGAATGCTGCAAATGCATTAAGGAACAGTTTGGATATATAAAACCACTTATTTTTCCAAAAAAAAGCACCCGTGGAAACAACTACGAAATCTAATCAGCCACTGAAACGTCAAATACAACAAACATTTTTGATTACATATTCCCAGAGACAAAATAAATGAATTAATCGCACAGCACAGCCGTAATGCTAAGAAGCATTATGATATTTCTTCTTTTTTTTTGTAAATATAAAAACTTCATTATTTTCTTCCAAAGCATCATAATCGTAACCGCAGCCGTCGCTTCATAGTGGCCAACATTGACTGCCTGCCGACTGTTAAGTTGTTCTCATGACTCAAACTGTTTTTTTTTTTTTTTATTTTGGCTTAAAAGCAATATAAAGAATTTGAGGAGGTTTCAGTGTGTCGTAATTGTTAATGTTTGTCTTCATCATCTACAACATCCACATCATTGTCAACACGCCGCGCCACATTATATTTGATTTTGTTTGGGGGCTTGAGATGCAGACAAGCGTTACAATTTTATATCTTAATTGAAATTTTGTCAAATTACGTTGACAGGCCGAGATTAGATTATTATAACTTTTTATTTGCGTTTGCTACTTTTGATTTTTTTATTTCAATCGCTCAATTGATTCATTCATGGTTGTTCTTGTTGGTTTGCTTGTTCGTTTGATTTCACTACAGAGAGGTGAGGGTCTAAAGTTTGCTTGCCACTCGTACATGACGTGATGTGAGTAGGCATAGCATTCTAGGCCGAGTGGAGCTACTGTAGCCTCTTTGGTTTCCAGGCCAACCGCAAACATTTCTTCAGATTTAGGACTGTAGTCAGTCACACTCCGCACCAAAAAGTACCATTTACATACACAAATCTGTAGCAACAATTACTGAGTGTTTCAAGATCCAATTTGTAAAACGAATTTAATTTTAAAAAATTTTACATTTAAAAGCATTTTGCATTTCAACATTTTCTGTTTCGGGTGCTTCTGTGCAAATAAGTTGTGAAATCATTTGATGGTTGATGGTGAAATTGCCCTCCTTTTGTGTGAACGAAAAAGTTTGCAAATGTTTTAGTGTGACTCGTTTAATGAAGAAAGAAGGGTGGTTGCTTTTGACGTGTAGTTAAGCAAATTGTTCAGCAAGTTTATTTTTTTGCTGCGCTTTTTAGTTTACTAACCAGATATTATGGCCAATTTTGTTTTTATAATGCCTTTCGTAACTTTTTATAGTAAATCCGCTTTGTCAACGAGAATATCTTACAAAAATGTGTACGATTATTTTGGAAGGAATATTTGTTGTTGTTTTGTTTGTTTCTTATAAATTTTGTGGTAAGAAATACTATTTTTTATGGTTCAGTGTCATGTCATTGTCATTTTCTTTGAGTTGTTTTTCTCTCAAGTTCATTTGCGTTTGAAAGTTAAGTTGAGCGATACGATACCGTGCTTTAATCTTATCACATTTTAATCCCTTTTCATGAGGTTTCCTAATTGAATTTAAAACAGTTTGGGAACAGTGAAATCTTTAAAATAAAAAGGTATCGTTTTGGTTTGTATTTGAAAACAGAGTCTTACAGTTGCAACTTTTCGTATTCAATTAAGTTTTACGCATGTCAATCTCCAAAGGAATATAACTATTCGTATAACAATAGCAACAACAAAGAAATTTTAAACATTCAAAATGTTTGTTCTGCAATACAGCAGTTTTCCTTTTGTTTCTGAGATGTCTGACCAAATTAAATCGTCTTTTGCATGCGGCCGTGAATGAAGCGCAGTTTAAGCGTGTGATAGGAAGACGGTCAATTTGCTTGACAGTGTAATTTTCCAATTAAATGAATTTCGGAACCTTCGCTTAAAACCAACCCAGATTGTATGAGAAATGTCAAGGTAGTCATTTGTTATTTTGAGATATTTTATGAAGAGATTAAATGCTATGATGAAGATTTCATTTAATACTTGCAGACGTTTCAGCAACAAACAAAAAACATATGAAAAGTTTAATGCAAATTATTGAACTCAACCACTTAAACAGAAATTCTTTTAAAATTTGTCACAAAAAAAATGTTTCAAATATTAATCCTTTATATTGAGTAGACATGCCATGGATTCTGCGTTTCTAATGAAATTTTCTTGTATCAGAAATTTATCAGCATTATTTAAATCTAAAGCTTCATTTCAGAGTTGACAATCAATTTTTAAATTTTTGCCTTTAGGAAAAATCTATAAAACTAGGCGAAAATTTAAATGCGGATATGAAAAACCACTAGAAAAATAGTTGAGTTCATGAACTCTGCAGTTATTTAGGAAAATGTCTATAGGAGTGCTATTTTGATTTCTATAGAGCTAAAATTTTTATAATTGTATTTAGAGAGTATGGGACGTGAGCCAGTGTTCTAGGCAGAAAGTTAAAATTACCGTGTTAATTCATTCCAGCGCACAACCATATTTTTTTCTGAGACCAAAACATCCCTTCGTCAATGTTCATGTACATTTCAAGCATTTTTTCACATTTTTAATTATTCTAACGCAAGTAGGTCCCCAAGCAATCGATAAATTCAAATATACCATCACTAACACGAAAATAAATAAAAAATTTTAATAACGCAAACCCTTAACAATCAGTACATTAGGGCAACCGTTTTTCATACCATTCGCCAATCATATTATTAATTGGGCCACATTTAATAATTAAGTTAATGAAAAATAGTTGCTTGTACGATGAGCTCACAACTTCCCACTGACTATTCAATTGGTTTTCAATTAATTAATGGCATTTTCCACAATTTGTTTCAGCGCATTATAAAATTATAAAGAAAAGCCGCAGCAAATCACAAAATCAGGGCGATAATGGAAAATATTTTGACAGCAATATTTCAAACATTAATTCCATTTTCAAGCAATTAAAATTAAAATTGGAAACGGAAAACGTTTATGACTTTTATTCGTGCCAAATGCAGCGCATGCATTTAATGGAAATTCGTTTTGCTTAATTATCCGGGCGTTGCTGTAAACAGTTTCTCTTTATACAATACGAACGACTTCCTGCTTTGGAAATTTCAGTGGGAATTTTTACCATCGGTGCAGAGCAAAGACACCAAAGAAAGTCCTTTTTGCAACAACCCCTATATAAAATATGACAAAAAAGGGTGTAACCTCTTGGAAAACTGACCCTTAGAGTTGGCTTGCTATTTATTACACGTCTCTCCTCTGCAAAGAAACCCATTTTACTCTGTTTGGTTTCAGTAAATAAACAACAATTTTTAAGTTCTCTGGCAGTTTCTCACCTAACATTTTTATATTGTTTGAATCCAAACTGCTAAACAATTTTGCCCAGCTTTATGTGTGTGCACTTTTTCACAAGTCAAACACATTTACTTTTTTTTTTACTTGTTTAATTTTTATTTATGTGCACAAAATGAAAAACGTGCTCCCTCATGGCTAATTATTTTAGTAATGTTTTGTGGAAATTATGTATCAGTTCCTTCAGGGATGACTGAATAATACTAAAACTATATTTGCACAACAACAGTTGCAGTCTGTGCCTCAGCTAAAATTTTGTGAACGAAAAACCAGTGATACTTTCACTTTTTCTCATCGTCGCATTACTTGCATCTAGATTTTATTTAAATTTTGCCCATTTAAAAACAGATGTTTAATGCAAAATAATTTATTCAAATTATAACTAAAATAAATCGAAGTGTTCGAAAATGTGTGTACATTAAATTCAGACTGTATCCAACTCATAAATAATAAAAGAGATAGAAAATAATCTGAGAATTTTCTCAATTAATTAAAAGTTAAGCTTCAAAATAATGATGTAGGGCATTTCGAAGCCGAAAACTACTCTTGTAACACAATTTGTTTATTCTGCTGCAGTTTTCCATCAATAAAACAATTTTTGGCTAATTTTTGTTGATTTTTCATTTTTCGCTGACGTTTGAAAAACCACAATATTGAATTTTTTAAAGCCCCATCAACCACTTTGCCGCTTAGCCATTATTATTTGCGGCCACGACTGAATCAGGCAGCACATCACATCATGTCAAAATGAGCCGGTTTTTTTTTATTTATCCTTAAACGAGAGCTAAATAAAATTACACTCATTTGTCATGAGGCGAACAATTTTTCATTTAAGTTCTTATTATGTTTTCATCAAGGAATGCGGTTAAACTTGAAGGACGCTTTTACGGCATAAAGTCCAAATCTATTTTGCCCAGACCAGCCATTATATACATGGATGTAAACTGGCCTGATTACTGCTCGCTTGTGTATTTGATATAAAATACAATTATAATGGATTTTTAAAAAGAATATTATAAGCAGCGGCTCTTTTGCATCCCTTCATGCACACAAACTGCAGCCAGTTGCCTTTTTTGTGTTTAAAAAGCTCTAGGCTTTTGTTTATCATCAGACCGTATAAAAGAATATCATTCATTCATTTTCAGCTTTTTTTTTGTCGTTTTATTTTTTTATTTCGGTTACCCCATAAACAAGAGTCAGGTTTTGTTAAAGTTTTCTTGCGTTGCTTCTTTTGCATCTTTGGGTTTTGTTGTTGTGGTTGTGTGCCTCTTTTCATAAGTCGTATATAAAGCGCAGCCTTTGAGGCTGTATAACGATAATGAGCTTTACGTGTAGTTATAATTTTTTATTGATGCTTGTTATGAAACAAATAGCTTTAGTTTTTAGCCAACACCAACCAATCCGTCGGATGGCAGAGCAGTCGCCAATGGATGTAGGCATAAAGGGAAAAAGGCAACAAACTTAAGGAAAGTCGACCCAATGACAACAGTCAACAATAATAATAATGATAATCAAAAATTGGTGTATGCATTCTGATCCAGTAATCTTCTTTCCGTAATTCATTGCATTAAACATTCTATTCTCACAAAATTAAACTATTTCCTCATTCATCCCGAAATAAGAATTCTATTATTTCCATTACATATATTATTTTTTCTAAACAATTAATACCTTTCATTACCTGGCTGACTTCATAAACGAGCTGCTCAACCATGCTTGTTTAGTATTTAAATTGATATGCTGGCCTCCCGTATCATCAGCATCACCAATTCCTAAACTACAAGTGCAAATTTACATTAATTTCTTTTTTTAACAGCAGCAAGTCACCTTTTTCCATACAAACAGACAAATTGTTAAGCAACACACATACAAGACCTCGGCAGTGCTTGAAACAAAAACAACATTAAGATACACTTTATGGTAAAAATTTTAGCAAATAATGGCACAGAAAGAAAAGAAAACACACCACCACTCCAAGCCACATTCGATAATGAGGCATGAACCTTGAAATTGACTTTAAATTTTTGGTTGAAATAATTTTATGGTTTAATTTAGATGCCATATAAACGGATCACCAAAATCGCTCTTAATTGAAAAACGTTTTAAGAAAACAATTTTCGTTTTTCAAATCTGTTTGGTTATTTGAAAACCTTTTGTTAAGATTCGCATTTAGGACTGTAACAATTCTTTGTATTCTTAAATTATATTTGGAAGGAGAGATTCCTAATAGTTCCGGCCATGCTCTTCGTTTACAGAGTTTATTGAGTTCCCATATAAGTATATTCTTAAGTTGCTTTTTTAACCGCTCCAGCAATTGTCAGAGGCCAAATTTTTTCACCCTTAATTTTTAAGAAAGAAACAAAACTAGTGATAGATTGGCTGTAAATTGTTTGTTAAATTCGAGTTAAAAATTTTCAAAAATTTATTTAGAATAATGAATAAATAAAAACCAAAGAATACATATGAAGTGGTTATCCTAGGAACTGTTATTTTTTTAACTTATGTTTGTTCGTCATTTCATTTATTAGCATATTTTTGTTAAAATAAATACATGAATGCCAAAGTTTAGTTTCTACACTAGTCTTTGGATAATTACTGACAAACAATTTTCCCAATAAGACTAAGAGATTTTGTAGACCAACACTTCCATAAATGCATACTTTTATAGGAACTACTGAAATTCATTCTTAAGCAAGAAAAAACTTGTCATTAACAATTACCTAGTAATTGCTGTTTTCGTACCTGTAACGTATAGAATAATCGTTGTAATACTGAATCGAACTCTTTCTTGCTCCATATTCATAATTTAATTGACTCAACCAGCGTTCGCGAATGCGTGTGCATTTTGCACTCAAGCTGTGCAACAGTATGCAATTCAGTGAACACACTGGCTGGTGGGGCAACAAAATAAGAAGAACATGGTCACGTTCTCAAATAAATGGAATTCATCGTTCGTTTGGAACTTTACTTCTGTTCCCATGTGTAAAATGCTCTTTTACGTTAAAATTATTTAAAAGTTTTCATTGTGAAGAGCTGCGCTATTGTGTTTATGGGTTTGCGTAATAGTCGTTATAAAATGCATGAGGATGAGAGAACCTTGGCATAAGTCTGTTACATTTTGACATGCAAATTACTTTAAACTGTGGTTTATTTCACTGATGGTTCAGAAGTTTCCACTGTGTGCATTAAATGAGCGTGCACCCAGCAAACAGAGCAACAAAACACATTTGTACAACCTAAAGGCAGATTCGTTTCTGAAAGATGCAGTTCAAATTTCATTTATTCAATATTGCACTTCGGGTAGGCCCTTTTGTAAAAATTAAGTTGGGATGCCTCTGTGGCTGGCTGTTTGGTTTTCAAGTAGCACGAAAGGGCTTACTATGACCCAGTGGCAGCCTTTGCAACCTAACCTAAAAAATAAAGTTGGTTCGTGTTTTATGCAATTTTGAATTCATGGACATGGTCTACTTATGGCTAAAAATCAAAGTTTTAAAACCAGCAAAACCCTAGGGGTAGGTACCATCAAAATTATCGTAAATATGCGTTATACATATAATATTAAAGAGAATACATACATACATCCGTGGTGGATTCCACGCCAACCCGTTGCATTTTTGAACCTTTCGCCAGTTAACACCAACATTTTCGTCATAAATCTTTTATTGCACATTATAAAATAATTACAACTTTCACTTCACTTCACATATTTAATTCAATAAATTTAAAAATATAATCAATTTAATATAAGGCAACAATTTATTGGGTATGTTTAGCAATAAGCACAACAGCTGTTTTGTTTAGAAAGCTCTGCTTCTATAAGTTCTGTCAAGTTTTAAGGAATTTACAGTTTGAGAGTCTTCGTTCAAAATCTAATGAATGGAGCTGCCATACCTTTATATAAATGACTGTTATTAGGATTTCCGGAAGACTTTCTCAACTTTCAATTTCTTTTTTTTTTTTTGCTGGGATGCGTTGGTTGAAAAAGGCAGCGTAGTTGTTGGTGTTGTTACCCCCGTTGTGAGTACATTAATAAAGTAATGTTGTTGCTGTTATTCTTATTAATATTTGCCGTGTTGTTATTGTAGTTGCTGTGGCTCTTGTCGTTGTTGCAGTTGTTGTTATGGTTATTTTAGTCTGTACCTGGTTGTTAACAAGTTATCAAGTTGAAAATTATACCTCGTTTGTTGATCACTTTTGTTTTTCTTTGTATTTTGCCTGTAGTTCATGTTATTATCGTTCTGCGGCCGATGATGCTGCTGCTGCTGATACACAAACAATAATATTTGTAATTTACCTGCATGTGCTTGCTTGCAAGAATTGTTTTATGTTGTTGCTGCTGCTGTCGCTCTTGTGGTAATTTTTGATGCAGCCTTTTGCCTCATTTGTTTGTTTTATTATTTCAATAATAATTTTTGCACACACTATTTAACTCTTTGCAACTTTTTCCCTGTATTTATTACGTATTGATGATGTTGCCTTCAAATTGTGAGTTTGCCTCTTCTTTTTATGTTGATGTTGTTACTGGTGCTGCCGTTGTCATTATGGGTGGTAAAAGTTTAAAGTCATCGATAATTTATACCCTTTTTTTAACCAGAAATTTTTCATTAGTAACGATTTATTATCATATGCCCATTTAAATATTTAAATGAAGAACTTGAATGTCAGTGCCAGTAATAACGATTTTCAGTGACTTACTAGTTGGTGCATTACGCCTGGAACGGCGTTAGGAAGTAATAAAGTCATTAGCAATATCCTTTTGCTTTTTATATGGCCAATATTTATATGGCGAGCAAATAGTAACAAAGTTGAAGAAATGTAACTGTTTTTTAACGATTTTTATAGCAGATACCTTAATTTGGCTCAAATATTGTTTAATTTTTATGAGTTCAATAGCGCATTTCTTTCAATTACTCAGACGAGTGCTGCATGAGAACGAAGACGATTAAGCAAAAAACCCAAATGTTTTGACTTCCGTTTCATTCAGTTGATTGTCTGTTCAAGTTAAATAGTGTGTAATTGATACGCCACCAAATACAATTTACTTATGAATTGAAAAGCATTATTTAATTGTATTATTTTATTTTTTATAACTCATCCTTCAAATGTTGGGTATGACAAGATGACGGATGTTTTGCAGGTTTTATGAATTCTTCTTGTTTATTATTCTCATTTGGAAGTAGGAGCACATTTTTTAAGGAAAAATATTGTGGTGCGGTATTTTAATCCTTTGAGACATGGATTCATCCGGTCGCTATTATATTCCAGAGCGATTGTTGTCTTTTCACTCCCTCGTTCTTTTCTTTAGTTTTATTTGAGTTTCAATTGAAATTTGCATGTGTTCAGTTGAGGGATACAAAGTGAAATAGTAAAGCTGGTGTATATTTCATGAGATGGATATTGAGGGAACAAATCATTATTTTTCTTTATTTTGGACAGTTCGCCTTCCTGTCTTTTTCAACGACCATATTAAAAATGTAACGCCTTTGATATTGAAAAACAAAAGACTCAAAACCATAAGTAAACTTTTAAAGCACCTAAAACTCTTGGCAATTTCTATTTTTTCTAATTCAGTAGACAATACACCATTTCCCATAAAAAAAACTAAACTTGCATATATCTTTCCTAACAACACATTAAGAAATTTTTAATTTTTTTGCGAAAAGTGTTTACTGCACTCTTGTAAGAAGCATATATTGCCTGTGGGAGGATATCGCAAGCTATTTTTCGATGGAATGCATAAGATTTAAAACAAAAAAAATTTAAATTTGTTTTAGTTTTAAATGTTATTCATTCGATTGAACGATAGCTTGTGCCATCGCCGAAATGGCAGTAAGTTTTAGAAATGTCGTTACTGCAATGCAATAGATGTAAATAAAATTTTAGTCATTTGAATGGAATGGAAAATAAGATTTTCGATGAAAGGAGATGTCCATTTCCTTATGCCAGTCAGTCGGAATTGTTCTCAAATGTTCAAAATTAATAACGCTTTATTAGCAACGAATAATTTTGCCTTAACTTTTGAAGCAGAAACTTTTTTCAAACAGTTTTCGTTTTAACAAAATAAACAAGAAAGGAACGACTTTTTCATTACTTTTCTATTTTTGTGTAAATGCGGCCAAGTGGCAAAGTCAAAGTCAATCCAGCATAAAATGGAAAATGAAAAAGAAAACCTTCAACTGAATGAGCGACTTGCATCAACCCAAACAAAAATACAGCCAGGCTAAGAAAGTATTTAACAAGACACTGCAACACATCTAGCCACACCGACAGCAATACGAATGCAACTGCAACAAACCAATGTTAGCAACAATACGCTATGTGTTTTTGTGGCAACAATGGGTACGGCGTTTGGGTGCAACAATTTATGTAATTCTTTCTTCTTTTCGATTGTTTCTTCAGCTTGTAAAAAAAATTATATGCATTATGCTTGTCTTATTTGGAAGAGATTTGCGCAAGTCTTTTTCTAGGTTTTTGTTGTGCTCTGTTTCATTGAATTCATCATACCGAAGCAATAATATTAACAGCAGTGGCACCATCGCTGGCAGCAACAACAACAAACTATAATTATTGCTTCCTTTCGAAATAAATCGCCAACTTTTCAAGTTCATCGTTGTTATGCAACTGACTGACTACCAAATAGTGCGCTGGTGTTTGTTTGATTGTAAAGTACACATGTGTGTACGGCTATTTATCTGTTATCTAAAGGTCACATTATCCACTGGCGGGCGAGGGAACCGTCGCAAGTCAAAAGAACTTTAAATTGCATTCGTGCAATAATTTCTACGATCGCGTTAAGAGAAACCGAACACCACGAACAGTTGCACCACTTTTCCCCTTTTTAGTGATTTCTTTTAAATAAATCAACAAATAATTTTTATAAGTTTATGGGTTTTTTCAGAACTGAAAACTTTAGAATTCATTTCATAAATTTAAAATTTATTATTTCACATCTTGTACAATATGGAGAGTTAGAACGAAGATCGCTTATTCAATCTGAACTTTGTTCATTGGCGTTTTATTTTTTATTTATTTTCTTTTTTTTCGAAAAAGAAATGCATGCAAGCTGACTACCAGACATTTCAATGCAAGTATTTGACTTTTTACTTTCGCTTAATATGATGGATCTGTAGCAAATAATACTGAGACATCGTTCGAATCTAGGTTAAAAGAATCGTCTAATTTTATTAACACATTTTTTTTACTTAAATTTTCGTGTTAACCGGTGGATGGTGTGCTCAAACCGAAATAGATCAGTTTCGCTATTTCTGGTTGATACCCACTCGTCGTAGTCCAGTCTAAGTTCGGCCATCTTCGTATACAAGGACCGATTTTAAAACTGAGCCTGGAACACCCTGTATTAACACACTAGTTGCAATATGTCTATGTTAGAAAAAACGCTGAATTTTTTTTTGATTTGCTGTTGGTGGTAACACGGGCTGATTCTTCCTCTTTATTTATTCTCGCATTTTTTACAGTCTAGAACAGGGATCTGCAAAACACCGCACATGTGCGAATGCTCTCTTACTAATGAAGAGAGCATGAGAAGATAATTTGTATTTTTATTTAATAAAATCATTTAGTCTTGTTGGATCATTCATGCGAGCAGTTTGTCTAGTCGCTTGTTTCTTTTCCCAGGGTTGCCATTTAGATTTTATATAATTCCTATGAGCAGGTTGTGTAGTAGCTTGTTACTAGACAACACTGAATAAAATGTTTAATATAGAATGGGAGAATGCAAGTGGTAAAGCGAAATCATTCGGTATTTTTGTTACTTCTTCTTTAACATCATGTAGTTATATATTATTAAAACCGGCTACTGAGGTGTATTAGTAAACTTTCAAAAATATATATTCAATAATTTTGTTATTCAAAGTTTTTGAAGTTCATTTTAATCTCGTCAACTTACTAATCTTAGTTACGTTATTAACACATCAGTATTTATTTTGTATTGATGAAACGTGAAAAATAGTTAAATTTGTTATTCCTATCTTGCAGCTGATAGTTGAATTCTGTTATATTAGCCAAGAACGTAAAATCTAAGAAATGTTTTTTCTTGAAAATTATAAGAATCTCGTTTGTATCTTTTAAAGGATTTTTCTCTATATATAAAATCACATATTAGCGATGAACCTTTCAAAGTGACGTCCGTATTTCATCAGAATTATTTTTAAAATTTCGATTAATTATTTTTGTGGCAACTTTCATAGTGATCTCATAACGCAATATTTTTTTGTGAAAAATGTCTGTTCAATTAAAAAAATCTTGCAAAACTCACATTGCCATCATCAGTGCATACTTAATTTATTACACTGCAACCAACATTTCTTACTGGATTTCGAAATGTTGCTCAACGTATAATCAACATGAAAAAAAAAATGGATTATTTTTATTTATTTTTTCTTAAACTATTACTTCTTTTATAATTATGGATTAAATAAACTCATATACTTAAAGCGTTTCTTTGAATTCTTCTGAAATCTATTTTTATTTCGTGATTTTCTATTTTTTAGAGATTAAAATATATCTGAAATTAATTTATTACTTACGGTTTAAAACGCATCAATGGTGCAATTATTAATTTTTTGAAAATATGAAATTTACTCGGATTTGGTTTACAGAACAGGACCGATGATTTTGTTTTACGAGTACCAATTACATAATTAGCCCTGAATAATAATTACAAAAATTCGAATTAAAGTTTTACAAAAATTATAAAACATATAATTATCCAATTTAAAAATATAATTACGTAATTTAAAATGAATTTTATATTGTTTATTTTCAAAATAAAAAAATAAAAAATTTTGTTTACCTTCCAAGCTTTCATTAAAAGTTTATTTGACATTAAGTCTTTATTTGAGTACAAAATAAAATAACAAATTAAATGGTATTTTTAATATATTTATATCACATGATGCGACTTGTGATTTTTTTTAAATTTGTTCTGGGACAGCAGCAAATATGTCCTGGCAACCCTAATGCAATGAGAGATAAATAAATTACGCTCAAAATCAAACAACCAACACAAACATAAATGTGAATGTATGTGTGTGGTGATCCCTGGTCTAGAATGTTTTCCTTCGTATTGTTGCAATTCCTGTATTTGTTGTTTCTTGCATTCAATTTATTTTTGTTGTTGTAATTGTACAACATTTAAAGTTGTCAATACGCTTTTTTCGTATGCAACAATTGACGTTGTAGCAGTAGTCATTGAAGTTGCACGAGTTCAAATATTACTTTGACTAAAACAAAAGGTATCGGTTCGAGGTCTGGTTCATGATTTTTGGATTTTACTCCTTTTTTCCTCATTTTGATATGCGAAGTAATACTCGCATATGCACAATTTTTAGGTTTATTTTATTTTTCCGACTTGCCAAACATATTGCCAACACAAGCTTATAACTGCCTGGGTTTTAGCTGTTGTGTCTGCCTTAATGCATGTAGAGCCAAGCAACAGTCAGTTGGCCTCACTTGTGGCTGATCGTTCATTTGAAAAGCGATCATTAAGTTTTCAACACTATATCCTGCGTGTAAGCACCACACATTTACGACGTCCGTCTGCACGTATGCATTTGCTGTAACTATAGGACAAGAATAGAACAAAATCGAAAACAAAAAGATATAAAATAAATCCTAAAACAACGATCAGACAATGTTGTTTCGTACATACTTTTTTGTGTCTTGGTGGTGTCTAACTTGAACTACTGACATTTACGTTTGAGCAACAACCACAAAAGTAATACCAGCAACAGATTGCTCTTCAAAACAGAAGGTGCAAATCTACAACAACAATAATAGCGAAACAGAAAACCGCAGCAAACACATTCAGAATTTTCTAAATGCCTTAAAAACTATTTCATTTTATTTATTTATTTTCTTAATTAAACAGAAACTAAATAAAAAGGTTTTCTTTCCACTCATCAGGCACGTAACCTTTACTCCTCCTTAAATATTGGCTCAAAGTGTTCAGTTCCAGATTTTTTTTGTCTTGGCGTTTTGCGGCATGTAGACCCCGCAAGAAGGTCAATTTTATATGTCATATTTTACTGCGTTCATTTGATAATAAAATTTAAGAAATGATGCTTTTCCTATGCTATTGTTGCTGCTGCTGCTGCAAGTCTGCTTAATTAATATTTCTACATGAAACAATTTCATATCAAACGATGAAAGTAGAAACTGCCAAGTTAACCCGAATCAGATTTAAACTTATTTCGAACATATTGCAAACTCATTTATGGGAATAAAATTTTCCAGCTGATTTAAATCAAACTGCAGAAAATCCTTTAGCCTCATTTCCGATTTGAAAAAAAGAAAACAAATAAAATGAATTTGCGAGTTGGTTTTAAATAATCGTGATCATAAATTATCATTTATAAATTTGCTTTGGAAAATGCTACAAGCCGGCAAATGTTAATCCTTTTTAAGTTACAATATTAATGTAAATTTATGTTAATTATTGCTGATGAGCTTATATTCGTTTTTGGTTTTTGTTTAAACTGATATTTAAATATTATATTAACAGATGTTTTTTTGTTAATACTTTATTGCTTCGCAAGCTTTAAAAGAGAATAATCAGGCCATTATAAAAAATTAATTTCCCTTTTTTCGTATAATAATTTCAGTTGCCAACACAAACATTAAGGCCTTGTTCCCACAACATGGAATATAATTTTTTGCCAAGTGGAATTATTAAACGTCAGCACGCTTCCATGTGTAGCGGACATGTGAAATATTTTGGGGAAAATGATATCTGGGCCCTGACTTCTCATTAACGTGAAATTACATTTATAACCCGTGAATAAACAGCTCATGAGCGTAATATTTAAAATATAGTCGTCCATGGCGACTGGGAAGTTTGTGCGACACACACACAGCCAAATACTGCTGTGAGAGAAGGAGCTTGCAAGTGCAAAAGGGTGAAAGGTCTTCTTGTTTTAATTTAAATTTTGTATTTCATAAAATATGTATGAAACCAGTTACGCGGTATCATTGTTTTATATTATTTTCTGTTTTCGCACATTGGGCCGTCACCATACAATTTTGCTTAAATATGAAAGATTAGAAATAGCATTGACTACGTTTGATAATTACCTAAGCACACAATTGACTGCAACTGAAGCGGTTCAAGTACAGTTTCATGTTTGTATTACAAATAACTGCTACCAACAATTAACTTGGCTCCTGTCAATTAGTTTATTCAATTGCAAATTCAAAAGACTGTCATTTAGTTCAGTCATTAATTAGGAATAGATCGAGTGTAGATACTCAAATGAGGGCCAGGACCAATTCAAATATCGGCAGCAACATATTTTCTGAAATATTTTTTAAACCAAATTATTTACAATCTGGCTCACTGTTAAACGGTGGGCCAGTGTGCAGAGTAGTTATGAATGCAGCTTAATTTGTTAATTACACCAAGACAATTAAAATAATTTTAATATGTTTTTAAGCGAACAACAAAAACATGAACACCAACAACATCCATCCATTAACACAAAAGTAAAATATGTTCATTGGCCTTATGCGACTCTTTTGGCTGGCATTGTGAATGTTGTTAAGCATCAAGTGGGCGGGCAAACACTTTAAACGTGAATATGAGCAAATTAACTTAAATGATTGTCATCAAATATTCATATACGTTTATATACATAAATAATTGTTTTTTTTTATATTTAAGAGTTACAAAGAAAACTGAAAGCACCTTAAGTTACGAGTGAAAACTTAAATACTTTTTCATTCACACACACAGTGTCCGGCTATTTTAATTACACATGACTTTGAAATGAAGAAAAAACACAATTTGCATAATTTATTTATGTGTTTGAAAGTGAAGATGTAATCAAACACCTTTTGGCTTGATTAAACAGGCGAACACCTGCTCATTGCAGTTATTTAATAATTAGTGACGCTTACAGTTTTTATATTTACTTCGTTCTGTGCAGCGTACTGGCCTTATTAACAACAAAAATATTAAAACAAACATTGATGACACAATTTCGTTATTTGATTAGAAACAACACGACAGCAGTACAATATTTGCATTCACATAGAAACGAGTAAAAATATTTATTTTAGCATGTCGCACATGCAACAGTCATATTTATATCTCTAAATGAAAATAAAATCCCTTTTGTATGTGTTTCTATTCACATGGAGTGACAACATTCGCATTAGCGTTTTTAATAGCGAGAGCAGCGAAGGTCCCAGATTTCATACAATTCTTTTTCATCGTTTTTATTATAATTTTGTTCAACTTTTTAGTGTTTGTGTTGTTGGATGAAGGCAGTCTGCTCTTTTGTTGTCATCATAAACGTGATGTGTGCCTGGGGTATTAAAAACAAATCGCTGCGAATTTTGTCGTCAATGATGCATTATGAATGCGAATTTTGGTATTGAGCTTAAGCCATTGCAAGCATATTTAAGTGACCTTGCCAACCAAAAAGCCAGCAAACAACAAACAAACCAACGAACTGCATCGTCAGCAGCAGCAGCAGTCATGCAACAACTACGGATTTAACAATACGTACTGGTATCCACAAGCTTCACTCGAGTCATCATCATCAGTCTCAGCAGTTGCAGAATTAATAAATTTTTTTCCTCTCCACTTCTTATAAGGCAATATATTGCAACTTGTGTTGTGGCACAACTAAACTCAAAACGATACCTTAAAATAACGTAGCATCCACATCAATGTTTTGCTTATGCACGAGTGTGTGTGCGTAAGTGTACGAATGTATATGTGCTGGCGTATTTTTGTATGGATGAGTGGATTTTAGTATCTGTTAGGGCATTCACTCGAATAGGGTTTACTTGTTTAATTAATCAAACTCCTACATTTAGATCAATTAATATTTCAATTGCAGCAATGATTCTATTTATTGTTTTTACTGTTCTTAACAAAAAGTGTTTTTTTTTTTATCTTGTACCAGCACTCAGGGGGGATGACCCCTGCATATGCAGCGCATAGCGCCGGAACTAGAAAGGAGTGGTTAGTATTGAGGGGACACATGAAGAAAGATGAGGGGATAGAGAATTTTTTTAACGGGTTTTTAAAAATTCAATGAAATTGTCTTCAAAACAATTGCCCAAATAAATACAAAGATAATTTCAATTTGCAATTTAAGATCCTTTGAAATATTAGCTCGCACTGTAGGGTTTCATAGGCTGATACTGAATGGAACCTCAATGTCAGAATTCGCCCCTTTTTACATCAACGATATCAGCACTACCTTCGCAAAACGCTATACATTTTAAGAACATTCAGTTCTCCTTCTGAAATTAGTTCCATTTCAATTTCTTTGATTTCCAAAATACATCTATCTCATATTGGCCCATCTCATTGAGAAATTTCAGACGATGGCCACTTCTCCAGAGTGTATAACCGGTTGTTAGTTCCCATTGAACTATTATATAAAATATTGTTTTGTTAACTTTTTTATTGATTTGAGATTTTAAAATCAGCGGAAAAAGGAAAACCTTTTGTTCCACCCTCTTGCTTCTTAACAAACACAAATTAATAAAAGCCAAAGAATTCAAGTTGTCGAAATTCAAGCCAAGTGCTAAAAGAATTCCATGAAACTAAAATGAAGTATCGAGTTGCTATTTGTAATTTAAAAAATGTATATGAATAAACTGAATTAAGAAATAAAAAACAAACTTGTGTTCGACTCAAACGTTAATGCCTCTATTTGGGTAAAGTTATTGAGATTAATTTTTAAAACTTTATTCAACATAAAATATTTTATGTGTTTTAAATTGCCAATCGAGATCGTAATCGATGCAAGTTGATGGAGATAGTTTTCCTCTTCTTTTGCTTATTTTATTTACAGTTTTGTTATATTATTTTAAAATTTGTTCATCTTATGAGTATCAATAATGAAAGTTATTCAATCAAAATAAAGGTTTTATTGGTACTAAAATAAACCCATAATATTTTTTAATCGATTAATCTTTTAAACTGAATGCCCTTCCATCCGCATCTTGCATGTAAGCGATATTTGTTGTGGCATCAAAAATTCACATACAAATTGCTGCATAAACTTCCAAGTTGCAAGTGCATAACTTAAAGTATCAGCAACAGGATCATGATCAATCTAAACTGATCATTATTAAATAAATATATTTATTTCTCTTCTTGTCTCGTCTTTTCAAGACTTTATATGGTTTTCGTTGAAAATTAAGTTGTCATAAATCGACATGCACCAAAAATAAAATGAAATAAAACGAAACGAAACGAAATAAGCATTAAGTGAAGTTTTAATTTGTCCTCCATATTGTGACGATTCACTTGTAACTGCTGGATCGATCGTTCGCTGTTCATTTGGCAGGGATTTTACAAGTTAATATTAAGGAAATAAATAAATTAATAATAACATGACAAATTGGTATCCTTATTAACAAGAAATACTTTATTGAAACATCTCGCTTATAAAAGTTTTATAACACTAAAGACGATTATTACAACTTCACGTTAGTTTATCACTAGTATAACGTTGCTTTAGCCCGGCGGATAAGATGAGCCTGCCTTCAATTTATCCTTCACTTTGGGCTTAAATGAAATTGTAACAATAGAAGACATTTCAAATGACTTTAAACAACATGAGGTTGTAATAATGGCCCAAAATCACCACTTTCGAAAGTTGATGCATATGCCAAGAGACTTTTGGAACTTTAAAAAATTTCGCTGATAGTTTGTTGCTTAAGCCCGCAATAAATAAAACAATTTTGGAAAATATAAATGTTACCCAATAAACTTATGAAAGTATCATCGGACAAGCGCATAAGGTAGCACACTTTTTCCTCTAGTACAGCAAAGGACAAATTGGCAGAGACTTCAATCCCTCAGTGTATACGGTTGTGAGGGAGAGCTGAAAAGACTCTGAAGGCCAAAAGGATTCGCAACTTGTGTTTATTTTTACATGGGAATTTATAAAAAAAGAGCTTTCAAATCGTACTGCTTGTTCGGCGACGTCGCAAGCTTCGTCCAAATTTTAAAAGTTGTTCTTTTTTAAATTTGATTCATTCGATCGAAGTACAGCTTCCGACATCGCTGGAAAGGCAGATAACCTCAACGTCCGTTTGCATTGCCATACTGTAAACAATGGAATGCAGGGGTCCGTTCCTCCTCTGGGTATGGCTAATAGTGGTTCTGCTTGAGTGAAGATTTTTGGCCACCTTCAGCTATTGGCATGAATACCAGAGTGTTGCAACCTCTTTTTAAATTGAAGCTTTAATTGCTTCTCTTAAGACTTTACAAAAACAGCTCCAAATTAATTGATAAACTCCTGCTGCCCTCCGGATTTGTGCGATTGTTAGAAAACCTTGCCCACAGTGGAAGATGTTACAGAGGAAACATTTGAAAATGCCCCCCAACTTTGATGGTTTTCACTTAAGCTGCTCTTGGTTACACTTATTATCGTTGTGCCTCAACATTCGCTACTCGTAATTTACTGCAGGTAGTGATTACGACAAGTGATTAATTTGAGTTGTGAGTTTGTGCTGTGAGTTGATGGTTCCTAAACTCGGATGCCACTATCTTGTCTACATTTTATAAAATTTTTCATACTCTTCTTGTTGTTGAATAATTCAAAGGACGCCTTCTTTTGGTTCTATTTATTTTCTGTGGTTCGCTTTAAGTAGTCTGACAGTTGGCTGTTGCTGCTGCTGCCGCTGTTTTAAGGGCTTATTTTGCTTGAGTTAGATTCTCAGCAGGGTTATTAGCAAAACTGAATTGGCGACCTAAATCAAAATGTAATTTGAAAGCCTTAATTAAAAGTAAGCAAGTCAAGCAACAAGTTGAAGGAGAAATAAACTAAAGATCCTTGTTAGCAGAGCCAATGCGGTCTGCAAGATTGTTTTTTGTATCGGTAGTTGCTAATTTTGTATGCCTTTAGTTTTGCGCTTTGCGTTTTGTTCTCCAATTTAATGGCCTCTCATTATGATCTCAGGGGACCTACGCTGTCCGTCTCTTGGTTTATGAAGCATCGTTTGTCAGTTATGACAGACACTTGTCTCGCAAAAGCCAAAAAAATAAATAAATAAATAAAAGGAAAATATCACTAAAATATCTGCAACGACTCACATAAACGTCGTTCAGCGGCGAACATAAGCAAAATAATAAAAATAATTTTGACTTATTCTGATTAATATTTTTAATATTTGCTTAACCAAAGGAACAACACGAACATATAAGAATTAAGAAGAAGTGTGTATCCTGTTTTAAATGGAGCTCATGGCTGGACTGCTACAAACGAGTACCCCGAATGCATGACTGTGGAGGTAATTGCAGCAGTTTCTGCTGCTGCTGCTGCAGCTGCTTAGGTTGCATACAAACATTGTCATTGATGGCCATGTTATGATGAGCCTTAAAATATATTTAACGCTACGTTGATTATTTGTTTGTTTATTTGTTTTGTGCCGTGGGTTTGTCAAAGTAGGTGGAGTCGTTCCAGTTTATAGTTGCTCAAGTTGTTGTGTTGCATACATACAACACAGAAATATGTTGCTGTTGAAAATGTTTTGCATTTATTAATCATCTCTTGTTGTCTGCAGTGCATTTTGCTAAACATCAAACTCACTAACCAGTTACCCACCATCCATCCGTCCATCCGTCCAGCCATCCATCCATCCAGTCATTCATCTACATGCACATGGTGCACACATTCGTCAAGTTTAGCCGTCATAGCACCTAAAACGTTCATGTTGGGGATACTAAGCAAGCAAACGGGTAGACATATTTGTACGGGAATTCATTTAGTGCTAACCAGGTATTAATTTAGGCAAATGGTTTCTCAGGAATTTCTCTTAGGTTGTTAAAAAAAATCATTTTAATTTTTTAATTTGGTATTCATTAAGCTCAACCATACGTTTGCTCTCTATGCGAGGGCCGAGCTAAAAGTGCGGTTGAGATTGCCTGCAGTTCGGTTCCTCTGTTCAAAGGCAACAACTTGTTCAAGTCATTATCACTTCATCCACGGCTACGCACGTTTTATTATTTGGATGGACAATTATTTCTGCATTTTTTTTCAGCAAACGAGTATTTCAGCTTTAATAAAACGTCCTTTTTTAATGAAGGGTTGGTTTTATTTTTATGAAATGAATGAAAATAATAAAAACGTACAGTTGCAAATGAGGAGTTGATCATGCCATAAATTCTATAACTACACAAAACTGAATTTACTCAAAAAAAAATAATAATAAATAAATGAATAAATAAAAACTAAAGAAAAATGTAAACGAACTTTTACGAAAAATTTGAGCTCTTGATTCGATCCTTTATATAAAAATATTCCAGAAAAACCCTTTTTATTGCACTCGGCCATCAATAAAAATCAATTCGCGCCTTTGCGAAATTATACTCAGCAGAATTGACATTCATAATTCCAGAGCTGTCCAAGTCCTTGAAAATATTGTACCATTTTTCTTTAATAGCTGCCCACTACAAATCGTAAACGGCAAAAAGCCTTAACCGACTTGATTTTTGCGGATTCTTTACAAAAATCGAATATTTACTGCCCATGAAAATTGTTCAAACTTGCTCGATCTTTTCACCTTCTCAAAACTATCAAACGAGAGTACCGATAATTGCACTGAAAAAGTTCAAAAGAGTGTCGTGAGGACACTAAAAGCTTTCCGCTGCAAAATTGTCTCTTCCGCATTTAAGTTAGCCAATAATAAAAAGTATTATTGGATTCAGGTGCTATTAAATGAGCATTTCTGATAGCAGTTAAGATGATGACAGTCTGTCGGTCAGTGAGCCAGTCATAGACATTTGCCTTTGCTGATCAATCCATCAGCTCATTATCTTCTCAACGAACTGACGAAAAACTGCAAAAGGCCGGCACAGTAATTTGTAAACGAATTATGAACCTCAACTAACTAGAGCTGATAGACGGACGGACAGGCAAACAGGCAGCAACAATGCGCAGAACAATGTTTCAGGAGTTTGAAGTTGTTACGGGGAATCAACAAGACTTCTTTTTCTTCAAGGTTTTTAAGTAGTCGCAGTTGTTGTGTGTTTTGTTGTTGTTGCTTTAAGTAAACAATAATTTGGTCGCGAGCATATAATTTAAATCAAAGAGGGTCGTTGTCGTTATCAACCAATAACCAAAATAAAAGCAGACGGACGGACGGACAAAAACCGCTACAGACAAGTGGTAGAGTCACACAGAGGGTGACGGGGCGACATCAATTTTGTGCAAATCGTATGATTACGCAGCGAAAGGAATGGGAAATGATATACGAAAAGAGACATTTAAAGATGGGGAATAAAAATTGTTAAATAGAACATCCTTTTCAAATAAAACGACTAAAGGAATTTCTCTTAGTTCAAACTTTTCATCTGCTCGTGTTGAATATTTATGCAAGTTTTGGATTTTCTTTTTTGGGACTTAACAAGTAAACTCGCAGAGATACGATATTGGCAAAATAATAACGAACTGATTCTTCGTGCTAACGTTTTAAGTGCCGTTCAACTAAATTGATAAACGTTCACGCTTCATTGTCCAATATGTATGACTAGGAACTCATGTTGATTCAAACGATGTAAATCAAAAGCGAGTCTTGTATGGAGTTTAAAAGTGACAGAAATTAAAAATATTTCAGTTGTCTGTTTTAATAAAAACCTCCTCACACAACTACAAAATTCCGCCTTGGAGCCATGATCGAGTTACAGACATGCAGAAACAAAGCCTACAACACCTACAACAACTTCTCTAAACACAAGCTTATTATGGAAGATGATGTCAAACTGACAGCAGTGCGCTGCATCGTAAACCGTCAGTTAGTTGGTGTGACCCCATGGTAACAAATCCACAAAACTAAAAAAAGAAACCGAACAGGAATTTGTTACGAAAAAAAAACATAAAAAATATCCAAACATTTGAGATTTTTTTCCATTTGTTCATTTACTTCCTGCTCCATGACTCTTGCTTTCTCCAACCACCAACCAGTCAAATGGTCCACAACACTGCCATCATCCATGTCATGTTGTAAATAATGGGAATTCTGTGATGATGACGGTTTGAGGGCAAACTCATAAATTTTACCAGGCCCGTGTTCATTCCTCTTAGCTGAAACTCATAACGATGAATAAAAGAGAAGCAACCATAATTTCATATAAAAGCTTAGCACATGCGCAAATAGTTTATTGATTTAACTTGTGATCACAAATAATCAGATTTTGGCCTTAGACAAATATGCAGTTACAGTTTTCAAATCAACGTTGCAACAATTACCTGTCTGAGCACGGATTGATTCCACGTTTAGTTGTCTAAAGATGAAATACAAAATGGAACAACTAACGATTCATTAATTTAATTCGGTTGTCCAAGAGAATATGTCACTCGTAAGGGAAAATCTAATTCCTTGCATGGACACACATACATGCATATCTATGCCACTTGCATTGCTGGAAATAGAAATAACTTTCCAATATTGCCTGACATTAAGAGATTCATGTTGTAACAGTTTGCAACATTCAAGGACTTTGAGAAGTACAAACGCCACAGCCTCCTTTGGCCTCACAAATCACCAAATAGATACCAGACGGTGTTCAAATCTTATCCCACAACTCACCGCCACAATCCCAAACAATCAAACGAGTCTCCAATTCTTAATTTCAAAAGCCAGCAGTTACATTTGAGAAAAAAAATTAATTCTTATATTCATGTATCGAAACAAATTTGATTTCTCTTTGGAAGGCAAGAAATCATCTTCAGCATGTTAACGAGATTGTTGGCGCATGTGGTTTGAACTTGACGTCTAAAACTACAGCAGAAAAGGGAAGCAATTAATTAATTAATAATCTTTTAATAACACGGCAATAATCAAAACGGTCCAGGCCTTAAATACAAAAATAAACATTGAATTATAGCCCGGTCTGTAGAACGCCACAATACACACACACATACACACACACACATAATTTGTTGATGATGGCTTTTGATAACAAATCAGCAACAACAACGTGAGGAGGTAAAAAATAAACAGAAATTCAAAAGCACACAAGTACGATTACGGCTAAGAAACAGCCAAGAAGTTATCACAACTTACCACCTTCGATGCTATTTTTATAAATTCTCAAACTCATTCTGGCATTGAAGCACACAGCAAACACACCTACACACGCACGCACACACACACAAATGTAGATACTTAAGATCTAAATGAAGAGTGTTTTCCTTTTCGAAACCAAAGACAGTGTCCGGGATACCGCACGGACATGAATCGTTAGTTTTGAGAATCAAATACAAGCCAACCTCATATTTAAGCAAATGATTAAAGACTTGAATGCAAGAAATCAGGGGTAAATAACAAAATTATTCCTAGTGTAGGCGAATACGTCATACCCTACGAGGCCGCCATGTGTTTCTGCATTAACTGCCTATTCCACAATATCGAATTAATTCTCTCTTTCGTACAAATATATTTGAAACAAAAACAAAATCGTATAAATTGTTTTTGTTCCAAATGTATTTAAGCGAAGGAAAGACGACATTGTGATCTCGGCAGCAAGTGTTTAAAGGAGAAAATCTCCCTGGCATTTAGGGAAATATTAAAATGCACTTAAAGTCATCTGCATGTCTGTCATATTGACAAAATTATCTAGTGCATTTGCAAGAATAGTACACTGTTTTGCTCTGTTTGATGCATCAGCAAGATCGCTTAAATAAAATCACACGAAATAAACATCAAATAAATTTTATTTAATAACTGCGATGATGTACAGCCTTAACGGCAGCCACAATTTCACATTCAGTTTAATAAAAGATCCGCCAAGAATTGTGTACATTTTTCTTTTCAGGGCGTAACTAGAAAATTATTAGTTTGCTTTAGGAACGAGTTTGCACAAGATCTTCTTTTGTTGTATGCGCTACGATCATTATTGTTGTAGTTGTTGGCTCTTAGAAATGAAAACGATTATTTGTTTAAGAAAACCGCCGCTTCAATTTTAATAAGATTCTTGATGGAAGAGAGTAACAAAAAAATATGGTGAAATCCATAACATATCGGACTAATTGCCAGATTTTATAAAAGAAATAATTTGTGAAAATTAAAATGTTTCTTATTCCTTGACATATTGAACGAGTCTTTCTGAATTTTATATATCCGATTTTCAGCCTATAAAAATCCTAATTCCAAATAAAATTTACCTCAAAAATATTTGCTTGAACTGAAGATTTCACAATAAAAATGCAGAAAATAAATTCTGAAACTGATATTCTTGCATTTGCCGAGTCCAGGCAACAGCCCCTCGGTGATTGATGCACAGATTTTAAGGAAAAAAACACAGAAAAAAATTTTAAGCGAATATTTCGCAAACAATTTGATTAGAAGAAAGACGAAAAAATTTAAGTAGAGAAATAAATATAAATAAAAGCAATTTACCAAATGGGAAACAGAGTATTTAAGGGGATTTTGGACAGAAAATGAATAGAAATGTCAGACATGTAACGGCTTGTCAAATCATAGCCACACATACCAATTTGCAAAACGAAAAGAAAAAAAAAACAATTAGTCAGCCAAATTGCGAAATATTTACTAAACAAAACTAAACATTTTGGATGGACTAGCCAACAGATGTTTTTCCAAGAACAGTTTGCAAGTTTCGCCATGTCCTGGTTACAGAAGTATTTCTTCATCGACAAGTTGCTTTAATTTAATAAAATCTGGAGTAAAAAATTTGTATTGTCTCAATGCAAAATTAGTCATATTGACTGAAATGTTCAAAAAGAACAAACGAATTGTGGATTTAAGTTGGCGCTCGGTTACTTCGAGTGGAAAGTGCAGGCTGTTGTTAAACGTGTGTGCGTCCAGGAGTCTGTGTGCAATTCAATTTTCATGTAGATCTTTTTAACAGACATGCTGATGCCAAGCTGGTTGGCTATTTAGATGTTTTAGTTTTTACCAGCTGGGAACACCCACAATTTTTTATTTTGGAATTCCGGTTGATGCATGTGGCAATTGTCTCTTCGAAAAGAAGGAATAAGTTTTTCCATTTTCGAGAATATTTATTGCAAGAAAAGAATCAAAAACGTATTCGTTGAATTGGCATAGTTTTGCAGAAATGCCAAACTAAAGGGAAGTTTAGAAAGTGGAACAAATGCTGTTTTGTAAGCAGCGCAACAGGTTGTCCATTCATGTGTGGATTTGCTACTCAGGTAAATGGATTTTGCCGAGCATTTCAAATAGATTCTAAGCAAATATTTGTGTAAAGAAACCAAATAAGTCAGGGTTGGTGTTTATTGTTGTGACGTTTTAAATGTGTTTTGACTTTAAGATGAGTTGAAATATTTTCTATTATTGCGGACCACCAGTGAGTGATGACTTTCTATAGATTTTTATAGTTTTGAATGTTCAATCGAAAACACTTCTAAGAATTATATTGTTCGTGCGTGATCAATAGGTAATAGAAGGTATTGAAACAAAAGCCAAGATTTTGGTTTCTTGGCTTTTGTCTAAGAAAATAAATGATTTTTTTGTTGGCACAACAAGAAGTGAAAAGACCAGAGCTCGCTAACTGAGCACACGCAGAGACGAAAAGAATGTCTTTATATTACTTGGCCAATATCTGTATTTAAAATTCCATCAATTGGTGGCATTTACTGTGTTGTTGGCAAAATTAAAGTCACAAATTATAAAATAGAAACCGAAAGATGCCACATGCGTAACAAATCACGTTGTCAGCACACTTCTGCCTCAGTGTGTTGCGGGTGGCTTGAAATACTAAGTAACCACTGAGAGAGTTGTAAAAATTGGTTTAAGTCTAGATTACAATAAAATCGTTATTTTCTTTTAATAAATTTCTAGAAATGTACAATCACACACAACACTTTTCATATATCCAAAATCCGATTTAGCAAAAAACAAACAAACACACAAAATTTTCGTAGGAAACCAAAATCACATTTTTTGTTGTTCTTTTGTTTGTTGTTAAGAAGAGTTTAAAAGAAGAACTGTCTGCAATTCAAGGTATTTGTTTCCAGTTTCCAGGATAAACTATCGAACAATTCAAAATTCAAACTTATTCATAAAAAATATTCTATGGCCATTAACTGCTAAATTGAAAACTTTCTAAACAAAAAATATTTTTTATGCACTTCTTATAAGAGCTGCCGAGCAAACGAGAAAGGGAAAATGTCAGGGTTGCTGTTCTCTGGGAATTTGAAATGACAGTAACAAAATGGCTTTATAAAAAAAAATGTGTGTGATATTTAAAAAGGTTTGAAAATATTAATCGAAAACTGAGTCACTTCGAAATGTTGCACAAAGAAAGAACAACAATCGAACTCAATTTTATTGGTTGAACAATTGGCATGACATTTCATGTTAAAATAAAAATCTGTCTTCCCACACTCTGCTGTTCTTCATTAAACTAAAGAAATGCCCACAACAAATTACTTTAGTTTTTGTTTTCTGTGTTCTACCTTTAGTTATTTTATTATTATTACTTTTTCTTTGCTCAGCTTACACTCGCTTCCAAGCTTAAAGCGGTTACATGTGCATGATGCCTTTTAAATGAAATTTTCAATTTAAACATTGAACCGTTTTATTGGCAACTAAACACTGCATGACGTCTGCTGATATCAATGAAAATTAAAGTTTTTCAACTTGTCATCGCTTCAAAGAACACATAAACATTCGCACACGATCCATAAGGATTAACCAATTTCTAAAATTCCAGCACCAGCAACAACAATCACTATGAGTTACTCGAAGCAACACATTCCAAAACAATACAAAATAAATCCACTGACAACCCTTAGAATACTTTTGGCATTGCGTTTTAATATTTTTTACGTAATTTGGGTTGATTTGTTTGCTAGTCTACGTAATTGAGTGGTCACAAGAAAACACGTCACATGATGCCCAGTGCCACAAAGCAACCCGCGCCAATCTCTTAACGATCCAATCCATTCCAAACCAAATATAGCAAGAATGCCTTTTCAGCCAACAAAAAGAAATGTTTGAAGCAAAAAATCAAGAAAATCCTTCGACTAAAATGACATGCCAGTCCCTATAATAAAAAATAAGAAAGAAATCTAAATCAACCAAATATGCTTACAATTTATTTGCATTACGTGCAGAGCACATGCTGCACGCAATCTGCTTCGAAATTGTTAACGTAAACCAACACAACAGAAACACACACGAACACTTAAAGCAACTGCTCTAACCCAGTCCTGGTCATCATGGTCGTCACCATCATCATCCGCGGACATAAAACATTAAATAGTTTGCGTTTCAAGTCTGGTTCCTTACACTTCTCCGTTCATTCGTTTCGTACATTTCGGACAAAACTGTACTACAGCAAAAGGATCAAATTTCCCTATTCATTTCATTCTAAACTAGAGTATCTTTCGGGTGCAAGTAGGGAGCAAAACACTGTGTGTGCACCGGATTAAGTGCTCGCTCGTATCGAATGCGGCCATGTTTAGCGTTACAATGAAATAAAATCGCAACATGCAAAACTCCGACAACGAAGAATTTGAATAAATTCTTCTGTGCAGCCACTTTGCAACAGCATTCCTCGAAAACTATCTTCGATCGTTAATAACGTTACACTAGAGATGAACTCTGCTCACGGGACTTACGGGACTCACGGGCATGAAGACTCATGATAGTGGATGACTTCCTTTCTCAATCACTGCAGTGTTGGAAAACTCCCATGTCTGGTTTTGTTTTGCGATTTTAATTTCATATGTAGTTTCTTTTCGACATGGCGCTTTTATGTTGTAAAGAGTCCTGCGACAGAAGGCACCAGCAGCAAGGGAAGTACGCATTGCCACCAAACTTGTGTGGCACTCCTTGACAATTTCCCTGAAAATAATGAATAAAAGAAAACTCAAATTGCTGCAGCTTAAAAACTCTAGTTGTGTAGATTCTATGTGCTGAAGTTAGTTATGAGTTAGGACAGCCTTGTGAGATCCTTTAGTAATTGTTTTTGGTATTTTCCAGTTTCTACTGTTACGGGCACTCAACGCATGCCACAGCTTTATACCCGCGTAATTACTAAATTGATTAATATTACGAAAAAAAACATATTTAAAATTACACATTCGTTCATGGTTTTAGTACTAGAAAAGAAGAATCAAGAAATTCTTGTTCCTTAGAATAGAAATAGAAAACATGATCGCAGTGGATATTAATCCATTGCAAACGGAACTTTAAGCTTCAAAGCTGTCATTTTTATACCGGCTGCTACTGATTAATTTTAAAAGCTGCCGCGATAATGTCAGATTAATACTGCTGCGAGTTTTCCATTCATATTGACTATAACGAGAAATACACAATAACTTATAAATAATATTCTTAAATAACATGGAACTACACAAATGAATGGAAATTGAAATGTAATTTAAAGGTGGAAACCCGCTTTGGGATTGAATATGATCTCACAACGACCGATAAGATCTTAAATAGTTGGCTGCTGGTATTATTATTCCCCTCGCAAGAGTCACCTCATGAATTAATTTGCTTCATCTTATTATTCCTTCTTTATTCATAAAGTAAAATGTTAACAAGTTGAACATTTAAAATACTTTTAATAAGCCGCGCTTGCCTTTGAAGGCTACAACTTTAGCAACGACCGAGAAACAATGGAAATGTTCTACTCCTTTCCAAACAGAAAACATAATTTCAAAAAAGTAAAATACAAAACCTTCAAGTTGAAAAGATGTAGAAAATATGAAAAAAGGTGACGAAAAAATAATTTCATTAACACCCGTGGTAACTTAAGCTCGTTAAACAGCATCTTATGCCTATTAACTGGGCACTGACCACGTCAGTTTTGGTTTCAATTCATTTCAGTTTGTGCTTTTGGTGGCTGGCTGCTTGCACTTCTTCAGTTGTTCCTTCTGCTAGTTGCTCGGCTTAACAGCCAGGAATCCAACCGGCCAGCCGACCAACCAACCAACCAGTCGCTGGGATGCCTTTAGTCTACACATAGTTAGCATGTCAACGGTGCTAAACATTTTTATTTAAGTATTTCTCATAAATTTCAAAACACATACATCCCTACATCCATCCATACATGCACCTCTTAAACGGATTTTCATACATTAAACCTTTTTCCATGCAGCCGATGACATAAGCGTTGTGTGCATGTATCGGCATGCATAAATGCATCGAACAACGCAGCCATGCAGCCAGGCATGCAACCATTCATTCATCCATAAGCCAAGTATTGTTCGTTGTAAGTTGATGTTTTATTAAAATAATGTTGCCTCATTTGCTTGTGTCACCGAAGAGTATAGAATATCCACTTGCATTGTGCTCGCACAGCTTCATAATTCCGAAATAATATGATGAAAACATTTTCAAGTCTTTGCTAGATTTTCTAGTATTATTTTTCATATTGATCATGCACAAAGAAACTTAATAAATTAATAAAAAAAAAGTTGTTATAAAGAGAATTTATGTGTGTAAATTACTTAAAGATTACCAAGAGACTCAAATATTTTAGGATTTAAATAGCAACTCTTTTATTGGAAATGAATTTCAGTTTCCACAAAATGTTTGTTAAGCCGATCAGTACAGTTTGTAAGATCGTGAAAGATAAAAATAAATTTTTACTAATTTTTGCTCTATGGATTTCGTGTGTGTGTGTGTGTCATTTTAAAAAGTAAAGCATAAGCACATTTGAATTCAGAAAATTGCGTAATTTAATTTTTTTTATATATCAATACTTTCGCGATTGCAGTCTTTCTACAGTTTTTGGAGTTTATTCATTGTAAAATTTCGCACTCCCTCGGCCTTTAAGTGACATTAAAGTTTCACTCCAATTAAGAACTCTTTCCAGTTCCCTATTTTAGACAAAAATGAAATGAGCACTCAAAGGGAATGTTTTCAATTACATCTAATTAAACGATTTTTGCCAAACTTTTGAACGCAAAATGTGTCTTCAAGGCGTTAAATTTTAGCCATTAAGAAAAATGTTCCCTTACAAAGCAGTTTTGATATAAACATCCATATATATATTTTTCAATATAATTCAACAAGTGCAGACTTCCATAATTATTACAATTTAGCCCTTCCATAAAAGTCTAAGAGCAACCATGAAAGTGTTTCTTCTCTCAAGCGTTGGCTTAATAACAACGATTCGAGTATCCTTTCTCTCAAATAATTTTAATATGAAGCTAAAATTTATACAACGTAGTATAGCGAGGATATGACATACACAAGAACCATGAATAGACCCCAGCCGAATACTGTGGAATTTATTAACTTTCCCTTATTCTCAATAAAGTTACGACCTTTAATTTCCTAAATATGAAGGCCACAGAAAAATTCTCAACGCCAACTTATTGTCCATGATATACGAATTGTAAAAAGTATTTTAAAAACAAGCAGCAGAAAATTAATATACCACTACCTCGAATGTATATCTTGCTTAAGTAGGTTAAAGAATATGTAAAGCCCTTCAAAAACTGCTCGATTAGAAAATCTTGTTTAACTTCCTTAAGCTAACTTCGATACATACTGCTAAAAACAAAAACGACAAACGCAGAACAAGGGATATTGTTAAATATTTTGAACATTTATTAAACGAATCGAATGCGACCAAGTTAAGATCGCAAACATACACCGTTAACAGTTTACTTTTTTCAGTTTTGTCTTTAGACACGAAACACCATAAAACTGATAGAAAAAATTATTAAGTAAATTCGAAATATGTGGCTGCACAGATTCGTAAGAAACATTACACGCCAAATTGAGGTATACACGAAGCAGAGCGAGCTAAAAGAAAAGTTATCAAAGAATGTCCAAAAGCAGAATAAAATTATGACGCCAACAAGAGAGCAGCATTTTAAGAATATGTGATGATGATGATGATTTTCATGTTTTCGCGAGCAACAAGCAAACGAGTAAATATTGATTTAATGAGGTGCGATAAAGTGCATATATTCACATATTCTGGCAAACACACAAACACACACACACATACACGCTCATGTATCTATGTATGTATATGAATGCATAATACAGGGTTTATGTGTACGTGGCAGCACACTGCAAGCAGCCTGCGCGATTACATTTTGGTATGCTAAGTTTATCATCCAAACACACCATCACGCTCTAAGCTCACAACTTGTTGCCGGGGATCTTATTTCTATCGTGATGCTGCTATTGTTGTTGATATCGTTGTTATTTCATAGTCTATAAATGACATGCTCCGGGCATGCATGAGTGCTAAAATGAAAATTAATATAAACGTTTTCATTAAAGCGTACGAATGTGTTAAACACAACAACTACCTGCAACGTCAACAGCAGAAACAGGAAAAAATGAAGCTGCGAGGAGCAGCCTTAACAGCGGTATTTTTAACATTTCCAGAGAGAAAAGACACCAACAACAGCCAGAGATGAGCACATAAACACAGGTATGTGTCCTAAGTCTTTTGTTTTGCAATACATTTCGTTGTTCCGTGTATTCGTTTTGCAAGTTTGCGGCAAATGAAAAACTATTTTACTTTTCACTGCTTCCATGTTATTTTTTTTTCTTCTTTGTTTCGTTTTGAGCCGCGTAAACAGGAATAATTTTCATGCTTGTAAAAATTTAACTGAAAGCAGACACCGTTGCATTATGCTTACAAACAACACAACAACTAGCAAAAAAATATTACTTAATATGCATGAAAACTTGCAGCAGTAAGTCGAATTTCAAGTACTCTTCATGGACACAAGAAGATGCTGGAAGGTTTTAAGAGATTAATCCATTTCAGTGAGCGCACACATAAAAAAATATTAGAAATAAAAGCAAATTAATGGAACTTTTGCTAAAACCCAATCAAAAACGCGTGCACTACAAAACAACACTAGACAAAAATACAATCTGGTATTTTGTTAACGTAATAACCAAGCACAACTATGCGTTGAAATAGATTTTCACAGAAAACAAACATCGAGTGTTGCAACACGGAAAAGCAATCTAATGCCGTTTTTACGTTGCACAAACTATGTTTTAAGTAGCATCACGATCGACACGTTATAAAATCAGCAGCATTTCTTATAAAAAAGTCTACTCATTCTTGCCTTAAAATGCAGAAGCCTTGGCGCAACAAATTAGCGTGAAGGCGAAAATCGCACCGCGAAGCTGTGAATGCTAAAACAACTTGCACTTTAATATAATCACTTACACACACTCACACACATAAAAGCACACACACACATGAGCGCGCAGTGGTCGGCAGCAGAAGAGGAAAGCAACAAGCAAAACAATTATTTTAATAATAAACAGCCAGGCGTTGGCCTGATGCAGTTGTGTTTTGATTGCAGCACATTTTCGCAAGTGGTTGTTAAACTTTAAAACTGTTAACACAACACGAAGTCTACTCCACCGTATTGTTGCTTCTGCTCGCGTTGCTCCAATGCAACAACAACCATAACAGCAGCAATACATTTTGTATACAAAGCAATCAATGGAACAACAACAACAAAAGCTTCCAACATCTTCGCTATAAACGGTTGCTAGTTTATTGTTAAAATCTGTCGATATCCATTCTATCATTACAGAACAGTGGTGCTTAAATAAATAGCATTTTTGCCAAGAACAGGAATTTGCTGAGCAGTTTGATGCCAATGCCGTTGCCTGATCACTTTCAGAATTCGATGAACGCAAAGGCAATTAATTCCCCTCCAATTTCATCGCAAATTAATTTAAACTTTTAATATTCTGTGGATTCTCGAAATTATTTGAATTGTTTTAAGGAATTCTAAAATTTTGCTAAAATATTGTTCAACAGGAAGTGATTGAAAACTGAGTTCTCATATTTAATTTATTCATATTCTTTAAGATTATTTTCAATTTCTATTTATTTTCAATACCTTTTTCTGTGTCTTTCTTCAAATAAAATGACATCTTTGCAGATATTCTGGACATGTTAAAAATGTTGGCTATTTAAAAAAAACATTTAATATGTTATATTATTTTCAGAGCAATAACAGAAAGTATTTTAAACAAAAATTATTTAATAAAAATGTGTGTTCATTGAAATGAGTTCTTCTAATCATAAAAAGCACACACTTGTGCGAAACATTATTATGTCAGCAAAGCGAACATTTTAAGGCTGGACTTCCGACAATAAAACTGTCAATCAAGGTCGCAGATCAGTTGTCTATCAGAGATACAAAAGAACAGAAATCGGTTCATACAATTTTTCAGTGGACCAAAACGATTGTAAAAAGATACAAGGACATTAACTGTCTATTTCACGATGTGGATATAAATTTGTTCGTTCGCACATTTACCTTTAACATTATTTTTTTATGTTTCTTCGTAAAAAAGAATTCTTTCGACATCAAGAAAAAAGAGGTAAATTAATTTAAGATTCCTAGAAATTTACCTATTACTTTTTCAGACAAATAGTCTGGCTCCGTCCGACCCAAAGGTCTTGGCTAAATTTCCGGCATTTTGGCAACTCAAATCTCTGCGATACTGAAATCAATCAATAATAAAGTGAAATCCAATTCCTAAAAGCTTTTCCATCCACAGAGACACGAGAATCCAGACAAAATCACCACCAGACAGCAGCAGGGAAACACGTCACTACCATAACAACAATAGTTCTTCTATTGCAATCAACCATTTATTTCAAAAAGTCCAGAATAAAGGTGTCACATCGGTAGACCAAAAAAAAAACAAGATCAAAAAACGTACGTGCGGTAATAAATAAACGCTGCTTGAAAATTAACCGTTTAATATCTAAAACAATTTATTTATTACAACTGTAAATATGTATACGTTTCGGAGAAGAACAGATCCAATAGCTTGTTATGCTTGGAGCTGTTGTTTTTGTTGTTGGTTTATGCTAAATTGTAGCTGTCTGGTTAACAAAAGATTTAAGACACACACTTCATTTAATTTGTGCAATTTATTTCAACTTATTTTTAACAACTTTTAAACATTTTCAGCAAAAAAAAAAGAAAAGCAGCCAACCAGCAAACGAACGATAACACCAAATGCAATTGAATCGAACTCTTTTTGTATTGACTTTGGATTTATTTTTCGCCTTTTTCGTACTTCGTTATTTAAAGAAATGAAAATTACATTTCTTAGAAAACAATTTCTAAGCAATTTTTGCTCATGAAATTGTCATTTAACTAATCGTCTTCACCATAAATAACCATAAAACGTTTTTAGTATAAGAGAAGTTAAAGTGTCAATTATAATGAATGCCCTGACAATTTAAAGCCATCGATAGTGTCAAGTTAAAACCAGCAACGACAATAACACCAACAACAACAACAACACAAAGAGAAACGACAACGCAACAAGAAACTTGTTAAACAGCGGCATTCTGAGGGAGAATTATACTTTTCTTAAAAACCTTTAACTGCAAGAGCTAAAAGAACCAGAAGAAGAGGAGCTCCGCTTCGCTTCGCTTCAGTCCTGTCCTGTCCAGTCCAGTCAAGTCCAAAACCAAGTTAAAGGTGTTTAAAATACCATGACATTTTTCAAAATGGAATTTCGTTTGTTCGTTTTCCTCGCATTTTCATGAACATGCAATACAAACTTTGAACGAATGGACGCCTGCTGCCTCATTTGTAAATAACACCTCGCACACACACACACACACCCAACCATGCCTTTTCATTGATCACTGAAAAGGTGGTAAAGTGCTAAAATAATACATACGAAACCATTTTTAAAATCTTATACTTTTACCGACCTTGAATTTTTGTCAAAGTTGACAATTTACCAGAGAACAGGATTTATTGCTTGGAGTCTTGTGCAAAACATTTAAAATAAATACTGCGGAGTATGTAAATGACCATTTGCAAAATAAGGCTTGAGCGAACCCGACTAAAAATCAAATCTACATGAACGCGGGGAAGTGCACCGATTGCAAATTCTCGAGTACAAAAACATTCTGCAAATACATCATACAGACAGTTGGACTAATAATTCCCAATCAGTTTATCTTTCAATGCAATCAAAAGCTTTTAAGCCAAAATGACATGCGTAAAGGGCATTAATCTCTTGCGAGTGTGTGAAAATAGTCTTAGTCTAGATCCTTGGGAAGCCAATTTTAATTAAACTATGGTTTAACTTTCCATTAAACGTAATAAGTCTTTTTAATTAATCCAAACTGTTTGATTTATGCTGTTATTGAGGACATCTTAAATTAAATTCAACTATTATTTTTCATTATTTCGATTTACAAGCCCGCACTAACGTCATATGCGTTGTCTAATCGTATCATTACACAGAATTTAATTTTTGGTTTTGCTAACTCTCACCGAAAAGAGTGTTCGAATTGGGAAACTATATTTTATACGTTTGAAAATTATTCTGTTTGATAAATAAGATTTAAATATGTTAATGACAGACATCGTCCTATCGATCCTGTTGAATTAGTACTACACATTTCGTGAAGTGTTTCTGATTCCATTGAATACTTTTTTAAGTTTTTTCTGCGCAACTCACCATTTCGACGTTTGGAAACCATCCCCAAACCTAAATGCTAGTGCAGACCAGGTCGCCAAACTTGCTTCGCCCTCGGCTTTTTTTATTAACTACTTCTCTTATGGACCCTCTTTAAAATAAACTAATAATTTTTCGCTGATATTTTGAAAATAGTTCTCAGGAAAGCAATTTTATTGGGATCGTTGGCACCTGCTGACTCCCAAATGTGCCATATGTGCACCATTTTGGCCATTGGGATCCAATATCGACCACGTTGGCGCTCGCTGGCCCACTATTACAATGCGCTTTACATGTGCTGACAGTTTGGACAATACTCATTCATTCTCATCTGTTTACATGTTTGGTCATGATGAAGACGATGATGACGACGGCGACAAACGACAACGTTTTTGTTTCCATAGCCAATGCAAAATGTGGTATAATTATTTCTCAACAAATACACAATTTTATAGCTTCCTTTTTATAAAACTTACTGCTAAAAGCTAAAGAAGCTAAAAAGTAAGATTTTCGAATACATTTTTGCATGATTGCCTGTATATAAAATGTGCTAAGGAGTGAAGCCAAGAACATGTTTGAAATTGCAGATAATTGAATTAAATTATGCAAAAGGAAAACCTGATTTAAGTCATATTCCTTTTCTTGGTTGTGCACCTTCGCTAGTTTGCAGCCAAACAAAGGAAAATCTTAAATAATAAACACGCAAATCTTTGCTGTTTGTTATTATTGCTTATTATATTGTAAACTTTGATAAATCGTTTACCAACTCTCTTTTCCTTCTCCGGCGTATGAGGATAAGGGAATATCTCAGTTGTAGGCAAGATTATTGGTTTGTGTTTATCGACCATTGATGTGTTACTTAAATGTCGAAAATAATTGTAAAATCTTCTCACTTACCATTTAATTGGTGAGTGGACGTGCTTCAATATTCTGCAAAAGAAAAATAATTAATTTATTAGTTTATCGAGAGTGACTGTTAATTGATGAAAATGCTAAAACGTAAATGGCAATTTTACTGTAAAAGTGTCTGAAATGTTCAATCATGTTGTGAAGTTCAAAGTACATCCGCAAGTCACAGATTGATTCGAAAAATAAATAAGATTCGATTCGGTATAACTTTTGCCTTAATTACGCAAAGAGGAATGATTTGTTTTTCAATTAACTTGTGCGCTGCTATCAACCGAATATATTAAAATATCTGCCTATGCAATTAAGCCCAGAAGCATGCGAGAGATATACCAATTATATTTGTCAACTGCACACTTACAAAGATTCCTTAAAAATTAGATCTTTTTCGTAGAGAAATTAAAATTTTAATTACACCACATTGTAATTGCTAATCATTTAATTTACTGTCGACTTTTCTTATACTTCGACAAGATGAATTGTTTATTCAATCACACGCACAAACACGCACACGCACTTCCATGAATATTTATAAAGTTGGTCAAAAAAGAAAACTGCAGATTGTGTCCCAAAGAAAATTCTAAGCAAATATGAGTTGTGATGTAATTGATTAAATTTAATGTAGGGGAAATGAGAAAGAAGTAAAAAAATATTAAAACTCGCTTAAATACTAACAAGTAGTTAAGTCTAACAGCAGATAAGGTAAAAATAAGAATGATATATTGTTTCACAAAAAGATCACAGTGAGTAAGTATCCAATGGAATAGAACAAACGGTGGCTGAGAGAATCAGCTAAACATCAATTTGAGTTCAAATTGAATTCAGTTTAAAAGAAGTTTTTTAATTTATTTGCATGCCAAGCAACAACTTTCGCCCTTAAGAGTTTCCATGTAATATCTGTTATATCAACAGCATCATCTTTAATAAATGAAAAATACTTTTTTTCAACAGATCGTTAAGATCATTAAATAAAAGCGATTTCGAATCTATGTGTAAGGCTTTTTCAGGTTTTTTCCATCACTTGAATGCAATTTGTTTTCTTAAGCAGCGTACAAAACAACAGCTACTGACGATCAATTATAGATTAAAATCTTAATGTCATATTATATGACAATTTCCACGAAGACAGAATATGATCAATTATTTTGTTTCCAACTCTAAAGCATGTTAATGTGAGAATGTATGGCCTTGTGATCACTAACATCAGTTTAAAACGTCGGCGACTATCAATGCAAGAATCAGCATGTTTAAACATGTTCTCGATATGTGATTTTCAGTTTAAACCATTAGAAATACATTCCGTAAAGGAAGTGAATAATTTGATTTATTATCTGACCACAGTATAGAGAAATTAAAGCAATTTAGCGAAATGATATTTCCTTAATAAACTTTACAATCGATATACACATAAGCAACAAACCTTGATAATAATACTTATACATACAATTTAAACTTTAAATTTAGCAGACATTTATGTATCTGCAAGGCTGTTTTTAAAACTGATCAATTGTTACAAATCAATAACAAATAACTTTACTAAAAATGTACTAAAGAGAAAATAATCATTATAGGAAATTCTTTAAATCTCAAATACATTTGCAAACAAACATGGGAAGTGAGCTACAAAATGTATTTGCATCATATTTATACAATAAAAATAAACGAATAAAGTGGAAAATAATAATAAGGAGTAAATTACAAGCATTACAAGTTGCAAAATACGTCGTGTATTATTTAAATCAAAATACCTGCCCTTAAATAAGAGCATCATCGTGTCTGGTAGGCAGCAACACAAGCGAAGAGTGGAATCAAAAGTTAATTTAAACCTACACACAAACAACTTCGAAAGCAATTAAAAGCTCTTCAAAAATAAATGCAAAAGGGTTAAGAGGATTTTCTTCTACGTTTGGCAGTAAAGACAACAAGGAAACAAACAAACACAACGAAGACGGCAAAGATGCTGTAAGCAGAGCCACAGCAAGCAGCTTAAAGAAATTGTAAAACTCTTTTGGTTAAGAAATTAATTAAAAAATAAGAAGCAACTCGTACTTCGTTTTACTTTTATTTATGTATTCATAATTAAGTGCGGGGAGATGATGAAGGATAAGGATTCAGTGCCTCAGTCTACATGAACAAAATTATTTAATGTTCAAAACAAACAAGCTACTGCAAACATTAACTTCGTTCGTACAACTAAGGTGAATAGCAAGTACGCCCGAAGATAAATGTTAAAGACTTTGTTGCTGATTTTAAATGCGGAATAAGAACGTACGAGTATACGGCCAAAATCACTCATTTTTACAAAATTGTGTTCCTTTCAAGAACTTTTCTCATACTTTTGAAGAAGTATAAAATAATGGTCGTAGAATAATAGGTGCTTGCAGGGAGACAAGCAGAAGAAAAGCTTCCGGTTCCACATACATTTCCAAGAAAACTTGTATTATCTGAGAACCCCTGATAATCTGCACTATTTTTAAAAATTTCCTTAAAAATGGGAATGTAAAATTCAAACCACAAACTGCAACGGGATGATTTCCTTTTTCGCATTCAGTTTTATCTAAAGAAATTATCATTTTGGCATGAGTGTAGCAGTCTGCTGCTTGTCAAAACATTGACTAAGAAATTTCTTTGTGAATATTTTTAATTTCTCTTGTTTTTGTTGTGTTGGCAAATGTTGGTAGTGCTATTGTTCTTGCTGCAGATATTTAAATAAACTATTAGCGAATAATTTGCAGTTTCAGTTCAAACACAACGCATGTTGTTAGTTGCTAGTATTCACACTGAAGTCTGCCGCAATTCAGTTGCCTCTGCCAGCAACGTGATAATTTTTCGCCTTTTCTTCAATACAAACAAGAAAGCAAACTTCTAGATTATGGTGTTTAAGCAGGTACTGGAATCTTGAGGTTGAAGCTGCCACTTGGTGCTGATACCTTTGACGTTTTTATATACGCGATTTATATACGTGGTTTTTGTTGTTGGAAATGATCCTATAAAGTGGTGAAGGATGGTCGAAAATGTTTATGGACATATGAAATTATTAAACTGATAATATTTCATACGCGCTGGTATGAGCGCATAAGATTCCGCCTTTTACAATGAGTTGCACTTTATTATGTAGTTATAATTATTCGGACTTTTTATAAAGACTTGCACTTTTCATAATGACTTGCACTTTTTATGATGACTTGCACTTTTTATAATGACTTGCACTTTTTATAATAACTTGCACTTTTCATAATGACTTGCACCTTTTGTAATGACATACACTTTTCATAATGACTTGCACTTTTTATAATGACTTGCACTTTTCATAATGACTTGCACATTTTATGATGACTTGCACGTTTTATAATGACTTGCACTTTTTATAATGACTTGCACTTTTTATAATGACTTGCACTTTTTATAATAACTTGCACTTTTCATAATGACTTGCACCTTTTGTAATGACATACACTTTTCATAATGACTTGCACTTTTTATAATGACTTGCACTTTTCATAATGACTTGCACATTTTATGATGACTTGCACGTTTTATAATGACTTGCACTTTTTATAATGACTTGCACTTTTTATAATGACTTGCACTTTTTATAATAACTTGCACTTTTCATAATGACTTGCACCTTTTGTAATGACATACACTTTTCATAATGACTTGCACTTTTTATAATGACTTGCACTTTTCATAATGACTTGCACATTTTATGATGACTTGCACGTTTTATAATGACTTGCACTTTTCATAATGACTTACTCTTTTCATAATGACTTGCACTTTTTATAATGACTTGCACTTTTCATAATGACTTACTCTTTTCATAATGACTTGCACTTTTTATGATGACTTGCACTTTTTATAATGACTTGCACTTTTTATAATGACTTGCACTTTTTATAATGACTTGCACTTTTTATAATGACTTGCACTTTTTTCCTTACTACATGATAAATATGAAAGTAACTCTGTCTGTTAGTCTGTTACCTTTTCACGCTCAAACCGCTGATCCGATTTAGATGAAATTTGGCATAGAGATATTTAGTGATCCGAGGAATAACATAGAGTAGTTTTGTTTCTGGAAATGATCGTATGAAGTGGTCAAGGATGGTTGAACATATTTTAGTTCCCGAGGCCCAAAGAAATCGTAAACACTCGTTTCGAATAGCGAAATCCGGCATCTTATTAGTCAGGTATGAATGAATGTAGGGATGTTTATTGTAAACTAAAACTAATGAATAAATTGTGTTCTTGCAATTGTTGTTATTATATGTTTTTGAACGCAAATAGTTAGATCGCGCACAACAAGATAAATAGAAAAACAAATAGATGCAACAGACATTAACCATCAACAGCGATACAAAAATAAATAAAGATTCATACAAAATAAAGCCAGAAGCAGTGCACTGATAACATCGACAGTACGCAGCACATGCATTTATAAGTACGAGTATGTATGTATATAAAAGTGTTCCCAAAGGAATCTGTAACAGGAACAGCAATATAGACGAACCTAGCAAACATTTTCTACTTGCGCATATTACCAGATTTTAGCATACGCACGTACAGATGCTCATATAATTTAGGATGACATTTTCCTTTTACACCAAAAGGAAATACAAATTGAAAAACGTTAAAATACAAAACGAAACACCTAACGACCGTTACCAGACTGCACACAAATGCTTGCTGGGTGTATATAACTAATAACTACACACGCATACCCACATATGTGTACATTTGTAGTACACCAATTGGCCACGTCTTTAGCCATCATGTCCAAGAAGACCTTCTGAAAGCAGCTCCGTATAAATCGTCACCTTTTTCAAATGACATGTTCCTTAACAATTTCAGCGACGGTGCTCTAAAAGACAATAACTTCACATTGTCAATGACGACTATATGAAGAACAATATTTGTCATCTTATTTCGACGTTTCTATAAGCGACGAAGAGAAAACGGGGATATTGTTGTTCAAAAAAAAAAATGTACGACCTTGTTTTTATATAGTCGCTAGTCACGATTACCTTTAAATTGTCGATACGAAAACCCTATCAAAATGTCGTGCACTCATCGTCGGAAACAATGTCGTCTACGACAATTTTGCCTACTGGGACATGTTCATACTTGCATTTGCACGCACACAGTGAATAATGTAGCGAAGATTAGATTTTCAATATTCAGTTTATTAAAAATATGTATGTATATTGCATTTGCGTATTAGTTTCATCAGTAAGTAAAAGCTCATCCAGCTGTAGCAAGAGTTATTTTTCAAAAAATTATTCAAGGACTATAATAAATATATTTAAAACTGATTTCTGCTCCCAAACTTCTGTCGAAGTCATATATAAATTTTTGATTGATTTAAAAGCAGTTGTACTTCTTAGCTGAAAATTTCATAAAGTTTCACACTGGCGCAATTAATAATATCCCAAAGTTTTGAGTCGCTATTCCTTCAGGCTTATGAGTTACAAAGAAAATTGTCACACTCAAATTAAAAATATTTTAATATGTTTGAATAACTTCGTCATTTTCCTTGATTACGTATTAAAACAACTTTTGCTGATTGGCATACGCTTGTAAATTTCATACACAATTTCAGGACATTCAGAAAAACAAATGGGATTCGTAACCCTTGATCTATTCATATTTTGTCGTAGAATTTAGAATCAACGTGTTTGCTTGCCCGTTCGTTTTAAAAGAGTAGCACAAATACCTTCTTGAAAAAATATAATTTAATTATTATTCAAATGGCCACATTTTGCCATAAATTATATGTAAAAGACTTGCACGTCGTTAGCAAATTAGCACTTGATTAAATCCATTTCACAGATTGTTAATTTCTTGATTTTAAATAGCACAAAAATTCTGTTAGAGAAATTAATAACAAGTCATTCGTTAAAAACTTTTATCAAACTTCGTTTACTGAACGACAAGGAAAGGTAACATTCGATGGCTTCGCAAACGCCATAGCAGCCTTTCAAGACACCCAATGATGACAGTCTGTCTGTGTCACTATCATCAAAGGCAATTGAAAAATGAACTTTTTACGGACTTAATGAAGACATTATTAAGAATACTTATTTTTTTAAATTTACTGCTCTGTTTCATTAAGCAACACCCACCCCCTTTCAATTGCATACATGCAAACACAAAGAACTTTTAGCTAAAGATGAAACTGTTTCTAGGAATTTTCAAAAGAATACTCGCGTAATATCTTTAAGGAAGAGTAATTAGCAGGAGAACATGAACACATGCATCCAAATACATATTCAATTATTATTCTATGGAAGAAATTTGGAAAAGTTTTTATAATTTTGTGGAAATTCATTTGAAAAGTTTTCATAATATTTTAAACTCCATTCAGCTTGCAAGTTCGTATTTAAAATTTTCGTCTTGTCATTTTCTGCAAATGCAAAACTAATGTGTCATCATTTAAAAGTCATTACAAGCGATTTAAAATATTTTCTAAAATGCTTAATGGTTGTCTGTTGACAATGAAGTTTATCAGCAAGCAGCCGAACACATCAATTCAACACTATTCACAACAGCGACAGCGACAGACAAGACAAATTCAATTGCCTTTAATTACTTTACAAAACTGTCCGTCAGCTACTCACAATTCCACAGCAAAACCAAGCCGTTGGCAGCAACAAAAAACAATTGAAAGCTCGTAAAAAGCAAATTTGTTAAAATGATGCTAATAGTTTTTGCTGCTCGTTTTACTTGGCAATTTATTTTTGCTTTATAATTGTCACAAGATGGCAACATGAATGACACTTTATGATTGTGATAAACAATAAAATTATGAAAACGATCAAAAATAAATAAATCTTGGTGAAAAGCGTCAAAATTTACTAGAAGTTCACAAGGCCAGTAACTTTTTGCAGAGAATTCTCTTTTTAATATTCAAGATGAAAAGCTTAAAGCAAAATCAGAAGGGCCGTATATTCCACGACTTTTCTATAAATATAAAGAAATTATAATGCGGAGTGTTATTTGGCAGCAAATTTCCACGAAAAAGGTAATAATTGTCTGAAAAATAGTACAGCGAATTCAAAATATTCATGATATTAAAATAAACTTGAAAAAATTGGTTGTTCTGCTTGTGTTCTTGCTACAATACGGGAATAGTGTTCCGAACCCACTCAACACTAAAATCCATGCAAATAATAGAAGGTTCTTGGGTTTGCATACGCTACACTAGATATTATACGGCTACTTTTTTAACTTTTTCGTACCCACATAGAGACATATGCAAGTGTGTAGGTGCTCTTATGCATGTATGGTGGTACTGCCAGCAAACAACATTCAATCAACAGCAAAAGTAAACTCATTTAAAAGCTATAAAATATATCGGAAACACATCTTGAAAACACAACAACAACAACGTCAAACCCTCAACAATTTAACTGTCCAACACTCATATAAAGTGGAGCTCAGCCAGCTTTTCCACTTCAGGCGGCAGTTGAACACGCACTCTTATTTTGCTCTCAAAAGTGCAGTTCGTCTAAAGTTCTCTTGACGCGTAATGTATTCTCTTCCCTGTTAAAGTTTCTCTTTAAGCACACTCTTTGAGTGTCATTATTATCACTCGAAGTATAGATACAAATCTTATGAAATTTTTAGAAATTTTTAATTGATCAGAGTTACCACAAGGAACCTATAGAAGATTACACAAAAGATTTTTCTCTCTCAGGGGGTCACCCCTACTCTTATAATGCATTGTGTAATGCATTATGGAAAGGATAGAGTTGACTGGACAGATGGAGAAATATGAACAAGAAAAAAATTTGTAGTCATGGAAAATTCAGGCTTTCCAAAAGAACTTTCCACTTGCTTCGACAGTTACACCTTACCACGCTATTTTGACCATTTTCAACACGTCCACAATTCCAATCTTTATTGGAGACTCTAGATATGATGTATTCAGTGATTTTGGTATGATGGCCCGTAGGTATTAGGCTTTGAGTTATCGGCAGGCAACAAACCGTATTTTCTTATGGCAGGCAGAGTTGTCAAGAAATTAAGTTTTAAATTAATAGCTTACATGCTCACAGCGAAGGGAATAACCACGGAAACAATTCAGCTTGTAAGTGGAAAGTCTATCAAATTGTGAGAATTTGTAGGTTCCAATTTAATCTTGTTGCATAAACTTTGTTCATGTCTTATACATTAAATATAATTTAATTCATGTGCAGCAAAAATGTTGACACGCAAAAGCAAACAACTAAAGCTGTTGTTGAACAGTGTAATTTACAAACACCAAGCACACCTTGAAATTTGCAAACATGCCTTTTTGTTCATTTTATTTTATAATTTATTATTTACGTTTGCTATGCCTACTTAAGCAGTCATCTTCATACAAACAAACTCTTGTATTCATTCAAAGCCCAATAAATCCTTTTTGGATGACAATGAGAAAGACAACACCAACAATAAACTAATGCTAATTTGTATTTGCTTCTACATTCGTTTGTATGTGTGTGCGCAAGTGTATTTTCTAGTGATTATCCTTCAGGAGTTTCGTAATACTACTTCTGGTAGAAAAAAATAAACTTTCGCTGTTTTTGTTTTCGTTTTTGGTAATACATTTAGGGATTAATTTTAAGACGAGACTACTTTTTGTTGTCGATAGCTCTTCTATGTGTTATTTGCATATTGTCAATTCAAAGATGACACTTAGATTTAGTTGTTCAATGTTTGTTAAGGACGATCCCTCATCATGCAGCGAAAAGGATTGTGTAAAAAGTTAGAGTAGTAGACTATCACACGTTATTTTGTTAGCCACTACCGCGAACAGCGAAGTGTTACAATTTTATGTGTCGTATTAGCTCCCAACAATTGGACCTACATATTTGTTTCGCTCTTGATACTACAGCAAAACATCATTTTTTTTAATTATTGAACTTGTGCTATCTAGAAAGCAGCTCTGCATAATTTTCACATGACTTCATTTTTATAGGGCTGCGCATGTGTACGGATAAACCTCTTATAACTTCTAAACATTTGATAACTTTCTTCAATATATAAATAGTGCAATTTTTTTATACAAATAGTACGATGATACAATATCCCACGGCCCTGAAATAAAATAAACAATTACTGCTTAGGACATTTCCAAATCGTGTAGTAGTGATCAGAGTTTGAGCTGCTTAAACTTGAATCACTGGCTATTTCGCATAGTACGGGACCCGGTTCATCAATTAATGTCAGCCATATTTTGCGCTTGATCCATTTAATCCATGGAGGCCGAACGAATGCGATGTACGAGTAAAATTCAATTTGAATCTTGCCTGCACTAGAGAAATTTATTTATTTTGACTGTTTTAGCTTCTTTTCTATTTCAAATAACTTTAGCAACAGTAAACTGAATGGTAATGGAAAAAAATAGGATGGACTATATATAGCCTCTGAAAATCAAAAAAAAATATCAAAATTTTGGCCAAAGCTGTGCTATATCTCGAGAACCAATAGGTGTATTTTGATGAAATTTTGCGCTGGCTTAATGTTAGCTCAAATTGTAGATACTCCTTAGGACTTAAAATTTCTACAAAACTTTTGGCAATTAAAATAAAAGATGTATTTAAAACGTCAATTTGAAGGAAAAGCTCTTTAAGTGAGACATCTATTACTCTTCACCGGTTCCTCAGATGTTCGTCACGTGTGACCCGTCAAGTATTGGGTTTTTGCGAAAGAGGGGAAAGCAGGATGTAAATGACTATAGACTTTTGTTTGTTTCGTGCTTTTCTCTTGTTATAAGTAATATTCAAAACGAAATTGGTTGGTTCCTTCAAGTAGGTGCTTGAAGATAACGAAAACAAAATTGATGAATGAAAGCATGTATGAACCTAAACCTGAAAAAAATTATCAGGTAAAATTGATGTGAGTGAACCAGGACTATATGAATCGAGGCAAATTTAGAATTTAAAGACCCAACACTGTTGATTGTCTGGGAATCTCACTGCCAATTCAGATTCCGAAGACCTTCACATAATACCAAAAAGTGGCCAAGGCTAGCATAAATAAAACACTGATGCACGCAGCAACACCTGTCGATTTCTCTATGATCTTCACATACACACTCCAGCATTAGATTTAGATAAGCTTTTCACATACAAAACACAAACAATATAAACAAGATTTTATTGTTTAAATATTTAATGAACCCACCAAAACACGATGTTCTAACGTAAAGATAACAGATGAAGCAGTTTTTTAGTTTCAAAATATTAAGTTTTTTCTTAATCCTCAAGAAAAATATACAAACAAACACGCTTATTAAATTAAAGATATTTTAAGTCTCGAGAAAGAAATCATGTAGGAAATGTTTAAAAATCAATAAATTACATTAATTATCATAAAACATGAACGAAAATTGGTGAAACAAAAAAACCTATAAAAATCATTGAAAATGTATACGACATGTCAGTCAAAAACATTAAGAAACATAAATTCCAAACAGACTTTCAAAATAACACAATAAATGTGTTTATTATTTGCCTTAATATTGAATAAAACCTCAATAAAATAAATAAATAAATATAAAATTAGAATTAAACACGAACCAGATCTTTTACGAGGAGATTTAATCTATTGTTTTACTTATTTATCTGATTCTTTTTATGCTAATTTATTTATTGATTTAATCTTTTTATTTGAAAATATTGTAATTAAAAATCCGCCGTTTGCTTTTTATTTAGAATCGTTATGAGGATAATAAATCAACAATTAATAAATCAATTAGAAGAGATAAACTGACAAATTAATGAGCAAAAATTAACGATGTGAATTTGAGGAAATGTGCCAAAATCACTCGGCCCGAATTTAAATTTACACATTTGAATAAAAAGAGAGTGCTGTTGGCGAAGTAGTTAACACGAGACTATGAAGCGGAGGGTCGTGAGTTCGACTCCGCGCTCAGTCTTGAATATTGTACCGAATTCCTCCGATCAGCATTAGTGCATGGTCTTGTTGGTTGACGTCCGTAGCCTGTGACAGCGATGAAGGCATAGCCCTGGGCACTGAGCATAACAGCTGCTGATTGACACCATCGTGTACTGAGAGCAGAATAATAGCACCCTCCTTCAATCAAAGTCGGACAAATTGTTATTCGGATGACACAAATCCAAATTAGAAACAATATGTTATGTTTTCTCTTCAGATTATTGTTTAGGACCGATACTCAGGAGATTATCCCTACTCTTGCAATGTATTGTGCGCGAACTGTGGAAAGGTAAGGATACTGGTGGGAGGACAGTTTGCGAATGTTGAGAAAGGAGAATTCGTGCTAGATGATTTATTTATTATTATACTTCGCCGGCCTATTTGCTACAACGCCGATGCAGGATCTGCTTTTTTGTTACTGAAATCAAAATTTTTTAAATTAAATCTAGGAGCAATAACTTGCTTTTTACCAAATATCTTAAATAAGTTAGCAGCATTCATTTGCACTCATGCATATACTTTGAGTGCAAGAGATGCTTTAAGTCAAGCAGATGTTTTTCTACTTAAGGTCTCCGAACATATAATAGGTTATACCAAACTATAAGCAGGTAATCATATGGCATGTTTCTCGTCAATTTAAATACGCAGGCTACAGACAAAAACTACCCCAATTAATGCTCATGTGTACATGTGTGGTCAATCGTAAATGCATGCATAAGCGCACAAATGCTGGAGAACACCTTCTTGCTAGTGACCACAATGAATTTTCTCAATAAACACTTTGAACAGCAAAAGACTAACAAATGGTCGAACAAAACAAGGATAAACTAGGACACACGTTCTTTAATTTTTCGGAAAAAGTCAAATATTTATTATCATCTAAACAGGGAGGATATTTTTACAAAAACCCAAATTCTTATTTATGAGCAAACACTTTGTGTCAACATTACATTCAGCTTTCTAATTTATTTTAGAACAATGACATTTGTTTTGAGGGAATTACAAACCAAAATAATTGGTAATCCGCCATACACATGATTAAATAACAGCAGGAGTCCTTGAATATGTTTAAGCCAAAAAAATAAATAAATTATCAAATACTTAACTTTTTAAATGCATTCATTAATTACTTTTATGATATTTTTAACATTCTTGTTTGTATACGAAGAATATAAACGCCTCCATTTTTATTTGCTGGTATTTCTGATATTTTAAATCATTCGCAAAAGGAATGTGTGGAAGGCAGGCAAACTGGAATAGTATTTGTTTTACTAATTTAGGCTTTGTTCGTAGCCGCTTAGGGTGCCCGCTTGAAGCTTTTGATATAAAGACTAAAACATTGCAACAAATACAGACGCCAACGGCGTTGATCTTTAGATCAACCGTATCCTTTGAAACACAGATATGTATGTATGTATGTATGTGTGAAGGTGTAGGTGCATACAGTGCCAACAGGCAACAATTTTACTTTACAGTAGTTATAACATCAATATTTTGAAAAAAGAGTCCTAATGAGTGCATCAGAATTTTTTATTATTCATTAAAAACAGGACCCATTCTCTTTTTGATCACCTTTGGGGAAAGAATGTCATTTCATAGGTGCTGTTAGCTGAAGTTGTTAGTTGTTGTCGGCCTGTTTCAGTGAGGAAAGCCCAAACTGGTCACTGCCACTATCATGTACTGAACAGCAGAGAGATAATACTACTCCCTCCTTTTTAATTCCAACGCAATGCATACCATATGCAGGAATCAGCCCCTGTTTGCTGGTCCTACTAAAAAAAAAACCTTTTTAACTGTTAATGTGTGCAAAAAGTAGACTTTGATCCGCTTGATTTTGAGAAGAACCTACATATTATCAAACCAATGTAATTTAAATGGGATTGACAAGAGGTTGTTGTCAAAAACGAGCGTGTGAACGAGTTGGGTCCAAGTCTAGCAATAAAATACATACAAATGTGAGTTATTTACTCAGAAGTGTAGTTTCAAATAATTGGACAATTCAATTATTAGACCACGAGACACATTATAGTTTTGTTTTTTATAAATTCTTTATTTGCGGTAATACAACCGGGCTGAATTTTTTGGCTTGGAAAATCGTGCTGTAATTGTTTTTTTTATTCTCAAAAGAAAACTAATATGAATGTGCGGCTCCCTATAAACTAATTTCGAACATTATTTCTACTTGATACAAATAATCTTTTAAATCTACGAGAAAGTTTTCCAAATGTGACACAACTGAGTTCCAACTTACTAACATTCACAAAAAAAAATGGTTGCACAATATTAATTGCATTATTTTTCTTTAAATTCAATACTCATCTACAGAACAAAAGCAATGCGACATACAAATGCACACACAAACACAAAAAGTGCAAACGAAACATTGTTGTTACTTCCTTCCTTCCTCTTCAAGCAAACATTCAAATAAACGGGTGTTACATAATCAAAGTGTGCACTGGCGCTCGTCTTTTTACTTAGTCTAACACTGCCTTGTGTTCGTTTTGCTGGAGCACTGCGCTTAATTTTCTCATATGGATGTTACCATATAAAAATATTTCCCTTTGCATTCTTTACTAAGAATCTCTATTCCCTCTCTCTCTGTCTCTCACTAATCCCAATCAAGATGTAAAAAAAATCTGTAGTTTGGCACTCACAGTATACATACAAAATTTTTTACACATTTGATACTTACTTGCAGTATTTTTGCGGTTATATCTTTCAACTTTCGCACCTTATTTTATATACAAAATTAATCACTTTTTCATCACGATATAATTACATTTAATTTAACATTAATTTTATTTGCTTTGTTGTGCTTTGTCTTTGAAAAATTTATTTAAAAAAATCGAAACGCACTCGCCCTAAGTACCGAACGCTATTGATAGAGATCCAGAACTAAAGTCAAGTGCTTAAAATATATTTACACGAATCATCGCTTAATATGTATGTATGAATGAATGTATGTGTCACAAGGAGAATGACCAAAATTTGTTGGGACTAATACTCGTCAGAAATAAAAGAATTGCATGACATTAATGTTTTTGCTGCACTTTCCGTGCGTGTGTGTGTGTTAAATTGCTTCTGGGAGGTTTATTGAACTGTGAAAAAATGATTGCGGTTTTTTAATGAAATGCGAGATTATTTTAATAGCTTTCTCTCATTTTGCTGTTATTACATAATTGTTATTGTTGTAATAACTAAGTGAACGGAGTTGTCATTAAAGAAATAAAAAATATTCAGAGTTAATACATCTATTTGTATATAGTATTTTGATTGAAATATCTACTTGACTACTCTAATAATATTGTGCTGGAGATATGATTTTTGGGGGATTTGTGTGCCGCGTATATGTAATTAAAACTTTTTGGCCTATACCTACATATAACCTTTATAGTGTTGGGGCCTTAAAAACAAATAAATATATGTGGAAGGGAGGTAGTAGTGAGTTCATTAATGATGCAATCGTCTTTAACTTTTCCATCAATATTAGTGATACACTAAAATTTAATTATTTGACTGCAAAAACAACTATCTGCCCTATATTGCGACAATATTTTCTGCATTAGTAGGATGGTACTCTAATCTTAATGTCTAATCATACATGCGCAGCATCTTCATAATATCTAATATAAACATATCGTCTATAGAAGCATAATATTAGCTATAATTCATTTGCCATGGATATTGATGCGCTTTATGAAAAGGGATTTCTGCTTCAAAACATACACGTTTAATATTCCTTATGACTTCTGTTTGATAAACAATCCGTAAATTTAAGAAGAGGAGGATTCGAGTGTTGCTTCATTTACATTTGATGCATGTGAATCCGCAGTTAACGTGCTGTTTTGGTCTTGAAAACATTTCTTTTACCATGTTTTGTGCGCATCGCTGATAATGACAATTGATGAGGCCGTGAAGCATTTCATTCTTGCTTTCAAAATCATCCTGACTTAATTATTTAAAAACTCATAAATCTTTTTTACACAAAATCTTTCTAAAACTAGGAGCCCAAGAGAATCCTGTTTTACCAGGCAGATGTGTTGTCTTCATGCCGCTGCCTGTAATACTTTTGTTTCCTTTTAATTATTAAAAGATAGTGAAAGGCCACGGTAGGGAAAAGTGAGGTAATAAACTCATTTATTTTGTGTGTATTGCAGGAAATCCATTGATCCTTCTGGTTTTGTATTAGTGACTTTCTTAATCCATTGTCACAAATAATTGCGAGCGCTTTAGGATGCTGGATGCTCACATTCAAAAATCAAACACCACAAATTATACTGGCATGATTTGAAAAAAAACAATATGATATATGTATGTATGTATATGTATACATATTATATGATTTTTATTTACATTAGAACGGTTATAGCCGTTCTGTGTGTTCCAATGTCAGCCAGTCACAATGCAGTATGACCCTTAAATACAAAACATAAACTATGAGATAATGATTATCGCTATGTGAGACGTCAATATATTTCACTGCTTCGAGTCAACGTTAATTTTTGTCAATTCCCGCAATTCCAGCGCCAGTATTATGAGCCAAGGCAGACTAAGTAAACCTGCCTTGTTATGAGCCAAGCAATCAGTTTTCAATTTCTAAGTTTTTCTTTCCTTTTGATGTTTGATTTTTTCACAGTTTTGAAATATGTAAATAAAGGTGTTGATTGACTTTAAAAAATAGAAAAGCTCAGAACTTACTCTACATTCATATACGTGATTTTTGTGTTGCAAAATCAATTCTCTTTTAATAAAAACAAAGATAATAAAGCAATTATCCTGCAAAAGGACATTACTGCAATAATACATTCAATAGCACTGCGTGTTAAAGGGCAGCCCATGATTAAAACCGCCAAAGACTAATTATTCAAAGTTTACAAATTAAGAACAAGAGATTCCGTGAGTAATAAATTGATTAATTGCAGGAATGATACTCCCTCTCAATAAGTAAGTGAACTAACAAGCATTTATGTTTATGACTTTTTTGTTTTTGCTTTTGCTCTCCTTGTTTTAATACGTACCACGTGATAGTAAAGTGAAGCTTACTTTTAATTTTATAATATGCTACAAAAAAGTGCATTTTATATGTTCAGCTTAGTTTTCATTCAACAGCTGCAGCTGTTAGTTACTATCGCCTCACCGCTTTTTATTTGATTTTATTTTATTTTTTTTTTTTTGGCTCATGCACGTCGCGATACAAGATTATTCCATTTATGGCAATTACGCCTTACAAGCCTAAACTCGAGCCACGAAAATAGTATGCTTCTTCGTACCAGCACATCCCGGAAAAAAGAACAAAAAGCAAAGAAAACTAAAAACAAAAGCAAAAGCCAAAATACAAAACGTTAAGAAAAGTTCAAGCATTAGTTATCAATGGTAAAATCTTTGGCGCGTATGAAAGACTGTTAAACGCGTTCTCTACGTTTTTTCCTTCTTCCTCTTCAATTTTTATGCACTTTTTGTCTATATTCCTAATCAGAGTTGCATGTGCGTTCCATGTCTTTTATGCTTGCTTTCGCTTAAAATTCTAGGCTTAATTTTCTACACGTACAACAAAGAATGTAATACACAAAATTGAAAAAGCTTTCAATGCGTTTTAGATGATGATTTAAATCGCAAACGCGTGTTGAAATTCTAATGTTTTTCTATGAATCTTTATTTTATTTCTTTTTTTTCTCTCATAAAATTATTTAGATTTTAATCTTTCTCTTACGTGGATTTCTAGCAAAACTTCCATGCATTTCGTTTGTTTTAATCACTCCAAGTCGCTTTAGTATCCGAAATCGCATAGCAGAACTATTATAACTAAAAATTGATCACTTTGGCAGCACATTGCAAAGTAAACAAGGACTTCATAAATCCATACACAAACGAAGTGCGGGTGCGCACACAGAAACGAAGCACAACTTCAAAATTCGCTGTATCTGCATATCCGCTTATCGTATATATTTCAGTCCTTACTCTAATTTTTCTAAGCTGCTGGTAAAAGCTTGTCAAGTTGCATTTCCTCTATGTTGGATAAATAAAAATAAAGCGTAGAAGCTGAAATTTATATGCAAATTTGGTCTCAAAAATAGACTAAATTTCGATCGCTCTGAAAATGTATGGGCATACGTTTGTATGTCCATATGGACATATGAATACATGGATGTGCAATATTTCCTTTGCAGAAGTTCGAACTCCAACGTTAATCAAATAACGAGATTTATCCACTTCAAAAATAATAAAACCAAAAACAACAAGAAATTCGTAAATAAAAATAGATCAAGGGATTTTTACTAAACACACGCATCCATACTTTGTATGTATGTATGTACGTGCATTAGGGTGTCCATTATTCCTTAAACTGGAAACAGTTTATATCTCAACCCCCAAAAATTTTTTGGCTTAATGGAAAAACTACTCTGCAAAAATTAAGGCATAACGACCAAAAGACGTAAAATATCGTAACATTATGGAAAATCGTTCTGAGCACCCAAAAAGTACATTTTTAAAAATACACAAATTTCATAACTCTATAATATAAATCTTCCGATGTACGCAGTCGGTAAATTTTGTAAGCATTTTTAATCTAGTATTGTGATATGTGCTCTTTTCAGCAGTCACGACTCAGGAACTTTTTCACCAGTCATAGGCCAGGTATAACATTTCCCGTAGGATTGTTAACTAAATTCATTAATGCTGTTGAATATCGTACGTTATCATATTTTTCGATTTGTGGGCCATAATGAGTGCGCAATTCTAAAATTTTACGAGAAATCGTAGTTCCATAGGCGTGAGGTTTGTGTTAAATGATTTTTTTTTGCATCGTTGTGTAGACTCGACAATTTTTATATTACGGACACCCTAATGTGCATGAGCCAGCTGTTAAAATTCAGATCTCAGCTATGGTTTGACTCCTAAAGTGGTGGTTTAACCCTCCCTGCGGTTTTTAGTTTTTTCAAGGTTGCGCACACAAAGTAGCCTTTTATTTTTTAAGCATTTTGATAAATTAATCAGAACCCAGACAATGACCTTGTTAAATCTCAATCTGTTTACCAAAAGGCTGAAATGGCAGAAGCATAACAATAATCAAAAAAACTTCCACCAGAAAAATTAATTAGTTAGGAAACAGGCTTTAGTTTTCATGCATTTTAAAGAGAATCCTCATATTTATCAAGCAACAAATTTTTCTTTTGTAAACAACATAACGACCGACATTCTGACAAATGCTGTGTAGACACATACCTAAATACATACATACACATATACATACATACATATATATATATATATATATATATATATATATATATATATATATATATATATATATATGTATATATATATACATACATATATATATATATATATATATATATATATATATATATATATATATATATATATATATATATACATGTGTATATATATATATATATATATATATATTATTTCTCAAGACCCACTCTAATACCAAGAATGATTCCTACAAAAATCAAATCGACTAACGTTGCATCAGATAGTCTAGACTCTAGAGCAGACTTTATTTAATTTCAAAATTATTCACAAAATTGTATAATGCAATTTTGATCATATAAGATAACGAGATGTTAACTTCTACTTGATATCAAAATCAACAGCTCCGTTGGTTTGAATTCTATTAACGAAAGACAATACATCCCATTCAATTACTGTACAAGCTAATTTAAATGCAAGGAACGTTTAGAAGCGTAGTTGGGCAAAATATATGATTTGCGGTATTTAAAATACAAAATACTTGCTGGCCATTCTTTTGATATACAAAATAAAATACTTCCACGTTATGTATGGGTTTAATATACAAAATACACCAGCGGTTAACTCCAAGAATTTAATAGGTCGTTTAAATTACATCGGTTTGATCAAAAGTTCTTGGCAAAAACAAGTGGATGAACGAGTTCGAGACAAGTTTACTACTGATTAGAGATACAGGGCTTTCGTATATTCCAACTGGCTGCGGTTATTTCTTTATACACTCCCATTTATCTAATTCTTGGTCCCTACGTTTAAATGCCATTATTAACAACGATTCAATCAAAAAGCTTAATGTTGTCAAACGAACATCTTTACTAGGCATGTAGTTTGAGTTTAGCATAGCCTCCAACCTAATCGATACAAAGAACAGCGACACTAGTGCCATCTGATGGGAGTTTATATTTTTACACTAATGTTGCGCTTTGTTATTTACGTATCAGAAGTAGTCGCACAAATCAAATACAACCCTGCATTCCATTTAGCACGGCTACCAGAGTCAGATTTTTTATACACATTTTCTTAGAATTCGACCAAAATGAAAATGACATATTTTAAACGATTTTATATATGCACTTACTAGGGCAGACCTCTTTCACACTAATAAAATTTACTTTTCAAAGTCTTGAATTTATTAGAGAGAAGGCGAAAAAGCATTGATGCTCTCTCAAAGTTGCATTTTACTCCATTCATTCAGTTTATATTTTGAAGTTTACAAAAAATCGAAAAAACTGTGAATGTAAAAGCTCTTATCAGTTCTTTCATAGCTTTTAGTTTTGCTTGTTATATACTATCCCCCATATTCATAATAAAATAAAACGTATTTGAAATCTGTTTTAAGAAAACTTTGTATGAAAAAATTTTATTAAAATATATCAAACTCATTTTAAATTTTATGAATACCGGGGTACGTGTATAACTTGTAAACTTGTTGCTCGTCAATTATTATATAATTGAGATAGTACTTTCTTTAAATCACGCGTTTTTATATATACTATTGGCTAAAAACAAAAATTTGCAAGAATTAATGGCAATGTACAGTAAAATAATTATTTTGAAAATTTTGGAGCTAATTTTTTACTGTGCGCTTAGATATCCAAAGTTTCCCCAGTTTTGATCTAATTACATAAAGTACAACGTGGCAGCTTTGTTATTTCGTAGAGAGCAAAATTCCAAAATAAATTTTATTAAATACTTCTACAAAAGCGTTAATAATTACCGTAGTTCAATAAAAATATCAAGGTTTGTTAAAAAATTACAAAATAGTGCCATGAATTGGATTATTATTTTAGGCACTATATAATTTTTAACAACCCTGATTTTGTGTTTTCACTTTTTATTTGTTCATACTTTCTTGTAGAACGAAACTTTGTATGTAAGTTTTTTCATTCATTTCGTTTTATTGCCATTTTATGTTTTTGCTTAAACGAGTGTGTGTTGGCTTTTGGGTGTTGCGGAATTTTTGTGTGTTTTTAAATGGTACGATGCGATACTACAAATTATGAAAAAAAATTACACGGTGTAACTCTATTTTGGTTATAATTATTGTCAGAAAAAGTCTACGAAAGTTCGATTACAGAAACACTAGATCCGTACGTGCATAGCACATATGTATGTATGAACAATATAATGTATGTTTGTGTATGTATGCATATAAACTTAATTTCTTTGAGTGGTCAGTGAAACGACTGAAATTTTTGGTATGTGGCTGTCAGTTCCAGCTATTTGGAAAAACAAGCAATCGTTTAAGAAACTTGTTAAACTCGTTGATATTAACAAAATTAATACATTTTCTAAAAAATTTTGGTTGTATACATATGTACGTATGTATGTACGTAGTTTTGTATTTATTCTTATTGTATTTAATTTATTAGTTTTTTTCTAATCATTTCAGACTTTTTAGAACATTATGTAAGGTTAAAGCTAAAAGACTGGGTTAAATACATAGGAAAAAATTTAAATGTACATATGCATGTATGTATCTATGTAGATACATATGTGTACATTAACTAGCTTAAAAATAGAAATCAATTTTTATTTACCTTCCCTCTTTTGAGATTGTTGTAAATGTTTTCATTTCCAAAGAAAAAATGTAGGCATATCACCTAGTAAATCAATGCTTACAGTTAACAATTTTCACTTTATCTTAATTTTATTACTGATATTTACCAAATTTGCAAAGCTGTGGTTCAAAGAAGTTTTAATTTGGCCGGAGAAGAAATATTCAGGTTTTCGTCTAAATAAAGCTATTTACAACAATATGCATATATACATAGCTACATATTTGGATAAATACATACATACATTCATACATATGCATGTATGTGAATACCTATCAACAGTATGTTTTATCAGTTGTATGCGATAATAATTACGAAATAACATATTGATATAAAAATACGGTGTTACACTGCAATTTTATTTAAGAATATTCGTTTCTTAATATGGATTTTGTATAGGTACATTACAATTCCAAAACATTTTCCTATCACCATTTTTGTTAATGGATTTACTTGCATAGATGCATACTTTCACCTAAAATACACTTTTCCTTACGAATCCGTCAATTTTTTATTGAGATTACACACCGAAACCATTTGATTTCGAATGTAGTTACGCAGTTTTTTAGACTTATTGTTTTAGTTGTTTGAACGGTTAATGAATAGAGCCACATGCCTTTAGTATTGCGATATTTACATTTTTCTTCATAGTTTTATATTAAAGTATTGGTATATACAAAAATACATACATATATTAAAATACCTTGAATTCTTTTCTTTGTAATGCATGTGTACATACATATATGTATATTTACATTTTGGTTTGCATAAATAAGTATATATTAACACAAGCATATGTATTTCTTCTAGTAAGCCTTCTAAATATGAAGTAACTCTACGAAGAAATAAATTATATAGGTAATTAGTGTTATTTTTATTTTAGAAAAATGTCGCATCACAGCGATGATCAATTACTGGAAGCAGGCAGTGATTCATTTTGGGAACCTGGTAATTATAAAAGAACGACAAAACGCATTGAAGACGGATACAAGTAAGTGCAAATGTATAATACCTTTAATGCTCATTCCTCAAAGATAATCAATATGCGGTAATGCGAAACAACATACATTTTTAGACTTTGTAATGATTTGCAACAATTAATACAAGAGAGAGCGGATATTGAAAAATCTTATGCAAAAAGCTTAAGAGCATGGTCAAAAAAATGGGGCGAACTAATTGAGAAAGGTAAATGATATACAACATTAATAGTTTGAGTTATTCTTATGAAACATGTGCATTTCCCATTACCTCATTTACTTTTCCTGCATTTACATTCTAGTGTTTAAGCAGAAACGTATATTGACCACAATTTATAAGTCATCATCGTTAGTTGGGTACAATGATTTGTTATTTATTATAATACAGCTAGTAGTCTGCTCAAAATAGCTGACATAAACATAATCTCATCAGTATTTTAAAAGCTTTCGTCATTTTTATCAACAGATTGTATTTTACAAAGTAGTTACAAGTTTTTTTTTATTTGATAACATTTTAAACAACATAGATGACAATTTTTCGGCAGTTAATATATTGTTGCCATAACATTTTTAATTTACACTCGTAGGTAAAGATAAACTTCAGCTGTAAATTTAAACTGTTACGTCGACCAATAAAATTACGCCTGAAACAGAAGTTTCTCTAATATATACTTTTTATTGTTTAGAAATGCAAGTCCTAGCTTTTGTGATTGTGCTAAGCACTCCCACTATAAACTTATTTTTGAGATTTTGATGAAATTTGGTGTGAAGGATGTTGGGTAATCCGTTTAAAATAAAGCATTAAATATGTAAAAGCTAACGATTGTGAGGATGTGCTGGAAAATAGAAAGCAATAGTTGCTTAACAGCAGACATGCATATTTGAAAATGAATATTGATTGGGAAAAAAATAAATTTTTATAGTAAAAATTCTGGGGAAATCGATGACCTGGCCTTTGTACTGATGTAATAATAATTGTATACTAGTGTTTATTGTAGTATAAGGTGTAATAAATCCAACGCTGTATGTATACGCTGTAAATAAACTCAACTAAATATTCTCCTATATTCTACGACTTTTTGTAACCGCCACGTCAAGACAATAATAAAAATAAGTTACTTACACACTGTTTGTGTACAAGAAGTAGATACTTCTGACAGTCCGAGAGTGCTCTTTAAGGCTTAGAATGTGTTAAAAGGGCTCTTAGAAATTGGATGAAAAAAAAGAAGTACGGATGTGTACTATTTTTGAGATTGTCTTGACGTGATGCCGACAAATAGTAGGATAATAACAGTGATTATGTTTCTTTTGTTGGTAGAAATTTAAGCATTAAATGGGGAATTTCAACAGCAATAATTGTTAGTATGTCATAAAAACTTTTTCTTCCCGAAAATTTTTTTTCTCGAATCAAAATTGGGTATTTTGATTCGAGAAAAAAAAATTATTGGTTACATTGTTCTATTTATTTGGAGTTACAAAACTAATTTTTTTTTGGAATTGAATTTCATAACTATGTATATTTCTAACAACACCCGTACTCTTAGATAATCTGTTTGCACTAGTTGAAAGCATTATAAACGTCATTTAAATTCGAAACGCATTATATCTATGATTGCGTCATACTTGTTTGCAAAATTTGTATTAAGATGAAACTGCTCTGCTCATTGAACAATAATGTGAATGCATAACACCTAACTGATCGTAAACACACATAAATTATCTTTTTAATTTATTATTAGTTGTATTAAACTAATAACTAAGTCCGATTCGGTTAACACCTTGGATTTTATATATTCTTACACGATACTGGAAATTCATATGAAATTTTCCTCATTTGGTTATACTCCTTATTTTTCAAAAGCAGTTCTGTAAGGTGTACAAGAGTTTGACCATTACCAAATGTTGTTGGTTCTCTTTTAGCACTGCATGTATTATATGCAATACATGTTCATATTTATTTGTTTACATATAAAAGGCTTCAAAAATCAATTTCATTGCATAATTTGTGTGTACACACACAAATTACAATGTAAGTAACGGCTTTTCAATCCAGTTCCGCGCCAAACCTTTTAAGCAAAATCCATTATTGGTATTCAACTAGAATGGCTGTTGAAGTTTTTTTATTATACATTAAATATCTAATACATAATTATTTATTTTGTTATATTAGGGCCGGAATATGGAACTACGGAAGCAGCTTGGAAAGGCGTTCTGACGGAATCGGAGCGCATTTCTGACGTTCATATGAAAATAAAAGAAAATATTTGCAGTGATGTTAGTTTACAAATAAAATCATGGCAAAAAGATAACTATCATCACACCCTTATGCAAATTAAGGAACGTAAAGATATGGAGGACCTTTTTAAGAAAGCCCAAAAATCGTGGGCCAAACTATTGGCTAAAGTTGAAAAGACCAAGGCTGAGTACCATGCTGCTTGTAAAACAGAAAAAAGTGCCACGAACCAAGAACGTAATGCCACCGCTGATAGTTCATTATCACCCGATCAGGTTAGAAGAGAAACCAATTCATGTACATATTTACTTACCATGTAGTCCATATTTTAATTACTATTTTAATGTACTATCTCCGCCTTGTAATTTACTTTGTTGTTTAATTTATTCCTGCTTTATTTTTAAAGGTTAAGAAGATGCACGATCGTGTTCAAAAAACTAAAGATCAAGTGCAAAAGTGTCGTGAAAAATATGAACAGGCAATTGCTGAAATAACCAAATACAATTCAGTGTATATAGAAGATATGACATCAGTATTCGAAAAGTGCCAGACAATGGAAAAGACTCGTTTGCAATTCTTCAAAGAAGTTTTGTTTAATTTACACGCTGTGCTTGATCTTACCAAAGTTCCAAGGTAAACTATAGAAAGCATCTCCCTTCAGATAATAATAAAAAGTATATTTTTTAATAGTTTACCGCAAATTTATGAGGAATTTTATCATACTATAAACAACGCGGATCATCAAAAGGATTTGAAGTGGTGGTCAAATAACCATGGTGTTAATATGGCTATGAATTGGCCTGCTTTTGTGGTAAAATAAAATCAAGTTGCTCTTCGTCTTCCCAAAAACGGCATTAACTTTTATTATTTCCTACAGGAATACACAGAAGAATTCCGTGATATTGCCAAGGGAAGTAAATCGAAGGAAGCTTTGCCAGCAGCTCCCATAACCTTGATTAACCAAAGACCTGTTAATGAAGATTTGCACGTAAGTTTGTTATACTTTAATGAACTTATTGAAAATGGACATTGTATTTATGTTTTTTTTTTTATAAATTACAGGAGTATTCGGGATCATCCAGTTTAAAAAAATCGACAAACAACACATCTTCCACAATGAAATCGACCGGAAAACAACAGCAGGCTGACTCTACACCTACCTCGCCCACAACAATATCTGCTGCAACAACGTCAACTGCAGGAACTACAACGACAAGTAAAGCTAATGCAAACAATCGCAATTCAACCGTAACGTAAGTATTGTTGATAGCAAAGTATTACATGTGTATATACATATAAATGAAAAACTAGCAAATTTAATAATCCGCACTCACTATATTGAATTTCCTTTTTAAACTCATTAGTAATGGCAAATCAAATTCGACTGAGGCGAATCCCTTTGAAGAGGAAGAGGAGTGGGACGAGGGCGACAATGTGCTAGTTGATAACGGTGAACCTGGTGTTCCCGTTAAAGCATTGTATGATTACGAAGGAGCTGAAAGTGATGAATTAACATTCAAACAAGGTAATCAATTTACTATATTCAAAATATTTCTTTTTTCAACTATTCTCTTCTTCGCTTTTATTTCAGGAGATGTTTTTGAAAAATTAGAAGATGAAGACGAACAAGGTTGGTGTAAGGGACGCATGAATGGTAGAGTAGGTTTGTACCCTGCCAATTATGTGGAGGTTATACACACGTAAATTTTAAGTACAGTTTCTTGAAAATCTTGAACTCTTCGACATCATCTTCTACACGAAAAGAAAAATATTGCTGTCAACAATAATTGAGGCTTTTCTGTTCCAGACGAAATGAAAATGAGTAATGTGAATTTACTTTTAAATAGTTGTTATTGTTAATTTTCTATAACAATCTCATAAAAATTTACATTATTTTTGTTGTAAAAATTTTCATAGGGAAAAGCAATAGCAGTTTATTTCTTTAGCATTTATTTAGTATTATTCTATTTGTCATTTAATTCTACTGGTCGTTTAGTTATTTTATTTTTTTTTTTTATTATAAAAAAAGGTATTTAGCCATTTAAAGTAATCAAATCACTTTCAAAAATAATACCCCCTTTTTCAATATTACCCAACAAATCATCATCATAATTATAAATTAATGTTTTTTTTCTTGTCTTTTCATATATATCTTTTGGAGTAATAAAAACACAAACTTTAACAAGTAACCAAATAAAATTTTAGGGAATTTAAATAAAAGCAACCTTTGTCTTAAAATTAAACATTAAATTATTTATACGTGTGTTAAAAACTCACTCTTGATTTAAAAAAGAAAAACTAATAATGATTATAGTATTGATTACTTGATTAATAAATTAAACAAAAGCAATATGCATCCACTTTTATAAAATATGATTTTGAGAAAAAATATGTTAATAAAATTTGCGTAGTGAAACTTAAAATCCGAAGAAATTAATAAACTCACTCATAATTTATTGAATTCAATTAAATGGACCATGATTATATGTTTTACTAGTGAGTACTTGTAATTTATTTAATTTATATTTAAACTAAAATTAAAACATATTATAATACATACGAAATAAAAGGAATTTCTAAAAAAAAAGAAATTATTTGAAAACAAATTACGTAGTCATTGATCTTTATAATTATAATAAAACAGCAACATCCTCGTTGTAGTGCAAATACCATAATTTGCTTTCAGTGTTGCAAAATTGACTTAAATTTTTCCTCCGATCAAGTTTTGCAAACCTCTGCTCGGAATCAAGCCGGCATAGGCGCGGTACACAGCAACACGGAATAGTCAAATAATGTTTTGCTATTTTTGACAGCTGTACATAGTTGTCCGATTGTTGCTGCCACCATAAAACTGGCGATTGGTCTAAATCCAAACATGGCTGAACGTGGTACTGCTCGAACTCTAAATCTAAATTTGTCTTCTCCTCTGTGGTAAAAGCGGTGCTTGTTAAAGATACGACGTCTCTTTTAAAAAATGATTTTAAACCTTAGACAAAAATAAAAATATTAACTTATTGCAATTCACAATCTTAGCATTTAATAGAGAAGCACATTCTTAGCTTTTAATGGAAACAATTTAAAAAATAAATGATGGTTGGTGGACACAAGTTTGTTACAAAGTTTAAGTATATATATATATATATATATATATATATATATATATATATATGTATATATATATATATATATATATATATATATATATATATGTATATATATATATATATATATATATATATATATACATATACATATATACGTGTGTATTTATATATATTTCACATATATTGTTACCGATTGAATACTTACTACTACATTTCTCAATGGTCGCAACGGAATCTGCCGAGTTATGGTCCATCTTAAAGCTATCCGGACTATTTATATAATTTACGTCCAAATTACGACTAAATCGCTTTAGTATTTGTCTTTTCATGTTAGATATATCGCAAAGACCGTCTTGCAGTGCAAAGTCACGATGAAATCTCGTATCAAAAAAAGTCACTTCATTAAGAAAATTTTGTGCCATTATTCTGTACGAACGAAATAAATTATAACTTAGATTGGAAAAAAATGAATTTTAAAAATGCAACACAAACCTTTCATATAACTCTTTTTCCAATATCTTTTGAATTTTTGATATTCTTGATTCTACTTCATTTGTGGAATTAAAGTGTTCTTCAAACAATTTCTTTATTAAAGGACGCGAAAGCGAACATAACGGTAAAGGTTCATCCGCAATAATATCCAAAGCGATCTTTTTCAATATATTATGTTAGCAAATATTATAGTATACCTATGAAAGAATAAATGAAGTTTATGCAAACCTTTAGTGGTTTTAGGTATTCAAATGACCGTCTGAATTCACACCATTCTTCGAGTTTATTTTGATCTACGTTCTGAAATATATTTTCTAAAAAATTCAATCTACTCCACTTGCAACGCGGTTTGGAAATTGATGCTTTTAGAATTATCCTCTGCAAAACGAATCCAATTGAAATTAAAAAATTAAATCTACATATCTGCTACATTATATATGTATATATGTATATATATATATATATATATATATATATGTATATGTATGTATATGTATATATATATATATATATATACGTATATATATATATATATATATATATATATATATATACGTATATATATATATATATATATATATATATATATGTATATATATATATATATATATATATATATATATATATATATATATATATATATATATATATATAGTGTGTATCAAGGACTTACATTTCCGTTCTCCAAAATTATTTTAAGAAATTTCTCATAATCTGCATTAAATTCTGTTTGATCGAAGATTTTCTGCAAACATCGACCCAGCATTGAATCTAGACACTCAATTAAAGGCAGTTCTGCAAATAAGTATATATAAAAATAAAGACAAACGCCAAACATACTTCGTGATCTATTATACAACCGTAACATTTTGTAAAATCCGAAACAAATTCAAGCACATTGTCTAGACTTGTGATTACTATTGCGCTACAGTTTTCAAGATTAATTTCAGCAAGAAGTTCGGATATATTAACATATTTTTTACCAATAGTAGTACTAGCGTATAATATGCTGGTTAAGTTCATTTGCTTGTCGTTTAAATAATTAAAATATATATTAAGAACATCTTGCGCTTCATTATCCTTGTATAACTCAAAACTTAATGAATATGGTTGAGATTGCGATAAACGTTGCAAGTTAGAAGTGATTATGTGTTTAACATTCGTAAAACGTGATTCAATTATTAGTTTTACCCTCTCTATGGTATCACCTTCAATCTTCAGGCCAGTCAATTGCTGGTTGTATTTGCAAAAACCGTGGTCTGTCAACGTGTCCAACGTTAACAAGTCTGTTTGAATCAAGTCTGCCAGCATTACGCTCATCGATTGCAACTGCTGCTCATGATCCTCGTTTGATTCAACATTAGCGTATGTAAACGGCCTTGCATCTTTTGCGTAATCCACATTTCCTGTATTGAATACTTCAGCGGAACTTTCCGTAACCTCTACTATTTCCGAATCATTTGATGGCAAGAACGCAATAAAGTTTGTGCTCTGTGGTTGCGTATCTATTTTACTTGACAGAGCAGGTTGACTATTTAATCTATTGATGCTGCTTTCATTTTCCAAGGTGTCGCAATCGGGCAAAGCTAAACAATTTTCAACATATATGTTTTTGCTATCACAGAATTGAATTCGTTGCCTTTTGGTGTCAGTAGCATTTAGATTGCCAACATAATCAATTACCGCGTCACTTCCATCTCCACTATTTACTTCCACATCAGTATTTTGATAACAAAGTGTATTCTGTTTTGTGACCGCTCCATCATTAGGTTGCGAAACAATCTTCTTAAAAATCTCAACATGCTTGGACATTAAGTGAGTCCTTAAATTGGATGTGTTTTTGTTGTATGCAATGGCGGTATTGCAAATAGTACACACAATTTTTTGCCTTGTAAGTATATTGTTGCTGTTGTCGGAAGGAAAACCGAAATATTTCCAATAAGGACTACGCATTGATGACGGAACAACTGTGCGTGTATATTCTATTTGTTCCATATTAAAAATAAATTATCAGTTTATTACTAATAAACGATTGGCATTAACAAAATTCTGATAAAACATTTCTTGTTTTAGAAGAATAAAAAACACGAAACATACTTGTTATGTATCTAATTTGTGGTTATGTATTTGTCTATGATAAACAATTTCTTTTTAGTTATTTGATTGTCAGGGATGGAGGGATGGTTTGATCTGCTTTTGATAAAGCTTTCATAATTTGCATTAAATTTAACCAAATTGGTTGCAACTTTGATAGATCTAAATTGTTTCGATTTAATATATTATATACTAGACATTGAAATTGCAAAATAAATTACTTAATCCTAAAGTTCATAACATGGGTTTATTGATAAATGCTGCGAAAAATATATGTGTCAAGTTTCGAAATACATTGATAATTAAAAGAGAGTATTAAAAAGTAACTGTTTTAAAAGATTTTCCCGATATATTGTGAATAGTATTAACGATTGAATAATATTTATTAATCATGGTGTAGTATTTATTATAGCATTGCATAAATTGTTCAAAAGTGAAATAGAGATAAGTTTTAGCAATATTAAAACCTGGGGCCAAATTACCACATTCGGTACAATTAATACAATTTTCGAACTATATCGAATGCCGTAATTTGCCCGCTGTAAAATAAAATTTAAATTACACAACAAAATCTGTGTGTACTTGGTGTTGATAGCAGATTTTCCACTAACATTAAGCACCGTGCCAGGCGAATTAATAACAGGTGTCCTCGTCAGCTAAATTGGATGCAATAACGCCTATATAAAAATTTATAAATTTTTATTTGCTATGAACCAAAACAAACTAAATTTATATATACCAAAATTTAATTTTTATTTTGTTTGTCATTGCATACTGATTTTTTAGTGGCGCAACAGATGACTTTGACAGTTCAACATTGTTTTCCAATCGAATTCGCTATGGTACCTGTTATTGATATGGCTTGGCACCGTGTTTTTATGTCTGTTGTATTCAAGGCGGACTAAAAACAGGTAACCTCAACATCTGCTTTAAGAATTTTTTGCTATTTAGCTCTCAAAGCGAAAGAAAAAATTATTGATATGCCTTGGTACTATTGTATTGAACGACTGGAGCAAGTCGACTTGAAAATTATTCAATTCGCCTTCAAACCAAATGTGTACTCTTTACATGTGGCAAGGCGAATTTATGTACTTTGGAGAGTAATGTACCCATTATTTAAAGTGCTTACTGTTTCAGCATCACTAAGAACTATTTTCGTATACATACTTGACTTTAATCTTGAAGACGTACAACAGTTGTACAAATTGTCAATAAATTCATTTTATTAAAATTATTTTTGCGAATATAATTGATTTAGCAACTTATAAGTTATAACTACATTTAAAAAATGGGAAGGAAAAATAGTGAGTTGATATACTTAAATATATGATATGAACCACGTACCAATTGTATATATGTACATACATATATGTACATATATGCATATATAAATATAAAATAATTTTATTTATTTAATGTCAATATTTTTCAGAATCTAAAAATGGTGACGCGAACAACAAGGAATCGCAGCAGGACAAGGATCCTAATGCAGGTATTTTTGATAATTTCGCAATATGTTATCTATGCAATTTGAAACGTATGTGTTGCTTAATAGGGGAGTCACAGAACTATGAATAATACGGGAAAAAACAAGTTTTTAAATTCATATACTTAGCTATATAATTATAAATGTGTGCATACACAATTATTTTTTGAACATATATATATGACGCAGAAGGACCATCAACATCGCCTCAACTCGCCCATGAACAACAATTCAATAAAAAAAACATGAAAAATCTGAATGCAGTCAGTAAGCACTTAGACGTATCCATAGTATTAAAATGTTCAAGACAGTATGTACATATGCTGTACATGCATATATCAAGGTTTTTGTTGCAATTTTTATACGAAACTTTTTAGTATATATAGCGAAACTCATATGTATATACGATTATGTAAAAACAAGGCTTTTTATATCGATTAAAGTAAAATTACCTGCCTATTTCACAATATGGAAGGAATATTTTCTTTCGTACAAATATATTTCAAACAAAGTAAAAATTTGAGCTGCTATATTTGAAAGTGGTATAAGTCCAGTTCATAAAATAATTATTTAACGTTAACTTTATTTAGGTGTCTATACCTTCTAAACACATTTATTATGACCTATAAAATGTAGTGCGTTTTGAACATAAAATAAACAAGTTTATTAAAGCAAAGTAGTGGTTGAATACATTGCAAAGTAAACTGTGATCACGTAATAATTCCTCAGGTGAACTTTGAACCTACAAAAATAAATGAAGTGTGAGTGATAAGCAAACCCCAAAAGAGAGTATACGCTCAGTAAAATACTTGCGAACAAGGCTTGAAGTTGGATAACTCAGAATTGCTTTGGATGCCTTGTCTTACAGGAACATTTCATATTAAGTCCACCACGATCCCATATAGCAAATATTAAGGTAGAGCCTCAATTTAAACCAAGGATACTAATACCTCTGTAAAATTAACTTTTTGTCGGTTATGGTAAGAAATATTATCTTGCACCAGATCATCAGCAAACAAACTCACTTCAAACGTTTTTAAAACTTCTTACCTTATGAACAAAATTCCCAACACCACTTGAGAATTCCATAAGAAACAGCATAGTACTCAAGAAACACATTTCGACATGAATATATTTTATTTTTTAGAACCTTTGCCATTTGCAAATAATAACAGTACTCAAAAAGAATTCAAACCTATAAAATCACAGTGTTTCTACCTTTTTATAATTAGAATATCATATGAGCATTGGTGATGGGACTAAAAATACTTCTGCGCTGCTGTGTAAGTTGCAATGTAAATTCAGGTTGATTTTCCTTTGACCGGTTGGATCACTACAAAATAAATTAAAAATGCCAATGCTTCAACTTTTATAAAATCATAAATTTTTTTTCAGCACCTAATCCACAGCAAGGTGCTTGTGGAGGTGAGCAGAAGCCACAACAGGGTTCCTCGGGTGGAAAACAATCTAAACAACAGCAAGGTTCCTCGGAAGGAGGACAGGCCCAACAACAGCAGAACCCGCAGCAGGGTTCTTCCGGTAGAGAACATCCTAAGCAGCAGCGAGGCTCCTCGGGAGGAGGACAGCCTAAGCAACAACAGAATCCGCAGCAGGGAGATCAGAGAGGACAACAGAATCCGCAGCAAGGAGATCGGAGAGGACAACAACAGAATCCGCAGCAGGGAGGTCGGAAAGGACAACAACAGAATCCGCAGCAGGGAGATCAGAGAGGACAACAGAATTCGCAGCAAGGAGATCGGAGAGGACAACAACCGCCGCAACAACAGAATCCGCAGCAGGGAGGTCGGAAAGGACAACAACAGAATCCGCAGCAGGGAGCTTGGGGAGGACAGCCGCCAACGCAGCAACAGAATCCGCAGCAGGGAGGTTGGAGAGGACAGCAACCAACGCAACAACAGAATCCGCAGCAGGGAGGTTGGAGAGGACAGCAACCAACGCAACAACAGAATCCGCAGCAGGGAGCTCGGGGAGGACAACAGTCAACGCAGCAACAGAATCCGCAGCAGGGAGCTTGGGGAGGACAGCCGCCAACGCAGCAACAGAATCCGCAGCAGGGAGCTCGGGGAGGACAGCCGCCAACGCAACAACAGAATCCTCAGCAGGGAGATCGGAGAGGACAACACTCAGCGCAACAACAGAATCCTCAACAGGGAGATCGGAGAGGACAACAGTCAACGCAGCAACAGAATTCCCAGCAGGGAGGTTGGAGAGGACAACAGCAAAAGCAACCACAGAATCCTCAACAGGGAGATCGGAGAGGACAACAGTCAACGCAGCAACAGAATTCGCAGCAGGGAGGTTGGGGAGGACAACAGCCTAAGCGAGAACAGGACCAGCAACAGTATAGTGCAAGATCCGGCGCTGGTGGTCAACAGCAGTCCGGAAGGGGGCAACAACAAAAACCTCAAGGTGGTTACAGCCAAGAGCAACAAGCACGTGGACGAAATCAGCAGCAAGACCTAGCAAGACTGCCAACCAGTACCGGTAAAAGTTCAAGAACATATTCTTTTTAATTTAAATAGTGACCTATGTACATAGAATTATTAATACATAGCATAGCTTTCTTAACAATAACTTATGTAAGTATCTCATGAAAAATTTCATATGTACAGAAAACCCGCTACCGGTTAAGGAAAAATCATGTAATGGTATTGCCCGTGGAACTTTAGGAAGCCCTGGAACTGTGGAAGTTAATTATTTAAGGCTTGATTTAGGTAATATGCCCGACGAAGCTTACCACTACGATATCACTATCACTCCCGACAGACCAAAAAAGTTTTTACGGCCTGCATTCGAGCAGTTTAGACTTGAACTGTTCCCAGATAAATTTTTGACTTTTGATGGCATAAAAAATTGTTATTCAATGCAACGGTTGAACGCTCCAGTTGAACGTACAATAAATGTATGAAATTACAGAATTATCTTTAATAGTTTATAAAAAACTTTTTACTTTCAAGGTACCCGATTCCGGTAATAGAACAAAGGAGTTTAAAGTAGTTCTAAAAGAAACAGACACTTGTGTTGTGGATTTGAAATCATTACGAAAGTAAGCAACTTGGTTTACCAAACATTGATTGGTAACAATGAATATTTTATTTATTTAGTTACCAAAATGAACGAATTTTCGATAAACCAATGAGAGCTCTTCAAGTTTTGGAAGTTGTGTTAGCAAGTAGTAATCACGAACGTGGAATTCGTGTGGGTCGTTCATTTTTCCGTCGTCCATTGGATGCATTTTACTTAGAGGATGGTTACGAAGCATGGACTGGTTTATACCAAGCGGCTATTTTAGGTGAAATGCCACTTTTAAATGTGGATATTGCCCACAAATCTTTTCCTTGTGAATCGACATTAATTGAATATTTGGATCGAATGGGCGTTGATAAAAATAATGATTTTAGTGCATCCTATTCGTATAGAGATATATGCAGTTTTTTGAAGGGAATAAATATCATATATACGCCACCACCAAGTTTTGGCGCTCCTCCAAAGCAGTATAAGGTTTTAACAGTTGGAGAACCTGCATCTAAGAAAACTTTTAAAACAGATGATGGTACACAACTAACTGTGGCAAACTACTTCCGATCCCGGGGATGTAACTTAAAATATCCTAATCTTAATTGTTTGTGCGTTGGCTCAACTGTAAAGCAAATATCTTTACCTATGGAGTTGTGTTCTATTCCTCCAGGACAGGCTTTAAATGTAAGTTCCAAAATATGAAAAAATGCATTAAAAAAGTTAATTTAAATTATAGAGGAAAGATCAAAGCAGACAAGTTGAAAAAATGATACGATATGCCGCAACATCAACAAACAGACGTAAACAAAAAATTATGGAACTATTAACATATTTCGATCACAATATAAATCCGATAATAAGATCTTTCGGTTTATCCATTGGGTCGAATTTTCTAAAAGTTCCAATGCGTATGTTGCCATCACCAGCCCTGGAATACTTACAAGGGCAAACTGTAACAACATTTAAAGGAGCATGGCGTATGGACGGCAAAAGGTTTTTAATTTGTTCCAAACCACAAAATGGTCACAAATGGGCCATTCTCTATGAAGAAGTTACCAGAGGCCGCTCTACTTCGTATCACGACCTTGAAAGTTTCCGAAATGATGTTAGTATTGTTTGTTTTCAAATTATATCCACATTAACACGTTACTATTTTTATTTCGAATTGCAGGTTATTAAAACATCACAGACTTTGAATATGGGTTTGCAATCCAGTGCAGATATAATATCTTACAAGTACAATCAATTACAATCGTCACTTAGAGAACTTGCATCCGCTAAATATGACTTGGTAAGTTTTATTCAATACAGGGATGGTTAAGTGAGATTTAAAAACAAAATTTCGAACAATTAGCCTATGAATCTTAATTCAATTTAATATAGCAATATAAATGTTCGTTAAATTCTTACTACATACGAAAAATGTATATGTTTTCGGCATCGAATCGTATGTATATATTGATATATGTAAATGTTTCTATAAATATTTACTTACATACATATGAGTTCAATCATGATGTCTCATCGAATTTAATATAAAAATATTGCAAGTATATTGCAATTAATAATGTGTACGTTATAGATATTTTTAAGAAAATTGCAGATAGATAAGTTGATGTTTTTGGCAAACCCTAAACCTGACATTATTATATACAGACGTATGTACATTTTTATAAATACATTAACGATTTAACTTTTTTAGGTATTTGTGGTGTTGAACGACAGAGGTACGCCATATGCAAAAATTAAACAAACTGCTGAGTTGCAGGTTGGCATATTAACGCAATGTATAAAGGACAAAACAATATTTCGGACAGCTAGGGATCGTTCGGTGTTTTCAAATATATTGCTTAAAGTAAATGGAAAATTAAATGGAACAAATCATAAAATTGCGCAAGATAGACAATCCAATCTATTGTCACCTATAAAAAATGTTATGTACTTGGGCGCCGATGTAACACATCCTTCTCCGGATCAACGCGAAATACCGAGTGTTGTTGGTGTTGCTGCTTCACATGACGAAAATGGTGCTTGCTACAATTGCCAGTATCGCCTGCAACGTTCTACTGTTGAGAATATTGAAGATATGGAGTCGATTGTTACCCGACATTTGGAAGTATACAATAAATATCAAAAGAGATTACCCGATCAGATAATATACTATCGAGACGGCGTATCTGATGGTCAGTTTCCTATAGTCGAACGCGAAGAAATTCGTGCAATTAAAAGAGCTTGCGCAAAAATGGTAACATAATATACATATATTTAAAGTGTATTGAAAGAGTTAAATGATTGTTATGTAACATTTCAAGCGCTGCAATCCGAAGATGACATGCGTGATTGTAGTTAAACGTCATCATACTAGGTTTTTCCCTATGAAACAACCAGATAATGATAGAGATTTCAACAATGTACAAGCCGGTACCGTTGTTGATCAATATATTACTCATCCCAATGAAGTGCAGTTCTTTATGGTGAGTCATCAATCCATTCAGGGCACAGCCAGGCCAACAAGATACAATGTCATTATGGATGAGTCGAATTTCGATATAAATATGTTACAAAAATTGACCTATAACCTTTGCCATTTATTTCCTCGTTGCAATCGAGCCGTATCATATCCGGCACCCGCATACTTGGCTCATTTGGTAGCGTTTCGTGGGCGCGTGTACTTGGAGGGGTACGACAAATTATAAAATCTGTGATCAAATTAAATTTACTTTTAATATTTTCAGGACACAAAGGTTTGATAGTAATTTGAAGAGAGAATACGATAAACGTCTTATCAAATCTGATTTTATAAATAAAAATCCCATGTACTTTATTTGAGATGTGGAACGAAGGATTACAATTTTTTTTTATATAATATATTCATATAATTCTATAGTACTACTAACGAAAGCTTAATATATATTCCCTTTAATATCGTCGATATTATTATTATTTGGAAACTAATGTTGGTACAATGAAACAAATCATTTTGATTTGTTGTGTGTTGATATCGCCACTTGGATTGTTAACCCATTAAGTTTCTGAAGTATTTATAATTTTAACGTCTATACGAACTAACCCAAAAAACATGTCATTATTATTTGAAATTCGTTACTTGTGTGTGCAAAAGTAAGTACGTACGACTGAAACTTATTATGATAATTTTTTTTTAAATAAAATTATATGTACATAGGTGTTACTCTGTAATTCGATTGTAAAAGAAAACTGTTCGAATTTGTATGTTATTGACATTTGAAGTCGAAAGCATTTTCTTTCGAATCGGATTGCACAGTAGCCCTCCAGGCCTGTTCTGAAAATCATAAGATGGCAATCATCGTTCTATAAACACATCGATCTGCCAAAAATTGCTATATCCGAAAGAAAAACAAACAATTCAGTTAGTTAAAAACTGTAACAGAAAATGATATTAAAAAAAATGTTTTATCACTGTTTATATTTTTCAAGTATGAGAAAAGGTCCAATATATTGACTATCAATCAGTTAGTGTTAAACCGGACGTAATTGCAGAGAAGAAACAGGATTATAGTTTTTTGTGATGACATCACCCTATTTTTTTAATGCTGGAAACGCAATTAATTAATTTAATCTTTTCTGAAAAAGTTCCTGTTTGCTTTTGATTACATGATTATTTGTCAAATACTATTAGATTAAGGTCTGGTTTTGCAAAACGCAACGTATATCTGTAACAACCCTTGTCTGGAAAAATACTTTACAATTTACAAAACTTCGAACTAAATACGAAATTGTTTGAAAATAAATTTTGTTTACCGGATTTATTTTTAAAAATTTTTGTGCTTGATGCATTTTTTACAAAACTATTATTTGCAAATTTCGTTTTAACTATGTAATGATTTTGGAGCAGGTCGATATTTTTGGTGAACTTCATTGTTATATCCCTCGCGATTACGTGCAACTTCTATAGCAAGGAACTGAATGCGTACCACCAACAGGGCGTTATCCGGTGAAAACTCTTCTGAAGCATTTGCCCTCAATAGCGTGCCGTATGAGTAATCCTCCAACTTATTGAATTTGTCGGCAAATTGGCGCCAATCACATTTCGCTTCTGGCGATTTTAGTATATCATCTGTTAAAAAGTCTATCTGTAAGTTCGGAAAGTCTTGCCGAAATGTTTGATATATTTGATCATCATATGGAGTCAGTTTAATACAGGAAGGGTGGACGCTCGTGAGTATCTAAATATTAGTGGTCAATATACTTTAAGTAATTATAAATTGTATGCTTAGCTCACATTAAAATAGATTTCCGCATGATCCATAGCTTTTAATGCCCACAATTCCTCTACTAACCCATCATTACCGAATTCTTCTGCTGGCCGCGATAGGAGAGATGCACCTTGCTAGAATACCATTTTGTATTAAATATATATAATACGAATATAAGAATGTCAATACTTAAGTTACATACCATTAGTTCCATTATTAAATCTTTGTTTTGTGATTGAATTCATATATTTTAGCACGTGTGATAAAATGCGTATTTTCGTTTTAATATTTAACAACCAATAGATTGCATAGGGTTTCTGACAATAGAGAACATGGCAATACAAGTAAAGGCCTTGGCTGAGGAGATATTAAAAATGTAACGTAATCGTTGTTGAGTGTATGCGTTGGTAAAACACCTACAGCATTTTGCAACTCTGGTTGTATCAAAAAAAAAACAAGTGGACATGTGGGGAGTACCTATTATGTTCACCATGGTACCTACTATATTATTCCCATGGTGTAAATGTTAACTTCGCGCTTCTTTTGGAGTTTTATGCAATTGTTTCAGTTTGTTGATTTGGCATCATTTGTTAGTAATTATTCATTTTCTGTGATAATAAGTGCAATTTAGTGATACAAAATACATCGTGGTAGTGATCAAAACATTAATTCTTGTATAATAATTGTGCAATTTTCCGTGGCTTTAAAAATTGCAATACAACAACTACATGCATATATGAGTATATATACATACTTATATAAATAAACTTGTGCAAATGTTCTGAATTTTTAAAAGTGATTGGTACTATATTCAATGTATTCTAACGTATTCGTTTAATATTAGTATCATTTGAAAGCGGTGTTTAATATTTATTACGAAAATCATTTGTATAATCCCGGGAAATCCAAACCCTAACTCTTAGTTATAAGTTGACTTTTATTAGTTAGCTATGAAAGCATGAAGCTTTGACCAATTTGGGTTGCATACCTGAAATATTGGAATAGACGTGATAATGCGTTAAAATCCTACCTATACCTTCATTCGATACAATAGATAAGAACTAGGAAAGTATTTTCTTTTATAGTTTTCTAATTTAAATCCGTGTGATTCAAAAGATGCAATAGAAATCTCGTAATGCGTGGCAAGTAGTTGTTTAACTATTCGCAAACATAATAAAGTTTTCCAATATCTTTATAAGCTCAGCAGGAAGAGTCATTCTTCCAAACTCCGATGTACACCTGTCTTAGCATTTTCCGACAATGTCCTTAAATAAATGATGCCTTGAAAGACACACATCAAATATTTGCCCAAAAAAGCGTAACCGTACCTTCAGTCAAACAGTTGATAAATAGAAAAGCAACTCTTAGAAGTAGACCAATGGCCAAAATATATACACTTTCTTTTGTTGAAATTCAGCATTACATTTTTGTAACACCGTAAAAATGAATTAGTAGTCGACTATCAATTTTCTGCCGGGGCACAAACATCAGTGTTTTGTGGATAATTTCAAACATTATAGTTAATGCACAATGTTTTATAATAAAAAATGATTCTTTGAAATAAATTTAAAGTTGGAAATAATTAAACGAATGGAATTTTCGAAACGTAAACTTTCCGTTGTAAGCTGTTAACACAATGTAGTATGCTGTTATAGATATTAAAGGTAAGTGGTACTGGCTAATTTTCAAACCACATAAACTCATACATACAGATAGCCTCACGTGAAAAGGAAATAACTAGCATATTTTACCGAAACTGGGCTTTCTATTATTTACAATACATTTCATATAACAAGATGTTAGTGCAATAGTGTCCAAAACAACGATGCTACAAGAAGTTGATAAATGCTCCTATTATGATCAATACAGTATCGGGCAAATAATAGGATTGTGCTCACAAATTAAAATTGCGCATTTTTGGTTAAAAATGTGCACCGTATCAGTAGTATATTTTCCTTTTTTCTGTTTTGTTTGAAATTATGATTGAAAACAATACTAATTAATTAATATTAGGTTAAAAGGACGAAATATTTATGCAAAAAAACAAATATCTGGGGCCAAATTACCGAGTTCGGCATCGGTCAAAATTTCAAACTATCGAATGCCGTAATTTGCCCCCGATTTTATAAAAGGCAATCAGTGAATTTTTTTGTATTAAAATCCATCCATAGCCATATTAAATAATTTTTTTAGCATTTTTAGTAAAATTATATTACATTATGATTATAATTCATAAACTAAAATCCCAAAACAGAGTATGTAAACTCTTCGTGCATTTTATAATTAAGGGATTCACACTGTCATAAGTCATAAAATAATAGCACGAAATATATGACAAAAAAATTAATACAATTAAAGATGAATGGTCTAACAACTTCATTTCTATTTAAAATGATTTAATTTGCCTTCTGGTGCACAAGAATATCTAAATGAATTTGTATGTATAAACTAAAACAGCTGCTGCCTTAATATGAGCTGAATACATATTTTTTTGCGGCGGCATACGGAAAACCGTTCAGTGGCTGCCAGCTACTGAATTTTTCACTTGCGTATATATATTTTTTTTGCGATTTAGTTCTCTTTTAATTTATTTTTATGTTATAAAAATGTTCTTTAATGTACAGACATATAAGGTGGGCACACACTTCGTTCAGTTTTAACCCATTCGGTTAAAACTGAACAGCTTAACACGTACAACGACCATTCACACACACTATACGTTCTTTTCTTCTTCGCAAAAATCAAAACAAAACAAAAAAATGTATGCAAATTTATATAAACACGCGCATCAGCAATTTTTACATTTTCAGTATTTTACACAGGCAAAAGGTGTCCTGCTTTAGTGTTTGGCTCACACACAAGCTGTTTTGAACGAACACGTGTAAAAACCGACGGTTAAAATCAAGACGCAACAGATTTTTGGCACGTTCCAAAAGAACGTCGGTTTTTGCCCACACATTAGCAGTTTTAACCGTACAATTTGAACTGTACGGTTCAAACTATGCAAAAAGAACGATGTCTGTGGGGCCCTATAGGTATGAATAATATTTTTGTCGTTTTTCAGTCATGAATCATACATAAGTAACGGCGGCAAACATATACTATCGCCGTCTCGCCTAAAGATTTTCAGCCGTTCGACTCAGATCTCTAGAGCTATTTTATGACAAAACAAAAACATACCTGAAAGAGTGCTATTATTTTATGACTTTTTTGTATGCAGCACAACAACAACTTTTTTAAACTGGTCCAAAATATTATGACTTTGACAATATGACAAAATAGCACGAAGTGTGAATACCCCAAATATTTATCATCTTGTATATGATCTTGGAGGGACTTTGGCCCAAGTGGCCAAATATTGGCATTCATTGCCAGTATACATATGTATATAAAATCATGTTTTGTTATATACACTTTTAGCTACAGTTTCTTCGTGCAAATAAGACAACTTTAGTCTCCAAAGCGAAAATGTGCTGCTTTCAGACCTTATTTGTACTCTAAGACCTTATTTGTACACTAAGACCTATTTGCGGTCTGTAGCTCTAAAGTTAGTGAGTACTTTTTGACTGCCGCACTAGAAAAAATTAAACAAAATTCGATTTCTTTTCGACACATTTTAGAAACAAATACATAATCATTGGCTAAGGTAGAAATACTATGGAAAATTAATAATTTGACCCATCGTTTTTGTGAATAGATAGAAAAAGTTTTATTTATTGTTAAAATATTGTCGGCCAATATAATTTAAACTGTAAATGTAGTATTTGACATTAAAATACAATTTAAATAAGTCTGAAATTTTTGGTTCCGATTAATAAACGCATTTAGAAATTTATCCCCAGGTTAATATGAATATTAAGTACGAGTATTCTATGTTAATATTTTTTAAATTTTATTAAAACATTCGTTTTAAAGACAGCCATTTTATAGAAGGCGGTTTTATTAATAGTTCTTTTGTAATATCATTTTTCTTTGGGTGAATTATTTTTAAGTGTGTCCTCAAATTTAGCGGCAGATTCTTCGTTAATACATGCAGCATGTGTATCATCTTCCGGACAGTCTTCAATTTTAACTTCATTGAATTTTTCACTTTCGGGCGGTGGTAGTGGAATAGGATCATTAATTTGATTATCTCTTGGATCTGCGATTTGGTCAACTGTAGTAGTTGCTATCGATTCTTTGGTAGATATTTCTGCTGATGGCGATTTCTCTGGTATAGCCGCTGGTGGAGATGAAGCTGCTTTTTGAATGGGTTGTTCTTCCACTGACACTTCGTTAGCTTCCTCACTAAATTGATAGGCCCTTTTATTTTCCTCTGCTTTAGCTTCTAGGACATTTATGGAGGCCTGTATACATTTGATTGCTTCTTTACGTGCCAAGCGTATACTGTCCTTCCCATTAGTATCTATATTATCCAATTTCAAAAGGTTTCGCGTCAACATTTCATCCAAGTATACGTATTCTTTATCGGCACGAGTACCCGTAAAGTTTTCAACTCGTGACATTAAATCAAGAACATCACGTTGTATATTTTGAATTTTATTTATCGTATCTACGGTATGAGGTGTCTGAGGGGCTACATTACCACTACTTGGGGTTGTAGGTTGCTGTTGAGTATTAAGAGGTGTAGGACGAGGTGTCTGTTGTTTTGGTGGAGTAAAAGATCTAAGATTAGCAGAAGCGGGCACAAAATTTGGCGGAACATTTTGATTTGGAATTTCCTTGTTATTGATAATGGGATCGGTTCTTCCTTCGACAAATATTGGTATAGTTCGTATATAGGATCCACCGGGTGTTTGGGGTGGTGGAGTCTGTTGCTTTTGCTGCGAATGGGCCTGTTGCTGGGGACCATAATACAATTTTTGAAATTGTGGCAATTGAGCACCATGACCTCCCGACTGTGTCTGTGGGCTAGTTTGCGTTGCGAATTGTTGTTTTTGAGGAGGTGGTGTTTGACGTTTAGGGCTATTAACAGGAACTTGTTGCGGCTGAGAAGAAATCGGTTGCTGCAGATTTAGTTGTTCTGTCGGCGGCGCTGATGAAGATCGTGGACTTTGGTTTTCGTTTTCTGATGGAGATTTGATTCCCATATCCATGGTATTACGTAGGCCATGTTGATAAAGATTTTCAGTATTCATTGCGTGGTCAACTTCGGAGCGCCCAGTAGGATTTTCAGTTTGAATAGCAGCATCACATACTTTTCGTGCTGAAGACTGAGGCATTGTGTTATAAAAATTTGATTGATGTTCTTGCTGTGTTGACTGCTGTGGTACGCCACTGGGGCTACCTGCCATTCCTGAACCTGCACGCCTGTGAGCAAAACTTTCAGGTATATATTGTCGAAATTCCGATGGCAATCGATTAAAGAAATCATCATTATGAGGGTTCATACGACGACGGCCTAATGAGTTGAACTGGGGAAAACCAAAATCTGCGCCATCATCAAAATAACGAGAAAAACCATCATTATGAAATTGAGGATCATGCAAACTATTACGCTTACGTGTCGTACCTCCAAAATCTCCAAAAGGATCATGCGACATGCGCCCTAAACGAGTACGAGGGAACATGTCCATTCCCACATCTGGTTCGAAGTCAAAATCCTGCTGTAAAGAAGGAAATAAATGTTGCAGTGAATTGATTAAATTAACAAAATGTATGCATTTAATTTATTGTATTTGAATAGCTAGAAGTAAGTATGTTGAAAGGAACCATGACGCATGTAAAAAGCAATAACAATTCTTACAATAAAACGAGCAAACCAAAAAAATAAATTCATAAATATGCAATTCATATTACATATTATATATTAATAAAAAAATTCACTTATCGTAGACGTTGAAGAAATCGGAAGCAACCCAGAATACACAATATCTAATTTCTCAGTCCTTTTTCAGTATTTCTCTAAACATATAAAATCCTCCATTAGACCGTTAGAGTCCTATCTTAATTTTTTTAAATTTTTACACTCCTAAATGCTTCGGCTAATTCTATTAAAAGTCTTTTTGTCTTACTATCGAGAATTTCTTCTGTTGTTAGGTCATCACCTGAGTCATCCTGGCAAAGGTCAGCACGGAACATTCTGCGAAAAAGCTTATTTCCAAATTGCTTAGTATCTGTTTTTGAACTGTATTTTAAGAATTTATTGCCATAAGGAAATGTACCTGATTGGAGGTATACAATAACTGGCTTTAAAACCTTTTAAGTAAAATGTTGACAATAGTGTTATTGACTTTCATTAAATTATCAATCAAAAACTTAATAATTACCTAAAGGTCAATTACAGTAGAAGAGTTTTTACTAAGCGCTTAAACCCACGTCCAAAGGCTTCGAAGTTTTACTTAAGTTTTCTAAAACTTGTTTATCCAAACCGAAATCAGCCAGAATATGACTCACGCAACTATATATTCGAACGGAAACTCGTTCCCTCCTTGTAGCTTTACGCATGCTTGTAGTTTTTGCTGTTTCTCATTGACTTATTAAATAAACACCTTTTTGTTTGTATAAAAAAAAATTAAAATACAAACACACAAAAAAATTTTATAGTAATACAAAAAAATAAACATTTTGTTACATCGCTTATATGATAGCTACATACATAAAGGTATATAGTATGTACATATATGTATTCTAAGAATCAAACAACTGAAACAACTACTTTCATCAATAATTTATTGGTTATTAAATAGAGAAAATAACTAACATTTGAAATGTTTAGCGCTGTTGAAAATATAACTAGTCCTACTAACCCAATCAGAAAATAAAATCTGGAATTTAGAAGTAAACAATTTTATTAAACTCATGCTTTGTTTGTTGCAGGTTAAGTACGTCTATATGCTTGCAATTCATTTGCTCTTACACCAAATCATTAGTAGGCTTCAACTTAACTTCAAAAATAACAAAACCTCTTCAAAAATAACAAAATTGCAAAATCTATTTGAGTATTACATAAGAAAAGCACATAGCCGTACTTAAACAACGCTTGTGTTTAACAAAATTAACTGAAACAATATCTCAAATAAACAATTTTTTTTTTTTTTTTTTTTTTTTTCTTGGACCAGCACTCAGGGGATGACTCCTACATATGCGATGCATTGTGCCAGAACTAGGAAAGTTGGTTATGGGAAGGAGGATAGAGGGAGTAGTGTTTGTGGACGTTCGATTTGAACCTCCCCAAGTTAAAACTGACAGGAAAGACCTCTGCTGGAAGTTTGTTCCACATACGAACCGTTCGGCCAAAGAACGAATTCTCTCTGTAATGCGTGGTGCGATTCACTGACAACTCAACCACAAAAGGATGTGCCCTATGTGAAGAGCGGGTAGCTCGCAGAAATAAACGGTTATTCGGCACAAGCTCCCTTATTTCACCAGAACACATTCCGTTGTAGTATCGGTAGAACAGTGAAACACAACCCACGTTGCGTCGATGCTCCAGTGAGTCAATAGAGTTGGCTACCCTACTGTCACCGATGAGCTTCTTCGCTCTCTCTTGTACGCGGTCGAGCAACTTCAAAACAGACTTTGAAGCTCCGGCCCATACATGAGAGTTGTATTCCATCTTTGGTCGGATGTAGGTGGTATATATATTGAGGAGATCAGTTGGGGTGAAGTATGTCTTACACCGTCTTAAAAAGCCGAGACACTTGAAAGCTTCTTTTGAAATATGAAAAATGTGATCTGTCCATCGAACGTCACACTGTATTTTCATACCAAGAACATCAAGAGCTTCTGATTCCCCAATACCTATACCATCCATAAACACGGATGGCGCAGAACCTTCAACCAGCCGCCTATGCGTAAGCACGCAGCACTGCGTCTTATGAGGGTTAAAGTTAACCCTGTTCGCGAGGCCCCATTCGGAGATTGACACGAGATCACTTGTGAGTGACTCGTTCATCCTTTGTCTCCTGGCGTCAATCTCCTCCAGGCTTGGCCGGCTGGTGAAAGAGAAAGAATGGATAATGCTGCTATCATCCGCGAAAGAGTAGATAGGGTTTGAAGTTTGACATAGAAGGTCATTTATAAAGATGAGGAAGAGAGTAGGAGATAGAACAGAGCCTTGCGGCACCCCTGAATTTACTTTGAACTCGTTTGATGAGACCCCGTCTATAACAACTCGTATAGTGCGGTCTCTGAGGAAGCTCGCTATGAAGCGAGAGAAATCATCACCGACACCAAAAGCAGTCAGTTTTGACAGAAGTGCATCATGCCACACTCTATCAAATGCTTTTGAGATATCTAGAGCCACCACCTTACTCTCGCCGAAAAGGTGAATCGAATTGCACAATTTTTCTGTTAACAGAGCGAGCAGGTCTCCTGTAGAGCGAGCTCTGCGAAAACCATACTGCCGGTCGTTAAGTAAGGTGTTGGTCTCCAGATACCTTACCAGGTGGAAGTTGGTCATACTTTCCATGTCCTTGGAAATTGCCGAACAGACTGCAATTGGGCGGTAATTTTCGGGGTATTGCGCCTCTCCCTTCTTAGGGATCGGCGTTACATTGGCTAACTTCCAACACATCGGAAATTTACCGGCATGATACGATGCACTAAATAGCTTAGCCAATGGACGCGCTAGCGTCGAAAAACACTGCTTCAAGACCAGTGCTGGAATGCCATCCGGCCCAGGAGACTTGTTTATGTTGAGATTCGCTAAAACCTTTTTAACTGCACGTGGTCGAAAGAATATTCTTGGCATAGTAACTGATACTCTTTCCACCACGGGCAATTGCTGATTGCTACCTGGCAAGCAAGAATTACCTGCAAACATCTCAGCCAAAAGGTTAGCTTTATCAACAGGTTCAGTGAATATTTGATCATCCCTTAAAAGAGTTGGAATTGATGAACTAGCTTTATCCTTTACTCTTTTAACGAATGACCAGAAGCTTTTACTACCTCTCGTGGCGGTAAGAACTTTAGCACGAAGGCGCTGCTCGTATAAAGCTTTTTCACGCCTTAGCACTCTGGCACACGAAGACCTCGCTTGTTTGCGCAGCGCATCAGTATTTGCGTTTTTGTTATTCCGCCAAGTACTGAATGCTTCCTCTCTGGATCTGATTGCCTCTTTGCAAGATTGGTTAAACCAAGATTTTTGTCTCGGCTTAACCGAAATTTTTTTGGATGGGATGAAGTATTTCATTCCCAGCAAAATTATATTTCCAACCATTTCCGCCATTACATCGATATTTTTATCTAAGAAACATAGTTTCCAATTGAAAGTACGATAGAATTCGTTGAGCTCTGCCCAACGAGCTTTTTCGTATACGTATTTTAAACGTTTCGTGGCTGTGGGTGAAACGTTTCGAAGTGCCGAGAACGAAAAAGAAGCGGAGATGATACAATGATCCGAATTACCGAGAGGTGCACTGACGTTCACTTCATACTTTTGAGGGTGTGAAGTTAGGAACAAATCAAGCGTATTTAGTTGGTGCCCTTCAACACACGGTATATGTGTTGGTTCATTCACTAGTTGCGCTAGGTGATTATGCGCGGCGAATAACTCAACATATTGGCCCTCTGAAGTTGTGTGGCTCGAATGGCGAAGCCACGATGAGTTGTGGACATTGAAATCACCAGCAATAACAATTTCACTGTCCGGACAACTTTCGAGGATTTTTGCTATAGAATCGGAAAGGGAATCGAAGCCCGATAAAGTTTGTTCCCTTCCCGCGTTTGGACTTCTATAAAGGAATCCGAAATGCAAACTATGTGCCCTGATCTTGAATTTAGCCCAAAGGCAGCTAAATTCTGGATCATACAAGCCTAGTGATTGCTGGCTTTGGTACACAACATCATTGCGTATATATAATGCAAGACCGCGATGGAAGTTAAAAAGGGACAGAAGTTGATACCCAGGCACATAAAAATCCTGTGGGTCAGCATCCTCAGATACCTGGGTTTCACTTAAGGCTAAAACATCCGGCCGATAGAGACAAACGTGAGCATAAACTGAGAAGAAGTTCGCTCTCAAGCCTCGTATGTTGCAGAAGTCAATTCTGAATCTACCTGTCATGAAATAAGTCAAGGGAAATCCAAATAGTCGTCTATTTTGTTAATAAGCTGTACATGCAGTCCTGTAGTAATAAGCTGTACATGCAGTCCTGTTCAAGTTATTAATCCCACATAAATCTTATTACATATTTAGCAATCATAACAAATGAAATTTTTCGAACGCTTGAATTGAAGTTCTCTTTGAAAACCCATTTAAAGAATTTTCCTTAAAATTTTATTTATTCATTATTTTGCAAAAATATCTAAAAAATTCTGTTTCTCTCTATAAAACCCAGTTTCATTGATTTCCGCAGTCCTCCTACTGCTTGGAAATTTTAATTCTCTTGTTCCATAGGTTCCACTCAATAAGAGACTCCCTTCTAGTACTTATTCGAAAAATAGTATTCTAAAGATATCATCACATTTTCAAAATATTTGCCGCCAGGGTTTAAATACGTTATAGGCTGATAGTAAAATTGTTTTTGTATCCGGACAATTTCAAAATTTTGACCAGGTAAATAACAAAAGTTTTTTGGATCTAATCAACTGAACAGGAGTGTATGTACTTAATAATAAAATTACTCACAGAAAATCTTAAATATTTAAAAATTTTACTGGCTGACTACAAAAATATTAAAACGAGTGCGGCCCACACGAAAAAGAATCACCTACAAGCAATAAACTCTTTTAGAAATGATTCATTACAAATACAAATGCGAATATTTTCAATAGCTTAAAAATTTTGGTTTTTAGGATATAAATGTTCCATCTCGGATATGTAGTGTTATTTTCACTAAAAATCCTATTGTTCTACTTAAAATGCTTTAAATTTCAAAATCGCTGCTCTCTTAAACTCTTGGCAAAAAGTTAAGTACTTTGATTTCAAATAATTCTGCCAGAATGTTTGCTGTAAGTATATTCAGCCTGCTTATGGAAGGTGTTGCCCTTTTTCCTAAAATATTAAAGCAACAAAATCTGTTATAGAAAAAGTGCCGTTTTTCGCATTTAGTGGGTCGTGAAGAGTATTGCTCTGAAAGATATAATCAAAAAATGGCAATAACATAAAAGGAACAATGGTTAAAGATGTCTATAGGAATATAATGAACGAAGTAATGCCACCTTATACAGACAGGAACATACCAGTCAAATGGTTCCCGAAACACAAAAGGAAATTAGCAAGAGAGTGGTTTGCGACAATAAGCTTGAAGTTATGTCGTGGCATGTTCTGTTTTTAATATCAACTCTATTGAAAATTTATAGGAAATGTAAAAAATTATATGAGACAAAAATATTCTCAAGTTACCTAGTAGATGGGCGAAAACAATTAAAATTAACAAATATTAGAAAAATAATTAATAATATTTTTAAGGATCACTTAACCCTTTATGTTTATAAACTGCTTATTTAACACATTTTTTATAGAAGTTTGTCAAATAAGAAGATTAAAAACATAAAATATTTTTACTGAAGTTGGCCTTTAGTTTTAATCGCAAACTTTGAGTTAGAACTTAACTACCTACTATTGTTTTTAACAATAAATTTTAATATCAGTTTTGTTTTAATGGAGTTTTCTCTTTCGGTTTACCGAAAATTACTTTTTCTTATTTCAAATACTAAAAAACATACCAATAGGCAAAACTACGTTTGGATATAAATTTAAAATTTCTTACTCATCCAACACTTTATTATATTACATGGACTGTTGATATATATTAACATATCTACATATATAGTATGTGTATCAACTCCTTACGACTTTTATAGACACCCGTTTGCAAATTTAAATTTTCTAATGAGTTTAAGAGGCTAAAATATCGACGGTTTGTCAGTCATTATTTCGTACATGTTGAAATTTCGTTTAGAATAATCGTATTATAGAAAATTTGTTGAGAAGTCGTGCAGAGATCTCTCGGGCAGCTCGCAAATGTTCTCAGGCTTTCCTCACTCAAAGAGTAGCACTTTATCGTGAACCAGTTATAATTTTCGGTACGTTTTCTGAGAGATTCTGATACAAGTTGGGCAGACTTCTTTAAAGTAAAAAGTGTTCTCTGGGTACATATACACATGTTTGTATGTACTCGTATAAAGTAACATACTCATGTCATAAAGAGAAACATTTTCAGCACACACATACAGACGTTCACCCACATACAGACGTTCACCCACACACAATGTTTTGAATTTCTCTCCCAAAAATTAATTAATCATCACATAATTCGCACATGTATTTATATAAGTACCAGCAAACATAAATATTTGAGGCATCTATTATAATTTCTTCATCGTTTGTAATTCCATTTCATGTACTTTCCTCCTTATTATCAATTTGAATCTTGATCAAAACCATTAATATAATGAAAAAATTTTCATTTATTATTATTTTTTATTTCAAATGAAATAAATTTTAAAATTTTGCAGGATATCATAAATAACGCATTAACCCGTCGTAGTATTGACCAAATTCGTTTGATAGAATAGTAATTTATTTTCCATTTGACGATTAATATTTCAATAGTATGCTATCTCTGCTGTTTATGTGATTTGGTCAGGTTTATTTCTTTGCACATCGAAGGAATGAACCAGTTTTATATTTTGCATTACAAATCAATTACTTCGAATTTCATCAACTTAACGTCAACAATTTCTATATAATGTTATTGTTTGGTGTTAACAAATTTATTTCGTTTTATTTATTTTTAGACAAGTTCTTCGTTATACAGTTTTTAATCCGCCACTCAACCTTTTATTTTCTGGTAAGTTTTATTTCATTATTTTTATTATCCACAGTTGGATTCCGCGCTCAGTCATGGATATTGTGTCGAATTCTTCTGATCAGCATTAGTGCATAGTTGTGTGTTAGTTGTTGTCAGGCTGTCTCAGTGATGAAAGTATCGCACCGGTCACTAAATAATTACTGCCATGTCCCAAAGGGCAGTTATAGATGATTGTGACAATCGCTATTACGTAACAAATTACTACTATTCATAAACACATTTTATACTTAAGTATAACTTACTCATTTGATCATATTGTGCAGAAACTTGCCAAATAAGAAGTTTAAAAGCACAAAATAGTTTTTATGAATCTGTCATACAGATGTAGTAACGATCATTTCAGTAATGCAGCTCTACTGCCGAAAATCACGTAAAAAATCCTGGTAACTGAGACCTATCAACTAATATATAATTTATTTAAAACATTAGGAAACACGTATCTATTTCTTCAGCAAACACATTTTTGCTCAATATATTGTTGCTTTTTTCGAACTCAGATGTTTTTACTCAGATTTTTATTTGTAGAATCCGTACGAAAATCAATTTATTTAAATGGTGTATTTAGTTGTGAATAAGAAACAATTTGATTTTAAAAAATTCGCTACAAATTGAATAAGTTGGTAAAATTTCTATTTACAAAATTAGGAAAAGGTTTTATGCCGTTATAGAAAAAATTTCTGCAAGATAAATTCTAATAAAATATTGGTTTTATGTAAAAAAATTAAAAAAACAAATACTTTGACAAAAGTTTGAGTAACTTCATTAATTTCTCATAAGTAATTGCATTTTAGCCACAACTAAATGAATAAAATAATTCATGGTACCCACATAAAATAATTTGTGTAAAAAGATTTCTGAGTTTGAAAGTGTTCGAAAAAATGTAACTAAAATGGTTTTGGTTGAGAAACACATGTACATATGTATATGTATGTATATTTCCTAAAGTTCCTTAAATAACATTTACATACATCTTTTGAAAGGTCTCAGTTTATTGTTTCGAAACCTGTTAAGGAACTGAAAGTGTATTAACTTTCAATGAAGATTTCATGTGGTCACAAAACTGAAAAGTCAGATGCTACAAAATACTACAATACAATCAAACATATATTAAGTCCAGTTTTTATATTTTCATATGTTAACGCTCAGCACAATGTCTGCCTGTCCAGTAGTATTTTATAGAAGATACATATTTTCCACTCTCAAATAAATCAAAGAAAATTGTCCGAAATCTAAACTCCGTGACCAAAATTAAGCTTACGATTACGAAACGTTTTCAGCTTTAAAATTTTAAGAACCACGCACGATGTATTTTTAATTTGCAAGATCGCGCACGCTCGTAGTGAATTAGAAAATTTAACATTTGCTAATTTTCGGTAAAATTTGTAAGATAATTTATAGAACAGTCGAAAATTTAATGGCATGAGTAAAAAATAGCAGAAAAATAATTTGGAAAACGGTCGGACTACCCATGTCAATATTGGAAATTAGTAAATTAGATTTCTTTCTTATAGTGTGCAGAAGAGTCTCTTATTATTCAGATAACAAAATAAGCATTGGGAGTTGCAGAGAAGACGGTGGATTGATCAATGATGTTTCTGACCATTTCACCGATAATGTTCACTTGGTAGGCACAGAAAATTTCTAACTCAGAAAAACAAATTGGAGATTCTAACCTGAAAGTTTAATGGATTTTCTTGCTGCTGCTGGGGTTGTTGCTGCCGTTGACCTCTTCCGAAAGAACCAGGAGATCCATAACTTGTACCCTGCACCTCACCGTCTACATAATCTTGGCCATGCGTATTAAAATGTGGTTGCTGCTGCTGTTGATTGATCGTTTGGCTTCTGAGGTCACGAGCTATTGGTATAGTGACTCCCTTTCCGCTGCTTGGGAGACTACCGGAACCAGTACAAGCAGAAGGATTTGCACTTGATATCACAGTGGGTTTCATTTTGCAACGTTAATTATGTACACCAGACTTTTTTGTTTATTTTCACTCTTTCTTTTATATCTTATATACATACAGACATATGCACATATGGATGAATAAAAATGTCTTATTCTGAATGTGTTTTCAATATTCACTATATACTCATAAATATGTATTCATGTACATATGTATTCTTGTTCCTTTTTTTAGCTGAACTTTTGCTGTGATTTATCTTTAATGTTTTCGTTTTTCAAAATTTTTTGTTTTTATTTCCTTTTCACAAATTTTGTAGCTACAAAACAAAACCAACAAAAATTTACTTATTTTATTAAATTAACCAAGTGCCGTGAGAAAAAGAGAGCAATCAAACATTTTTCCCACTAGTGCCAACTAAAATGTATGTCATCTTGTAGTTTATGGTTGTGGAAAATTCTAGGAACTTATACGAAAATTTTATGACCAGCGTGAAAATTTCAATTGTTTGCTTTCTTTTTATGCATGTGTGTAGTTTAAATTTTATATTGCGGTTTAAATTTTATATTGATTTTTTTACAGTCGGCAACGAATAAAAGACCCAGTATCATTCAAGAAAATTAAATGTAACTACACACAGTTGTTGTTATTGTTAGTGTCGCCGTATTGATACTGAGTACTATATATTGTATTGATTTCACCTTGATTTTATTTGTGTGTGCTTATGACGTTGCAAATATTCGTGTTAATATATGTAGATACATATGTATGTATGTATGTGTGTACGTATGCAAACCTACGAACAAAAGTATGTATGTAGGTATAAATAAACACGTACATAAATGTGTATGATTGTATGTTTATAAGATTTTATTTTTAACTACAGAGTAGATAGAAAGGCATTTAAAAAGATTAATATGTAGGTATATCCATATGTGCTATGTATAAAGATATACATATATGTATATTTCGTATTTTCAAGGGAAAACAATGAAAATCCATAAAAGCATACATCCATACATACATGTGTATGCATACGTTATGTAAATCTACTGCTTTAATATTTTGGATAAGTGACGTCATTTGCAAAATAGACTTTCTTATTCATTTTATATGCCCATATGTATGAATAGTACATACATGATGTGGTGGGTATTTGAATTCACACACTAAAATAATACCTATAATCGCCTATAAATGTTTTTACTCTATATGGATGGATACACACACATATGTTTCAAATATCGCTCTTTGTTTTATATTGATTCTTGTTTTTGTTTAAAAAAATTGTAAAGCTAATTTAATTATTTTCTCGTTTCTTTTGTATTCCCGTTCTTTAAATTATTCCACTCACTCACTATATTATCTTCTTGTCACACATCTACTCACTGCAACGTTACTATTAAAACTAAATGTAGCACATAATACTTCGGTTTTATTCATACACAAAAAATTATATCTTTTCTGGTATCTTTTTATCTCGACATACATATACTCACACATTCATTTGTAGATATGTACATACTCGTACGTATTTATAAACTGTGAGCATCAGATTAAAGTGAACATGAAAAACTCTTGTGATGAAATCATTGTAAAGTTTAGAATCTAAACAATAAATCATCAAATATTCAAAAAAGAATTTACTTATTAATCCAAAGCCGTTATTCCTAGCCTAAAGCTCGTTACATCTTGGTCAGATTGTGAAAAACGAAACATCTTTAAGTTTCTTGTTTCTGTTTTTGTCTCTAATACTCGAGTTAATGCTCTAGACATTGATTTCATGAGTATTTTCTACCATCCTCTCAAGAAATTGGGGTTTTTTGCTTAAATTTCTTCATTGTTTTTGTATACATTATTTCCTATTGGTGACATTAGTTTGGTGAATTTTAATCAATGAGGTGAATTAATTTTTCATTCAACAGTAATGCATTTTTGTTGATATTTGGGATTAAATATTTTAGTACTGGATAGCAAAATTGCAAAATTTTTTTATAAAAACATTATGTTTTTGGCACAAGTTTATTAATAAGAACTCTAAATTTGTTGTTGCATTAATTAATATAAAATTAATATAATACAAGAAAAATATTCATGTTTATATTAAAACAAATTAGGACAAGCTACTTGCTATTCGTGGTTTAAAACTCGTTTAAACCAACAAGTCTTCAAATCAATAAAGATATAAACGATCCATAAATGCATTTAAACTATCAATACCGGCCATATGATTTTGGCAATTGAATATTGTTTATTAAAATCTGTTATTGAGATGTTTTAATAAATAAAAATAAAAAAATAAAAGTTTTGTACTACTGTACGGATGTACAGTATTTATTGCGCACCCGATACATTTAGGAATGTTTATATGCAGTATGTATATAAAAGAGTTCTTTTCAAAACTTAAAATAACTCCGAGTTGTCATGGGTGCGTGTTTGCAAAACTACTCTTTTTTACATATGGCGTAGTGCTGCCATAATATTATTTTTAAAATTATAACAATAGTAGTAAAAAGTAGTCCTCTTACTTAGATTTTTGAACCTATAAGTATGTTTTTTTAATCTAATAAAATTGCTGGCATTAGAAAGTTTTTTGGGAAAATGTTTAAAATGGTACTTGATTTTTTACTGATTAAAAAAAAAAAATGGAATTTATTAAAACGAAAACGAATTTAAACAAGCCTGAGGAGCAATTTTCAATTTACCTTCAGTTTTTAACTTAATACTTGAACGTCTTGAAACCTAAATTAGTTTTAAATACTAAGTTTAGTTTTATTGATCATTTTTAAATATAAATATTTGGCTGAACATGTCCATTTAAATTCAAAGAGGTGTGCATCACTTGAAGAGTGCACTTTATAAAAAAATATCATAATGTTTTTATTTTTAGAGGAAACATTAAACGCCAAGGAATTTTTTGTTATACATAGATTAAATCTTACCGATTTGTGTTACTTTAATGTTGTCGATTGCCGATAGATATGTACATACATACAGTGCACTCGGGGTATAGTGAACACTTTGTAATATGAACTACCCGATATAATGAACTGGCTATTTTTTACATTAGTTACTCTAAATAGTGAACTCCACAAACCTCTATAAAGTGAACACAGTTTTTTGCACAATGATTGACAACAAAAAAGCTAAGTTTTTTTCAATACCGTTATTTCGCTTGTATACGAGTATATTCATTGTTTTTGCATTCTTTTCTTGTTTTAATACACATTTAATGAGATGACTTCAGTTTAAAATTCGATCTTGACACGTGTTTATATGTAAATTGATCAAAAAATGAGTGCGCATAAAAAAAGAAATTTTCTTTCCATTAAAGTGAAACAAGAAATTCTAAAAGAACTAGAAAATGGAGTAGCAGCTACTGTTCTTGGAAAGAGATTTGGTGTAGCAAAATCCACAACAAGTGGCATAAAAAAAAACAAAAACAAAGTGGAAGCCGGAGTTCCATGCTTAAGTAAAAGTGCCCTTAACAGAAAGACATTTCGAAAAGCAGAATATCCGCGTCTCGAAAAAAGACTTTTCAATTGGTTTTTAAGGCAGCGATCTAAACACTTACCAGTAAGCGGTGAAATGCTTATGCAAAAAGCCAAAAACCTGCATGAACTATTGAGCGAAGCGGGTGGTTTTAATGCAAGTCCAGGCTGGCTCCAAGGCTTCAAGAGTCGATACGGAATTCGGCTTTTAAAAATTTCTGGAGAGAAGCTTTCGGCTGACACCTCAGCTGTAGACCCTTTTAAGAACAATTTGAATGGCATCATTAGAGAAAATGAATTTTGTGCGGAGCAAATTTACAACGCCGATGAATCAGGGCTTTTTTGGAAAATGCTTCCCGATAAGACATATGTTTCTAGTGGGGAAAAATCTGCTCCAGGAAGAAAAATTCAAAAAGCCAGAATAACATTTTTGGCATGCACGAATGCCTCTGGCCTCCATAAATTAAAACCTCTAATTATTGGACACGCTAAGAAACCTAGATCTTTTAAATCAATTGAAATTCCTGTAAACTACCAAAGTTCAAAAAATGCTTGGATGACCTCTGCAATATTTAAAGAATGGTTTCATAAGTCATTTGTCAACCAGGTCTGAAGTTTAATTTTCTTAAAAAAAAACTAAGCTTTTATGTTTTAAATTTAGGTCAAGGCATATTTAAAAGGAAAAGGCCTACCAATAAAAGCAATGCTGCTCCTTGATAACGCGCCTTGTCATCCTCCCCAGAAGGAACTTATTTCAAGTGATGGATGCATTTTTGTCGTTTATATGCCACCAAACGTTACGCCATTAATCCAGCCAATGGACCAGAATGTGATTCGCATAACAAAACTTTTTTACAAAAAGTATCTTCTTCAACGTGCTATAAGTAAGCAAAACGCGAGTGAGTTTTTTAAAGATTTAACTCTCAAAGATGCAATTTTCATTCTTGTAATGGCTTGGCAAGAATTAACGCCAGATGTGATTAAAAAATGCTGGATTCCTCTTTTGGGTGATTTTATTAACGCAGAAGACAGCGAAGACGAAGAGGACAATGTGCCGCTAAGCTTATTGCAAATTTCTTTGCGTCAGCAACTTGAACAAGAAGTAAATCCTATTTTGGAAATGCTCCAAACTATTAATCCAAATGTGAGTATGCATGATATTAATCGCAAATAAAGAACTAAGTGTTATCTTAACTCTAGACGGAATATACTGCAGATGACATCAGACAATGGAACAATGCAGAAAATGCGCTTTCGGTATCTGTTGATGATGAATCTAATGCCAGTACCGATAACGAAGATTTTGAGCAGTCAGCAAATATGGAACTCATTCCAGCCACTCAAGCTGTTCAAATTTTTGAAAAGGCAATTGAGTGGGCTGAACATAATTCAAATAACTCTGAAGACATTTTAGTTTTGCATAAATTTCGTAACTTAGCGTTTCAGAAAGTTAAAATATCTCGTAAAAAGCAAAAAAGTTTAAAAGATTATTTTGTTACACAATAGTATGTAATTTGTGTGGTATCCATTCATGACACATATGTATTAGTCAAATCAGTACAAATATTTTTATTACTGAATAAAAAAGTCATTATTTTTTTACATATATGAATAAATTTTTTTTATTTTTCTTAAACTGTATATAGTGAATTTCTTGATATAGTGAACAGGCCTGTGCGTTAATTAGTTCACTATATCCCGATTGCACTGTACATATAAAACGATTTACTTGGAAACATTTTCTTTTGTATGAAAAACTACGCTGCCATTTCTCGTTGATAATTTGGTTAAAATTTATTTGAACTTGTATGTTTTTTTAAGAACTGTCATTTACATATATTGACACATGTAAATACAAGCTGACGACTGGAATACGTTGTATGATAATTGCTTCTTAAATAAATTAAATTAGCTTAAATTATAAACCCTTAGAAGTATTCGCTGTATTTTAATTTCTGCCAACCCGCACGTTGCCTCCTTAAGTCTCTTAAGCTATTAGGTAGACCATAAAAGAAGTAAATTGACAAACCTATTTTTTAAATAAAAGGAAACAAATAAATGAAGTATGTACCTTGTAGTGATTCACTTCCGCCAACATATTTCTCAGCTGCACAGCTAAAATATAAATTTACTGTCTTATTCATAGAGGTATCAACGGTTTACTAAAAACAATTTTCAGTTCATAATTTTAATTCTAATACATGATTCTTAAATCAGTATCCAAACAAAATGTGTGAAAATAGATCTCTTCAAACTCTTGAAAATGTGATCAGGCATTTTTTCCATTTCCTTTTCAATTGTAAACTTCCGGTTATACAAAGATGATAAGTACATGTTCTTGCAGGAAATCTAATTCCAAAAAATATGCTCTTCTTAGGCCGAGGCCACGCAAAGAGCGGCAAAGCGGTGAGCGGCTGAGCGGTGAGCGGCAAAAAATTAAAACATATGGAATACTACTGAAGCGGCCACGCAATGAGCGGCATTTCTGAGCGGCTAAGCGACATTCTTGAGCGGCTAAGCGGCGCCGCTCAGGAATAGAATTTGTTCTAATTTTTAGTTGATTTCTGAGCGGCGAAGTATAAACATGGCAAAAGTGAATGCGGAGCTTGTCATTTCGTCGGTACAAAACCGACCGCTATTATGGCAAGATAGATTGCCAAATTTTAAAAATAAAAATATAACCGATAAAATTGGAAATTTGCGTGGATTTGTATATAAATGGTTAAATTCGCCGTAATGTCGCCTTGTTTGATTTATAGGATGAATACCAAATCTTCTTTTTTTTCATAAACGCATTAAATTCTTGTAAATATGAATACGATTTGCGAGTAAAAACATTAAACAAACCTCTCTTGGTAATGGCATTTTACAACTAACCGCACTAACCGCTCAGAAATGACGCTCAGTAATAAGCCACTTGCCGCTCAAACTCGCCGCTCTGCCGCTCACCGCTCAGCCGCTCACCGCTCTGCCGCTCATTGCGTGGCCGAGGCCTTAGTCATAAAAAATATTTTCGATTTATAAAAGGTTAATAAAATATTTAGATTTCCATACACAATTCGTTTATAAAACAGAAATATTTTTCATGAATAATGATATTATGAAAATGTACCGATTATTTTGGCATACATTTATGTATATAGAACTATTTCAGAACTCCATACTAAAGTTTATTCTTGAGTTCGGGTTGAAGTAAACAGGTGATACCATTTGACACTTATATATTGCTGAGCACCTTCGCCGAAAAACAAACGTTTGTCGGAAATAAATATGCACATATTAATTACTAGAAATCACTAACTACTATGGTGATAAAGACTACTTGTGTAAAACAAAGAAGTTAGTGCTTTTCAATACAGCATGCAAAAATATCTGATGGTTGTATGTGGCTTAGAGTAGGTAGGTGTTCGTTCGTTCATGCAGTTGTGATACCCACGTACAAGCATATACTACATGCTTAGATAGTACAATTTTAAAAAGCTACAAAGAGAAGTGGTTGTGGTTAGGAAATGTGTTGCTATAATTTAGTATTTGTTAATTCCACAGCTGGCTTTAAAGATTTCCGTGAGTCCGTTATCAGTGAGGAGGAGATATTTAAATTGTTTTCACCTGCCGCGAATGTGTTGCTTTTTATGTTTAAAGGTTGTAAGGGTCCGGCGGACGGTGGTTTTTGCATTTCTAGGCTAAATTTAGTCTTATGAGGGGGACCTCTTTTCAACATCGCCTCCAGTTTATGTTTAAATGTTAACTCATCATTTTGTGATTGAATCACTTCCGACAAACATAGTTTTTCATTATTTGGATATGGAACACCTTTGTTTAAAAGGGTCTCTAAACTGTGTCTTTCCTTTTGTTTATTTACTCTATTAGTAGTTGTATATAAGGCTGGATCAAATTTTGGTGGCCTTGGAATTTGAAAGTCACTTTTGTTTGAAATTTTCTGGGTCTCGCTGTTACTTTCCGAATCTGTGGCCGTTAATCTTATTCTTCCAACATCAGATTCACTTGTTGGATGTTGCAAATCTGCACGAAATGATTTCGGGAGCTCCTTTAACGACTTTAGTTCCGCTGGTTTCGTTATTAACAGGCTAAGTTTGTTTCGAAACTTTTCAGAATGCAGAGGACTTTCAAATAATTTTGTAGATGCAATTGGTTCTGCCGATTGTGCTCTCATTAACGATTTCATTGAAGTTTTATTTTCCAGTTTGCGCAAGCTTAAATCGTGAACGCTGTTCCGAATATTTATTTTGAGCATTTTTTTGTCGTGTTCCTGTAATGCTAGCAAAATCCGTTCGCTATTTAAAATCTCATCCACAAGTTTTTGGGCGATCTTTTGTTTTTCTTCGTACGCGTCTGTGCTACGAATGTGATCTCTGCAGCAAATTGATATGTTTTTAAATTGGTTGGATCTGTTGCTTTTATTGCTGCTATGAACTGTAGCCACAGTTGTGCTTCTAATAACACTTGGCACCATTTCGGAGTCTGTACTCCCTTTGCGATCATAAAGTTTTGATGGAAATGAATGGTTAAGATTGTCGTCAATCGTTTCCAGTACGTTATCCAATAGCGCTATGACAGATTTTTCTTCACTTTGTAAAAAACGTTCATCAGTCAGACTTTTCTCATCTGTTTTGCTTTCGATAAAACAAATTTCTCCATTTGGATGCTTAACTTCTTTTAATTCATTTTCTACCTCATTTAAGTCCATTATGTCATCTAAACTCTTGATGGAGTGTTCGTTTTGCATTATTATAGTGGAACTTGATATACGAGTATTAATATCTTTTTCAAAATGTTTTGTGAATTCTGCACAGTTTGATGGATGTTGTTGAGAGGAAAGTTTTAGCAGTTTTTCAAATTCTATTTTATTAGGATGTCTATTAGCAGGATTTTTCATATCATACATACACCAACATGCTACAAACATTGGGAAACCTAGTTGCAACAATAGGTTCCTTCATTAGTACATACATATACTTACATATACTACTATACGATGCATGCGTTAATTGTGTTAGCTGTCTATATAATTGTGAAATGGGACATGCATTATCTAAGATGTAATGAAGCAGATCTCGCTAGAAATAAACACTTACCAATTGCCATCCATACGCCAAATCTGATCCAAGTCATGACATCTAACTGAAGCATGAGGTAGATGTTTATGAATATACTTATGGCTGGAACCAAAGGCACTAGTGGGACAGTAAATACCTTCGCACATAGTTCCCGTGGCTGGAGACATATACAGAGCAATACCACTGCAGTTAATACACACAAAACTATCAACAACATCAGTACCCAGGATTGATTGTTGATCAATGCGTCATACGCTTGCATAAATATTAAACCAATGGCAGCTGAAAGAACACCTTGAAATAAACAGTTTGCATATTTTTCACATTAATCCACTTCAATATGTAAATGCAAGTGTAAACATACACGTTGCATGTATGCAACTTACAAAACACAGTGATAAGTGTGCCCACAATTCTTGTGGACAACTCGTTTGGGGAATATTCCCGCCTAAAATTGAAAAGTTGCAGCAACACCCTTTTGAACGTAATACGTTCGCTTTTTGAAGTTAAGAGGGAAGTTTCAGAGACATTATTAACATTGGTACGGAACTGATTGTTTCTGTTGCCATTTCCATTGACCACGTTATGAGTATTATTCTCCACATTTCCGGTCTCCATATTGCCATTTGACAGTGATTTGCCAAAAGTGTAGGTGTTATCCATATATCGTAAAATTGTTATTGAAATGGCTACTACGCTGTATGCCAGTAGGGTGCCGATAGATAAAAGGCTAACCAGCTGTGCCAAATCGAACAGACCAGCGATAAAGGCTAAAAAGTTAAATTAATAAATAATACTCAAATAAGACAATGTTTTATACCTGTTAAGATGGCGGCAACAATAGAGCCAACAACCGGCACTCTGTATTTGGGATGAATTCGGCCAAAAACTCTAAACATTAAACCGTCTTGCGCCATAGAATACATTACTCTTGGTAGTGGAAACAAAGCTCCGAATAAGCTCGCAAGCAGTCCAATTAAACCGCCCATGGACACAATCCACATAGCGAAATTCCAACCTACTACTCTAAACGCACTGGGAAGTGGTGCATTTGCATCTTGTAAATAGTAGGGAACCATTAGAGTTATAACTGTCGAAACGCCAAAATAACACAAAAATATAACAAGTAGAGACAGTAAAATGGAGCGAGGAATATTTTTTCGGGGATTTTGGACTTCTTCACCAGTCGTAGCAATACAATCGAAACCAACAAAGCCAAAGAAACAAGTAGCAGCTCCCTTCAATGTACCGGTAAAGCCAAAAGGAAAAAAACCGCCATCTCCGAGGTTTGTATCTGCTGGTATGCCAGTTTTGTTGACAACATCAACGTCAATTGTCCAATTTGATAAATCAGCTAAAGCGAACAATTTAATTAATTACAAAAGAAATCATATATAACATTTGTGAAAGACTTATCGCTCATTTACTAAAAGAACAAAAATCGAGGAGATGTATGTAAAAATTTCAATTGAAATTTTATGTATGTAGTATGTGTGTTATGTTTGTTTCTATTAAAACTGGGAAAATGTTTGCATTATTTCTAATTGGTCATAATTTTTACCTTTTAATGAGCCAGCTACAATAACAAAAACTAAGATAAACAAATTCAGGCAGGTACAAAAATTATTCGCAATTGCTGAAGTTTCCACACCAAAAGCCAGCGCAACTAGAGATAAGAAAAGTTATTTGTACATTCCGATGTATCCAATTACATTTACATTAAACTTACCTCCGAATACTATGACTAAGCTGAAAGAAAAGAAATCAAAATAGCTGCCCAAAAAAGAAATATTCATGGGAGCCACTTCAGCAAAAGTAGTTTTTAGGGTGTCATTGATAAGGGTGTCTAAGTACAGACTTATACCCCTACAAACACTTGCCGTACCAATCATGTACTCCAGCATGAGATTCCAACCAATAACAAAAGCAGCAAACTCTCCTATGCAAACGTAGCTGTAAACATATGCTGATCCGGCTTTAGGGACACGAGCACCAAACTCTGCGTAGCAAATACCTGAATAACAGAACAAATACTCATATTATTTGAAGGCCGGAAATGAAACTTTCTCCCGTTATCCTTAATTAAGTTAATTAACTGAATACATAAATATGTACATGTGTCTTGGGAATTTATTGAATAATTTCTATTAGTATTCCCATCAAATGGTACATAAAACTTGTTCAGCGGCATCACTATTCTGATATTTATGTACTTCATAAAAACTGTAGGAAAACTATTTGAGAAATGATAGGCAACAAATCAATTCAACAGTTTTTAATCGAAATGTTTGAATTTACTGCGCAAACTCTCCTATTTCGATACTGCACATTTTGTGATCATGCCGAGTTCTTTGATGCTTAATTTAGAAATCCCCAACAGACAAATCAATTGTCTTTGATACTTACCAGCCAATAAAGACGCTAATGCTGCAATGGCAAACGATAACATTACGGAAGGTCCAGCCTGATCCTTTGCTATTTGGCCGGCCAACACATAAACTCCAGCTCCTAAAGTTGATCCAACTCCTAGTGCGGTTAAATCATAAAAACCTAAAACGCGATTTAATTTACTCTCAGTGTCTGCAGGCTCTTGTGACAGCTGTTTTCTGCGAGTCAAGACTTTCCAATACGACACTTTTTGGACCATTGCGAAAATCTAAAATAAAAACTAACGCAATCAATGATTTCACAGAAACGACAATTCCTTTAAAAAGCATTACAACTGTCCACTGCAGTAAAATATTTTAAGTTTCGGTAATTAATTTAAAGTACACCAAAAGCCAGCCATCTTCTAATTTTGCTGACATTTTCAATTTAACTGCCAATAAAAAATTGCCAAAGTTCTTTGTTGCTTTGTTGCTTATTGCAACACACACGAATATGTATGTATTAATTCTGTGTGAGATGCATATATACATGTGCACTAGAGCGTCTCGCCTTACAGGCAAAAAAAAATGTTCGCCGTACACCACCTAATATAAAGCATTGTTGCAAGGCGGTTTCGAAAAAAAAAATTAAATTTTTTTGCCGAAAGTAGGGGTCGCCAAAATACATTTTTCGTTATATCTTCTACATTTTCAGTCGGATCTCAAAGAGTGATACATCGATGTTTTTGTCTTGAGGAGGCCAATGTTTTGTTTTAATAGTGATTGGCCTCAAATATACCGTTCTTGTATTTACCCATCAGATCTCAGTTGCTTCCAGCCTAATGTGCCACCCTAATATCAGAAAATTAAAGGTCGCAAAAAATCATTAAACGTTTGCTAAGGAAGTTTTTCAATAACTCCAACAGAACTGTTAAAAAAAAGAAAGAAAAGAAACAGAACCCGAACTTTTTGTCAATTGTACTTTTTTAAAATTATTTATTTAAGAATTCCTAAAAACACTTACATACAGACATAAGAGAATTGGGACTTGTTTATAAATAAGGACAGAATTTTTGCCAAAATAAAATTTAACCGTTCTTTTTTTGTTGCGTTTTGTAACGACTTCTGAAATTACAAGGAAATTTGTACACATGTAATCATTTTAGGTTCTAAACTTCTAGATTTTTTCGTATTAATTTTGATTTATATACTCACATAACAGTAAATGTATAATTAAATAAAAAAAGTTCGGTGTTCGATAAATTTGGCCAAACATCATTGTTGCCGGACTCCGAAGCCGAACCCGAACTTTCGGTCGGACACTACAAATCATAATCCCCCTGATTGTGGAAGACGTTGGCGTATACGCCTCAGGCGTATTTCGTAGTAGATTAAAGAAAACTGCGTGTATGCTTCTTTAATCTTGTACAAAAAACGTCTTCGTAGTAAACGCCAACGCCTTACATAATCAGGCTGAATTTTTTATGTTTAAATATTTGAGAATTACAAAAGCAAAGTGTTTAAAAAACACAACAAATTCAAGAAGATGTCAGGGCAGACTTAGATCTAACTCGTGCATTTAGATAAAAACCTTTGATCAGACCAATGTAATACAAATGAGTCTGATCGTAAGTCTCGTTATCGATAATATAATAACTACATATTAACGGCATGACATTTTTCCTTCTGTTGGTCGGCTTAATATTATATATTCTTTGAAATAAATTTATTTATTTGTTTAAACTATTTTTGTACTTTGTGCATTTATTATGTTTGTTGAGCCCTACTTATGTAATTCTCAAATATTCATATGTTGATAAACTCATGAATATGCGAGTACACCCTATGTGTATGTGTGTATTTACATACAGATATTATGAAAATCTAAAAAAAAATACTTGTCAAGAACTCTGTAGCTAAATATTTTTCCATCGATTTACGTACAAAGTCTATATGTACTCCCACGATAATTTCAACACCATTCGCGTATTTTTAATTTGTTTAGCGGGCAACCCTAACGCATATTTTCATACATACATACTTGCATTGGCGTTTGGTTCTTCAACTTGTTATCACTTTACTAAAATAGAAGTGAAATTGTTTTATTTTCTTTATTTATTAACGTAATTGATGACAATTTATTATACGAGTACTAGAAGAGATTTATGTACTTATTGTGACCTTTGTCCAAAATTAAATCAAAATTGAAAAAAAAATTATAATGATTCTTCAACATGCGTGTTTTGTGAAGATCTCTGGAGTGCGCTTTCTTGAGGCCTTGCTTCATCAAAGTTAAATATTTTTTTATCTCTGTAAGAGTAATACAAGATTTAACTTCGCACAGTACAGTGAATCTTGGAGTTTTTAGCAGTTTCCAAGAAGGCAACACTTGGATTCGCATAATTACGCATATTTGAAAATAGAATTTTAATATATAAAACAACTGCAAAATTTTCGAGTGTCCAAATGCTATAGCCAAAAAAAATATTGCTACGTAAACCACCTCAGAATATTACAAGCTTCAAAAGGAGAATTCGAACTTCCTAGATAATACTGGAATCAAAGTAGAGCACAGCGCCTAAATTTCGTTAATTGCCATTTTTAGTTTATATTTTTATTATTTCTGCTTTCAGCGGCTATTGTAATGGATACCACCATATGAAAAAAATTGAGATGTCTACAAATACAGGCATTGCAGCGAAAGCAATAAAAATTATTGCAATATTTACTGCAGTACAAGTTTTGTAGGGAAGATTGTATTACAAAAATTTAAATATCATAGAAAAATCGTTTTCAATGTCATGATAAGTTTTTCTTTGATTTTTACTTAGTGTTGGAAAAAATGACGACATGATTCGTCACTTTTTGTATTGATATGATGACGGTTAAATGAATATTAAAGTGCTTCTTTATAAAAATTGCTTTGAAATAGAATAAAAACTGATAACCAGCACATAAATGGGCGCCAGTCGATGGAAACGTAAATTAATCCTTCGACGGCGAATAAAGCAAAACAATTTACGAATAAAATCTATAACATTATTGTAAAAAGTTCGTTAAGGGAGCGAATTTATATAAATGCTTTACACTATATAAAATTTGTTTTACCAAGCAACAATCTTATATTGATTTCTTTTCTAAAAAAGAATGCTACATTTTTTGCACTTTTCAATGGAAAATGGCAACATTATGGCATTTGAAAATAGTGAATTTATTGGAAATTGCTCCTATTTGTGGTTTTTAGAACAAAAAGTGACAAAATGTTACATATTTTCCAGAAAAGAAATCGCCATTAATTATTTAGCTACAGTCGAATTGGGTTAAACGAAGATTGGACAGATTTTGGTTTAAAAATCATTTTATAAATTAAAATATACACATAAGAGACGCTACATTTACCTCATTTGCTTCTACTTGTTTTACAAATAGCAAAATATATACGCAAAATTATTTCCAAAATGTGTTTTTAAAATTAAAATTAATTTATTATCATATCATCAATACAATATTTTGAATTTTCACTGAGTTCTACGCGCGATACCTCCTCTATAGTTCCTCAAAATAACGGGTGTTATTGATGAAATTTTTTTGGAAATGTTTTTAAACACTAACTGTTTTAACTAAATTAATAATTTTGAAAAATTAAAGTGACCATTTTAGGGGTTCTTCAGGGAACCTTCCACACAATTTTTGTCTTTATTTTCTTTCCCATCTTTAATGTTATTAATATCACTGAGATTGTAAATATGTTAATCTAAGGGGGCCCAGATAATATCGATGTGCCTCACTCCTCATTAAAACAATCTACATTACCATGACTCATTCCGGCTGTCCAAAATCGGTATCGTATTGTTTCGGCAGTAATATTTGACCACGTTGTATTGATCAAAATATAAATCTTTATTTGAAAGCTCTTTAAGATGAAAGTCCACATTCTAGAAGTTTGCTCTGATACGGTATTGTTCTTTGAATGGTCGGATAATTCATTGGTCTGATAATGGCTTTATGAATGAGATGGTGTTGGCAGGCAAAAAAAAAAAAACATGAATGTTTTTATATTTTCTAATAATATACAGTCACTTTTTTATAGCATGCAGCGTTGTCGACAAATCCATCTGCTTTCAGTTTGTTATGATAGAAATGGGTCATCGTTACAAGGCCCATGTATCATCATGTATCGCTAAGTTAATAGTTCATTTCTGTCATGAGGTGTTTGCTTCGTATATATAATCGCTTTTGCAGTTAGAATATGTTTTAATGAAACGGTTTTCTTTTTTCGGTCCAAAGTGATAAATATTAAGCGATTTTTACAATTCGGCGGTATTCTAATATACTCTTATAAATGAGTATGGATTTGAGACTGGGGCTTTTGGTAGCTTCTGTATAATAATAACAATCTTCATTTATAAATTAAGATATCGTTCTAGAGGTGATTTTCGATTTCAAGTTGCCGCGATATGAGTGATTTACATCATAATAATTAATTGTTTTTTTTAATATTTTAACAACCCCGCACTTCTAAAAAGTTGTTTTAAACTCTAGTGATATTTTGCATGAAAATATTAATATTTCTTTGATTGGAAAGCATACTTATTAAATTGTATGTATTTTTGTAATTCGTGATATTTTTGGTATTATATGTACTTACCTTTTAATAACAAACAAGCTTGGAACATTTATTAAATACTATCCGTTGTATTTTGAAGCTAATAAAATGTATGGATGTTAAATTCGTTTTGAAACCAAAATTTTTTTTGTTTAGACTTTTTGAATTCAATATAACCGTATAGTTCAACGTCTGCAGTGAGTTTAAAGTAAATATAAAAATTGATGCCAAGATTTTCCCTTAAATAAAATCCAGTCAAAGTCAGAGTATCGGACAAAAAAATAAAGAAACACATACATTCCCATTTACATAGAATCAACGTTGCCATTGTTGGTCTTTTCCGAAAAAATTTGGTCGGATTTTATACCAGACTACGAAACAAAATGTTTGATTTTGATTTGTTTCGTTATTTTGAATTGATTAAAACAAAAACGGAAAACACATCGATGAGGACGATTGTTGAATTTAGTTTTGTGTTGTTTTTAAACATGAGCACAAACTGTAAATTAATTCAAACGTGCCCTACGAGAAAAAAGAACGAAAAGCAAAAAGAAAAAATATAAATAAATAAAAAAAATTAGAGCTCAATGGAAATGTTTTGAAAGGATCTATTAGCAAACGTTATGGATCGGATTGTTTATTACAGTAGAGAATGTATTATTTTTTCTTTAAATAGAGTTTTACTACTACAGATGAGTGAAAAACGAATTGTTTTATTTGGGATGTTTGTCATTTCAAAAGTATTTATTTTGTTTTTCTTTTTCCTTTCGATTGAACAATTTTAAACGTTTTCTTCTTTATGGCAAACGTTTGTGAGTTGTTTCGTTCATTTTCTTGCTCTATTTTATACGTGGCGCCAAAGTCTTATTTTAGTTGGTTTGTAGTATATAAATATATTCATTTTATAAATTTCGGAACACTGATCGCTATACAGCTTCTCAGTTCATTGCTTTGTCCTGCAGTGAAGGATCGTGAAATTCGACTTCTTTGCAGGATATCCTTCAGCAGCCTTACCGGCATCAAAAGTGAAGCTCAATAGCTGGAGTTTCTACATGGGGAGTAGCTGTGAGATCAGTCGGTTATTTTCCTACTACGTGTGTATTGCTATCAAACTTTCTCTACTTTACATTGATCGTTATGTGCTGTCTTTTCCTTATTACTTGTACAAACATAATAAGGGAGCATGTGTCTTCAGCTTTTGTTGCCGTAATGCTCATTTCATTTTGTTGCCGTTACATATTTGTTTTCCTCATATCCTCAGAAACTTTATCAAATGAAAATCAAATTTGATATAAAAGATATACATATGTACATATATGGATATGAGTATATGTTTTCAAATATTCGAGGCTGTTTTGTAGTCTAGCTGGGCCATTTAGAAAATTCGACTGCGGCAACGCTGCATATAGTATAAGTAAGTAGTATGGTATCTATATGCATGTGAATGCATCTGTATGTATGCATATGCATGTGCTGATGTATACATTTGTGCTATATAGACAAGAACAAATAACAATAACGAAAAGAAAACCTCGCATCTAGAAGATAGTAAATTAGTATCTCAATAAAACTGATAAGCACAGAAAATATTCAGGCATTTCTAAAACAACAACAAAATCCTACTGCTTTTGTTTTATTTTGTATTTACACTAGGAGAGTTATTTCATGTGAGAGATTATATTGCTGTTCAGGTAAAAATGTTATTTTAAGTTGTGTTCCGTATTTCTAGTAAAAATACCTGTTAATGCCTTACTGAAATCGTCCAAGTGTTCGTGAGTGCATTTGCTGTAAATCTAATGTTAAAATGGTAAATAAAATTAAAGATAAAGACAGATCTATGTATAATCTTCGTTTTAATTCAAATAGATATAATGGAGCCGTTGTTGTGGTTTCTCCAAAACATAGTTCATTCTGCTATAGTCCATTTATATTTCTTAGTCAAATAGTGCCAACAACTTCAACTGCCGATAGCAATTTGTTTACGGTGCTACCAGAATAAATTTATTAAAATTTACTTTTTCAAGTTCTTCAAAGCACAAAATATGCAATTTGAAGTGTATCAGGGAACAAGTTTCAAGATAAAAAGTTTGAAAATTAAATTTTTTCTTCCTAATAGATATAATTTGAAATGTCAGTGTTCACCAGTCCTGGACCGGCGTCATATTTATTTATCTGTTGCTGTTAGAGCTTCGCATAGCACCAGCGTAACCACAGTTGTGGCTTAACATGTAGATGTTGGTACCGATGGTCCGCGCTACTGGCATCATATGATTTCGGATCGCCATCTTTGAACAGCACAATGCGGATACTCACACCCATATTATACATATGTATATGTATTTTTTTATATATATATTCCCTAGAAGGGGATAGTGTTGAGAGTACAGTTTAGGATGCTATTCAAGAAAGCATTTCTTTCAGATTTCATTTTCAATATAAATTTAGTGAGCAATAAATATTTTGAACTTCGTAATGTTTGCTACGTTTTAATTACTTTTACTCTCTTTACATCAAAAAATAGCTAAAATACGAAAATTTGATTTTATTTTTAATGTAATTGTTGACTTGAATTAAACTAAACTTTCGAAAGATAAAAAATGGAAAAAGAATATGTGCATGACTCCTTAGCTTTGCTGATGTACTACCACATCACTACCTCTGTGTAAAGCAAACAATTGGAAAGTGTGTTCTTAAATTAAAAATTTAAAAAATACAGTTTCTATTCACTAATCAGTCTGTGAGTACGAAAACATAAAAACAATTCAAACAAGTGGTAATTTTCTTTATTGTTTAGTAACTTTTTTCTTAAGTTATGGTGTCACTTTATTTGAGGGCTAAACGCGTTGCTCTTGCTTAGAATCTAAAATTAACCGCATGTCCCATGCTATCATCAAATATTGTTCTGTCGAACAAATAAATTTACAATAAAATCGAAATTTTAAAATTTATTATATCGACTATGATTATTATTTTATAAAATACATGATAATTTCTAGTCATATCTTAACGCAATAAAAAATATTTAATTAATTACTGTGGATGCTTTTTATATAGTTTTCTCCCACACGCATAAAACGTTTTTTAAATTTTATAATAATAATAAATAAAAAAAATCATTTAAAATTTGTTTTTATTTCATCTTCTAGTGCCGGCTCTCCGAATTTTACTTCATTAGAAACAATTTCCAATGCTGTCGCATTCTTTCTTTCTTAGTTTATTCTTTTACCATTAAAATTCAAGCATCGGTTTTCGACGCGAAGAGTATTTTTGAATAGTTTTTTTTTCTGAAATGCCCTCCGTAGCTCGGACTTTAGATCTGTGGGGAAATTATTACCTTGACAAAGATCTACTTGGATGATAAGAAAAGTATTTGCGTTTGGTGCAGAAATTTTTCCGCGTATGCGAAATAATATACAAAAAGTTAAAAAAAAAGATTTGTATCTTCACACGAAAAACAAAACGCCATATCTAAAATCTCCTAAGAAGCACAACAATGTTTTAAATAAAAATATATCCACAATTACCATACAAATTACTTTACTGACGACCTCTTGATTTTTTATTTTATAAAATAAAAAATTCATGATCTACATAATTGTTCTTACAAATATTATACTTAATCGGTCCCAGTCTGTAATCTATGCGGAATTAATATCGTCGGAATGGTCATAATATTCAGCAAAAAAGTACTGAGTTAAAAATGTTTATTTTGATAAGTAAAAAATATATATAAGTGGTTGTCAGGCTAAGGTTCTTAGTATTCATTAGAGAATTTAAATTACTACCAATTTAATGAAAAGCACCGAACACTCACTTCAATATTTTTCGCGTCTATAAATTGAAGTCTTGATAATTTGAAAATATTCATTCCGTACGGAATACAGAACAGGAGGCAGATTACGGCATTCGATGTCGATCGAAATTTGTATTTAAATTGTATAGATATTTCGATCGATATCGGATGCGACAATTTCGCCCCAGGGCTAAAAAGATTTAATATTAAACAAGAGGCAAGAAAATAATGGAATTTAATTTTCGTTGTTATGTATCATAAAATTAAGAACGACAATTTTTTTATTAAAATCATTTCTAAGGAAGTTAAATTAGGCTCTGGAAGATAGAAAAGGGTCGACAATATTCTGTAATAAAATAGTTACATATGTGCGATTGTTTTAGATAGTTTGCGATACAACGGGTGTCCGAAGATTGGAAGTAAAAAGCATAATCGCCAATATTTTACACAGTCATTGTAAATTTAATAACAGTTTAGGATGATCTAAACAAATAAACGAATGAAGAGCGTATTAGTGTTAAAGCATTAAATGGGGAAATGACATGCACATCAATTGACCCAACATCTGCACAGATCGTGAAATTAAAGTTGTTAAATGATCACACTCTTTGAATATAAAAGTTATTTATTAAAAATTTCAAATGTATTTTTTATATCATGGCGGTACCATTATTTAATACATATTTATTAAAAACAAATATTTAAAAAGAATTCACAAGTGTATAATAAATATATATTATGTCCATAAAGGCACATACATAAGTACATAAATTAAGCGTGTAATACTAGAAATCAGTTAGCTAAATTTTATTTAAAAAATTTTTTGTTAAATATATTATATTCTGTCATTTTAAAATTACTTTTTGGATATATTATTTGTACCGTCATTAACAGTGATTTACGTGATCCAATATCGAAAATAAAAATGTGTGTTTGGCTAACAAATCACATGGTAATATTTCAGGCTTCTTGGTTTGTGGTATTACTAAGACTGCAGCAGTCCTTTTTGTTTGGTTCTCATTAGCGGGCAAAATTTTGTACACAATAAAAAATAATAAAGGTTTTCAATGTACTTTTAGAGTTTAAGTTGCGATGGAAAAAAATAAATATGATATCTATTACTAGTTTATTCGTTAACAATTTAGCTTTTTAAATTATATGTATGCATGCATTATAAGTCAACAATAGAATAGATGCTGAATATATAATAATATTAACTTAGATTGGCTTTTGCATGACCATAAGAGGGATTTGGGCACTACAGGCCTCGTCTTGTTGTAGTGATGAACTAGAGTTGGTTTCGCTTTTTTCGCGAGATTCCGAGTCTCCAAGGATTTTTAGTTCTCGCCGTCTTAAAGTGCTGTTATGTATGCTGTATGAAAAAAATATAACTAAGCCGATTGCAATCCAAATGCTAAATCGAACCCAGGTCATTATATCCAATTTGATCATGAGATATATATTGATGAGTATAGAAAATCCTGGAATCCATGGAACAAAAGGAACCTTGAATGCTAAAGATGAGGGTGCTACGGGTTGACGTGATATTATAAATAATGTAACGAAAGTGGAGATCACACTGAAGGACAGCTTCAGTGTATCTGCAATTGAAACCGCCAGCAAATTTTCTTCAAATGGCGTCAATAGCTGAGTTAGTAAAATGCACTGCAAGACTGAAATACAGAAGGAGAAAGAAGGCTTATTTGATGTGCTAAATATAAGCTGTGCACCTGATTTTCATTTACCATAAAAACATATCATGATTGTTACAATTCGAGTAGTCTTTTTTGTGGGTACTATCGAGTTGGTTGTATTAAATATCAATTGTAATATACCATATTTAACGCCACTGTAATTGTTTAACACGCGGCCATTGGCAAAATGGCGGCTACCTCGCTTCTCATCATTTTTGTAACGCAAAATAAGCACACATGCTGCTACCATAGAGTAAGCCAAGAATGTTCCAATCGACATCATATTCATCAATTGCTTTAAGTTGAACATGGCTGCGAAGGCTCCAGTTAGAAATCCGGTGAGCAAAGTACTATTTAGAGGTGTTTTGTGCTTTGAACTAATTTCACCCATAAACTTGAAAAGTAAACCGTCATTAGCCATGGCGTAGACTATGCGGGGCAATGGAAACATGGACCCCATAAGACTGGTACACATGGCACAAATAGCCCCTATCGACACTACGTACTTAGCTATTGTCCAACCATAAATATTAAAGACATGTACCAAAGGAGCACTTTCGTCTTGTTCATAATAGGGTAACATCATGGTTAAAACAGTGGAAATGCCGAAATACGCAAGAAAAACCATTGCAAGTGAGGTAATAACAGCAAACGGAATTGATTTCTTTGGGTTTTTAGCTTCCTCTCCAGCAGTTGCAATGCAATCGAAGCCAATGAAACCATAAAAACATATAGCAGCACCTCTAATAACGCCTGCGAAACCATAAGGTGCGAATCCTCCCACGCCGTACCCCTCCGGTATTGATGATTTAGGTAAAGCCCAATTCGCGATTGAAACTAAAAATATTAATATTTAATCATTTCGCTTCGTGTACACACTTTCTGTTACCTTTAAAAAGACCAGCTCCAACGACGAAAATGACCACACTCAGGTTCAGTATAGTAAATATTGTGTTGAGTCGCGTAGATTCTTTCGCGCCCATTGCTATAGCCAAGGAAAAGACAATGGTTACGCCAAAGGCGAATATGTCTGGATATTCGTTAAGTCCATCGATGTTGATTGGCAAGTTTGCACTTAAGAAATTTTCCATAACATGCCCGCACAGATTATCCAAATAAGCACTTAGACCTTTGACGACGCTAGCTGCACCTGCCGAAGAATATGCAAACGTGTATTTGTATAGAAGTCAAAAGCAACCGGGTCTCTTCAATAACCGCGCAAGTTTATTTACTTATGTATGTCGACTTGTGTTCTTGGTATCAGATTGTTCTTTTTTATATGAGTTTATGTGCTACTTTCCATTTTTAAGACATACGCGGTTATCAAAGGAAATGAAAATCACTTCGTTCGTGTTCGCTCATACGAAGAATCAATCGCACATGGCACATGAATTTCTTTATTAATAAATTAAATTGTCCAAACATCAATTAAAACGTATTTATGAATAAAAATCAATCAATTTAATTTAAAAAGAATCCATTAATTTAATCAAGACTTTAAAAGACAATTTCTTGCGCTATTTGTACACAAGAGAAAACTAGAAAATTATTTCTTTCAATTGGCTGAACTGTAGAGAGAGATAGCACGATCGTAGGGTCGTTAACAGTAAATATGTTCAAGTACTACATAAACAGCTTACCAATCGCATATTCTAATATCAAATTCCATCCAATAATGAAAGCAATGAACTCTCCAATTGTAACGTAACTGTAAACGTAAGCTGATCCCGCCCTGGGAACACGAGCTCCAAACTCTGCGTAACACAATCCGGCGAAAATTGAGGCAATGGCAGCAATTAGGAAACTAAAAATTACTGCAGGACCAGCATATATTTTTGACACTTGTCCTGCCAGCACATACACACCGACACCCAAAGTAGATCCAATTCCCAAAGTAGTCAAATCAAATGCAGACAAAACTTTTGCCAATTTCGATTCACTTGGATCTTCTATCGGTTTCTTACGGCAGAGCGTCTGAAAGACATTTTTAAAGTCCGGAATGGTCATCCTGAAATAAATATGATCCATAGTAATTTGTTATTTTTGCGGCTAAAGATGAAATAGATATTTTACAACTACTTTTTTTATTTAATTTTTCTTTTTTTCCTTTTTTCTAGTGGATTTCGCGGTTTTATTTTCGTAATTGTTTACAGTCTTTAAAAATTATTTAACACAAAAGAATTTATTTAATTTACACTTTCGTGCTAAACGTCTGTAGGTAATAAATGACTCAGTAAGATTTAATATCAAAAATATAGGCCACAAGGAGGTAATAGACATGCTTTAAAAAATAAATACGTGTTATAATTAATTATGCCTCAGGCGAATTTCTTTCACTGCAAATAAGTTGATAAATTTTGTTTATCAAGCAATAATTTAATTCTTAAATTTTTGAAATTTTTAATATATTATTTTTAGTTTTAGATTTGTTACCTTTGATTTTATACTACTATTCGATTTTACAAATAAGTTTTTTTGTGTCGCCTGAAATAAGAAGTGAACTTGAATCCAACGTTATTTGCTTTAAATACAATTCGTGGTTCTCAAGATATCATTGAATAAATTCTTTAAAGACATTCTCTACGAACTTGGAGCTTAATGGTGTTTACAAACGGGGTGAAGTTGAATAATTGTAGTGATTGCAATAAAATACTCCAAAAGCTCTTCTTGAGTTTGTGTGTGTACAGCTTTTACTTAAGAAACATAACATATGTGTGTATAATGATACAACAGGCAGGTGGTATACTACAAAAACAACGCTTTTTCTTGTTGTTATGACATCCAAACTGTCAACAAGAACCGTGTGTGATACAACGAAAGTGGCATGCGATCTTGTATTTATTTTCTCAAAGACGTCAACGTTGTTACGTAACCGTTTGTTTGTCTGTTAGTAAAAATAAACAACAACACAATACACATGAGCACTGATGATGAAAGGGTTGCGTCTTTCGAAAACAGCTGTTCTGCTCTGCTGTGTAAGTTGAATAACAAAAACTGATGTTGACTTGCCTTTGCGCCTTGGAATATTTATCATGTCTTTCTGAGATTTAAAATTAAAATTTCGAGCAGTTAGCCTATAGAATCTTAATTCAATTTAATATAAAAATAAACAACATTTGACAAATCGGGCGGCAATCAAAAGCCAAAAAATTTTAATTTACCGAGTTTCATTGATTCTGAATGAAATTACTAGCAAAATAGATTGACATTTGGGAAGATAAATTTCGAAATTTTAACCCTAGAGGAAACCAAGTAATTAATAGAGCTCTATTAAGATGACAACATACCACTGAAAACCATTAGAAATATCAGGATATGTAATCCAAATGGAAATGGCCTTATTTCAAGATCAACGTAATTTTAAAATAAGGAAGTCCACTGATTATTGTATTCTGATATTTTTAAGCTTAAGGTCTCTTTATTTTAGTTTAATTTTTAATTTCAATATTTTTAAAATTATTTGTTTCACAAACAAAATATTTTTTCATATCAAATAAAATAATTAATTTCCTGAAGAAGTCACACAAAGGAGTGAAGAAATATTGAAATTAAAAATTAAACTAAAATAAAGAGACCTTAAGCTTAAAAATATCAGAATACAATAATAATTAAAAAGAGGTCAAGAAACCAGAAGAATTTAACGAAGTCCACTGATGATTTGATGTAAGAACTAATGATATGCAGAGATATAGACATACTTAACCCGCAACAAACAAAGCATGTGTTTAATAAATTGACTGACGCAATACTCGTATTTCAAGAAAATTTCATTGAAATTTCATATATTGAATTTTTGTAGGAAATACATGTCAGGAAAATGGAGATACCAATTCAAATTAAAATTATTGAAGATGTTAGGTCTTATACTCTTATTGATGCCCAGTAGTCAAAATAATCAACGACTGAATTTCTAATAAAATATTGGGCTCTTAGTGAAAATGCATATTTGGAATTTACCAAATAAATTTTGTGGGGAAAAAGGGGATGGGAACTTGGGAATATCTGGACTTTGAAAATCGTGTGCTCCTTTACGACGCCCAATAGTCTGAACTCCTAACAGTTGGAATTTTAGTTATGGGTCTAGTTGTCTGCTCCTTTAGCTTTTTTCACAATACGATGTGTAAGCAGTTCCTTTCTTATGGTATTCGGAATGTTAACATCGATTCAAGTGTCTCTAATGTAGTTTTTTGCATTGTGTCAGCTGCTCGAAAATCTGTCTTGCAGATTTGTAGATACGTGGTATGTTCTGCCACAATGTATACGTATTTTATAACTGGCGACTTGCATTTCTAATGGGACGTTTTTTGCCAGCTGATACACAACATCGTGAGTCGATTTTACTAACTCTTCCTTAAACCAGAGAACATTTACTTTTCTCTATACTGAAGTGCATCAGCATTTATATACACAAGCTTTTTTATTTTATAACTGGCGACTGATGCATGTCTGTATCTGGTATCCATGAGTTGCACCCATGGATACGTATGTATGTATTTATATACTAGTCGTGGAATTCGCATGATATTTATTGAATACTCGCACACAAACAAAATAAAATATTAAAAAATCAATATGTGAATAAACAAAATGCATTGCTAAAATTACGTAGGTGTTTGTGCACGTAACAATATCCATACATAATTAACTTTAATGGCTTGTTTCAGAAACATTTAAACTATTCATCAGTACGAACATTTACTTAAGTTAAAGCATTTTTGAATAAATATTTACATACGCCCGATTAACTTACCTCACGTAGTGAAAAAATCCTAAATTTGAAATTGTCTCCAATCATTAATTTAGTTAAATAGAAATAAAAAAGATATGTGAAAAGCATTCATTTTAAGTTTTTAATTGTCACTGAAAAACACGCGGCATTCTGAGCAGGCAATTTAAAATAGTAATTTGTTCTAAAGAGAGTCTGTACGTTTATGCGATTTGTTAAAATCTGCTGATGTAAGGCAAATACCTTAGCACAATAATATGTACGGTGCTCTCGGAACGACAGCTGGTTTAATTTGATTGTTTAGCGGTCTGACTTGTCAAATATGGTAGATCGTTTGCCAACACACATTTACAATTTTATAGCAACTTGCACACTTGTTTATAACTAAATGTTGACTTAAGAAAATGCAAAAATGTGTGACGCTTTGATTTATTACACTCAGCTTCTGTTTGACAGTTCGGATCTCAAGACCACAATAAAACGCTCACTTGTTTTCCGGTTACTGTAGCCTTGCGGCTACCTGTTAAGTTATTATGCCATGAGCAAATACACGATGTTTGCTGAAATTGTAGATGACACGACGAGGAATTTTTTTTGTGGATAGAGATTCGAACTTGACGGTTTACTCAGAATTGAGAGTGTAAATTAAAAGAGTATTAATAGGCTAGAGCTTTTTAGCTTTTAGCAAAAGGGTCAGTGTGCCCATTTCAGCATTTTTGCAGTTAAACTTTCGAATTTCATTTGATTAAATTGTAAAATGTTCGATGTAGCAGTTGACTTTCTATTTAGCATTTGAATCACAGAATACGCCTATGATTTGAATTTAACTAGAGCATGTTTTTGATATAATTTACACAATTTCCGCTGTACAGTATAACCTCTCTAATCCGGACAGATATAGTTTCATCTACTGTCCGGATTAGTGGATCGTCCGGACTACAGTTAAAATAAAATTTTAACCGCAATAGATATATGTGCATATATATGTATTATATAATATATTTTTATTACCGAAAAGAAATATACGTACGCATAAGAATTCATTTGTATATAATTAATTTACAGAAAACAAAGAAACACTAAAGTAACCAAAAATATTCTTCTGAAAAATATGAATTTATTTTTGTTTGAATACACATATCTTTACGTAATTTTTCAGCTCTATTTTTAAATTCTTTTAAAAATAAACACATATTACATTTAAATAGACACATACATATTTTCTTATTTTTTCTTTTCTTGATTTTATATCAAATATTGTCGATTTTGAGGCACTGTATTGTTCAGCCACTATCAATTGTATCCAATATTTTGCACTTTTCTGCCAACGTTAACGTTTTATGTTGTCGTTTATTTACAGGAGCCATATTTACATACGTCTTAACTTCACGCAAAGTCATGTAAACTAAAATATTTTACACATTCTTTAATTCTCGATCATACACAAATACATATATTGTCTAGCGGTAAAATAACGAAAAAAATTTACTGAAAAAAGACCGCTTGTCCGGACTATAGAGGAAAAATTTCTAAACTGTCCGAAAAATTTAAATGTCGGATTAAGGAGGTTGTACTGTAGTCGTAATTTTGTATTTTCAGTGTCGTTGTAGTACTTTTTTTTGTTTTCGAAAATTCTCATTCTCTGCCTGGGAAGTTTTCATTGGGCAACAATAAAAGCATATAATAAAACAAAATGAAAAATAAAATATACTCGTAATTAATTCATTTATTGTTATATATATGAAGTACCCACTGTTTTTTTTTTTTTCTTTAGATGCATGCACATTTTTTAAGTTTTACATATGTCTAATTTGAAACCCTATAGTTCTTTCAATAACAAAAATTTCAAATAATTTATTATTAACAGGGTGGGTTTTATGCAACAAAAGTAATTAACACACTTTTTTCTGAAAGAAATTTTTAAAAAATTTAAATTATAGTGATTAGAACTTTTCATTGATTAATGTTTTATTCAATTATTTTCCCACGATATTAAAAATGTTGTTTTTATTCTAAAAATTAGTTGAACATTTTCTGAACTAGGAGCATAACAAAATCCAGACACTTGAAAGCTTTTGTATCAGATCAAAACTATCAGATTGGCATAGATTTGAAATTTCATAATTTCATGGTGATGCGTTTTGGGACCTCGTGTCTCTGACCATTTGAAGATATAAATCCCAAACTCTAAGTTGACTGCCTTATCCACGATGTTAATAGATTTTAGAATTTGTTTTTGTTTTGAGTGTAATTTGCGACAGAACTAGATATCGTTATGTCGCCAGGTAGTTAAATTCAGCAACACATCTTAAGCACTAGGAAATGGTATTATGATCAGACTATCCGTTTATAAACTGCAGAATTATTTCCACCTTTTCTTCAAAATACTCCACTGTGCGGTAGAATGATCAAATCCAAATTAGAAATAATTACGAACATTTTATATACAAACAAAAAGCAACGCAATAAAATTTAGATGAAAGAAAAATCCTTTCGAACTTTCTTCAGAATTTAGAAGGAACGACACTTGCAACGCTTTTAGCTAGAATTTATGAATATTTTTAGATGATTCTTATTCTTTAAAGATCAATTAATTAACTTCCATGAGCTTTATGTTTAATATTGACTGCTGAGGTATGTATGTATTTATAATCACGTAGGGACCATCAAAGTTTAACGCATATATGAGTAATTATGATTTGTGCTTGGCTTCCAAATACGATGAACTGCAAAGTTGCTTACCTGCTATATGTAACCAAAATTTGTTTGTCATTGACACTTCTTGGCAAAACAATAAACTGTCGAATAATGAAGGTACAAAAAATTAATTTAATGTCAAAGCAATCAATGATAATTTATTATTATAGTATAAAAGCTAAATAATTTAACCACGAAAGCAACAGATCACTTGCAACTAACAACTCAAAAAGAATACCAGCAGCAGCAGAATTAAATTAGAAGAATTACGAAAACGAACAAAAGTCATTAACATGGCCAAGTGTTACTCAAGTATTGTTATTATTGGAATAACTTTAGCTTTAGTATCGGCTGAGCTCTCATGGTTTAGACAACTAAAACGTTTGGGTAACTTGAGAATACGAAACGATCGAAAACTCCTTGGTCGTCAAGAACAGGCACCAGATGCAGCATCTTCACCAGCGCCGTATCCTCCAGCTGGTGTTACCCCGGAAATTCCCTTTGACTTACCAACTGAAACTGAGGCTCCTGATGACACGTCTGGGCCACCAAACTCAAATCCTGGTGAAACCTATCTGCCACCAGAACAAACGCCTGATCAAACTTATGGACCCCCAAACTTTACTCCTGAGCAAACTTACGGACCACCCGCTGCAGAAGATATACCTCCAATAAACAAGCCAAATAACAGTTATATTCCACCTATAGCTGAAAACGAACCTGATATCGAAGAACTTCCTTTGGTGGCTGAAAATTCAATTCAAGCCCGCGTTGGATCACGATCTTCTCAATTGCGTTATCGTGCTCGATCACAACGATCTCGGCTACTTGCCTTGCAACCACCCAATGCACCAGTACAACCACGTTCCAATACGCTCGAGATAATTAATTCAGAGCCGGTTCTCATGTACACTTTACATTAAAAAGTGTTTTCAATTGTTAATTTACAGAACAACTTGTTACAGAGCCAACCACTAATTCCCCACTAAAAATAAATTTGTTAAGTTTTTTATTTATGGGAGTATTGTTCAATTATTGCTTCTCTTTGTTGTTGAATACAAATAGTCTAATTTATTTAAAAAACATTTTATTCATACGATGTTTATAAAATAAATTTTTGTATGAAAATCGGTTTTCTTAGCCTCTTATAAATCAGAAAAAAGATAAATTATAAAATAGTCCTAAAATAAATAAAACTATCACATATCTCCTGAAATTAAAAGAAAGTGTACTACTGATTGCAATTTTTCATTTAAATAAATGCTACTGAGAAATTAATAAATGCTAAAAGAGTCACCTTCCACACTCATTAAGCGGCATTATTACAACTTCATCTTGGATAAAAGTAGGATTTTGTCTGACATGTAAAAAGTGTTTTATTGTTACAATTCCTCTTGGGCTAAAGTCAACGATAATTGAATGCAGGTTGATCATGTCTGCTAGTTTTAAACAGCGTTATAATAATGATGAACTTTTTATTCAACCGATAAAATCCTACTTTTATATATATATATATATATATATATATATATATATATATATATATATACATATACATATACATATACATATACAATATATATATATATATATATATATATATATATATATATATATATATATATATATACATACATATGCAATATATGTACATATATACATACATACATTTACTTATGTATGTACTTATGTTAAAGCTCGTTTAAATTCCAGCGGCATAACTAATAAAAAAAGTGTCACACCGCAAGATTTTTTATACCATAATTATTTTTTGTTCATTATGTACATACGAGTATGTGTCGATAGATACTCTTATGTCGAATACTAAAGTTTCCTGCGTCCACTGCGTATTAGGGTGAGCCATTGCTCGATCTGCTAGAGTTTCTGCCTAGAATTATGCAAATAATTTGAAAAATGAATGAGTAAGCGTGGACATCGAATTGGGGGTGCCGTTGGCTGAAGTAGAATACACGAGACTAAGCCGAAAATCCCGAATTCAACTCCGCACTAAGTCATGAATATGCTGAGGAATTTTACTGATTAGTTTTGGTGTATGGTTCCGTTCGTTGTCGGCCTGTTTCAGTGGCGAAGGTATAGCACTGGTCACTGACTGTTAGTGTCCATGACTGACGCTATTTACTAAAGAGTGGAATAGCAGCACCCTCCTTCTTCGCCCGTGTAACAGCAGCCTCCTTTCCTGGCGAAATAAATATTCAAATAGATAGAACAATTTGTCTATCTTCTCCTTTTTAGTTCCGGCACAGTGCACTGCACATGCAGTGGTCATCCCCTAAGTGCTGATCCCACAAAAAATAAATGCCTGAATCACTATAAATTACTTCTTGGTGCCTAACCTGGCAACTTCTATAATTTATTATCCCTTCAGAAATTCCTCAGAGCGGAAAAATTTCGACCTCAGTAAAAACGCTATTAAATGTAATATTCCCGTCTGAGCAGGAAATGGAAATGATCAACTTAGGTGAAGCTGTTTTGAAGCTTTGTTATAGTTTGGAAAATATAAAAAATATTTACGCTCACAACACATTTTTATTTTCAGTAGATTTGAGCTCCCTAATTTTGCGTATGTCAATCAATTTAAAAAGTGATGATATACCAATTTTTGTGGTAAATGTTCTCATAAGTATTACCAGCCGGTGAGACCAAGAATTTCAAATGTACAGCATGAAAATATTAATTGCGCACATAATTTTTTGTTTGTGTACATGTGTTTGCATGTATGGATGTGTCTACAAAAGAATAATTTTTATTAAAAGTTCCCTTAAATAAACTGCTTCCAATAAAAAAAATGTATTTGCTAAGCCGTATAAAACAAACAATATTTGTAAGAAAAGAAATCAGTTAACGTTTAGAAGCATAGGGGACAGTAATACATTTCTTAACAGCTTAGAAAAAAGAAACTATTATGAATCACTTAATACAGATTTCGTTAGCTATCCTCCTATTGGCCTTTATAGTGCGTTCTGCGGAGCCTCCCAGATATCGTCAACGCTTTAATGCAAGAAAATTGCAGCCCTTGAAACAACGACCAGCAGTTCAACAAAAACGTGTCTCAGCTAGGCAAGAAGCTGTAACACCATATCCTTCTGCTGATGAATTAAAACCAGAAGTTCCTTTTGAAGACGGAAACATACCTGATGAAGTGTATGGTCCACCCGATGAAGTATATGGACCACCTGAAGACAATCAAATTACAGTTGATCAGTTGCCCTCAGAAGAGGCTCCAGAAGAATTTGCCTCCAACGCCGAAGCCGAAGAATTTCAGCCCGCTGAAGAATCGCCTTTAGAAGAGAAGCAAGTATCACGATTTACTAGAAGAAAAGCAACCAAAAAAACTATTATATCCCGCTTGGTGCAAAAGAAGAAACCACGAAGCTCCCAACGTCTAATAGTTCCTATGGCTCGTGCTTCCACCGTGCCAGGCACTCCCGTATCTTCTCCTTACACAGCTCAGTCTCAGCAATACTATTTGTCGAATCAGCCTTTTGGTTATACTGCCCATTACAAATCTTGGTAGAAACTAAGAAAAGTAGTCATTGTATTTATGTAACATTTAACACATCCTGTGAATATAAAACAAACAGAAAACATAATCAAAAAAATCCTCCAATAAATCTTAAGAAAACGAGTTTAATACAACATTCTCATATGATTGTCTTATCCTTTTCAATAGTCGAAAAACAAAATTTGTGCGATAAGTTGGGGGTAGCGAAGAAATTACTTTAACTCCTTTTCAATATAGGGATGCCCTGTTTTAAAAACTGAAGTGGTGTCTGCCCTATGGTCTCGCAGTTTATTCCCGATATTCTTACGTTTTTGCAGGAAGTCTTTTAGTGTAAATACTTAAATTAATCTTTAATGAATTTTACGTGGCACAGTTTAACGACTTTTTTTTATTTATTTGGAAAATTGTACTTAATAATTTCATAGACTTTAATAGAGAAATTGCAATATTACAATAATTTTACAAAATTGTGTATGAATGTTTTATATTGTTAATATGTATTACGTTTTAAATAAATGATAAGAAATAAGGCAATGCCGTCATTTGCATATATTAATTATAATTACATATTTATGTACGAGTACATATTCAGTTGTTATTAAAGTGTTCCGTGATTTCGAGAGTCTGCACACCTTTTTTCAAAGCAATTGACGAAAAAGCCCTTTTCTTTTCAGTATTTAGAAAACATTTAACGCGGTATTACTTATAGATAAATAAAAGTATTTAATATACTGTGTAGATAGAGACTTTCTAGAATATTAAGCACGTATTGAATTATTTAGGGTAGCATTTCTTTGGGCTTCTACCGCTAGATAGTTAATGAACCAAAACGGTCTCTGATCTATTGGAGTTTGATTCAATCGGTCAATCAACAGTTTATCGCCATGGGCATCTATTGGCAGTACTGGTGTTTGAGTTGTTTGAGGTGTCGTTGAAGATGTTGGCATTGAAGATGCGATGTTGTTTATACTTGTGTTGCCGAAACGATCTTCAAATACCACTGATGTATTCTTATTGTTGGGCAAGATAGATTGCGTTGCTGCCAAAGGTGTATATGAAGGTTCTGGTAACACTACGGGATAACCCACTGGAGGTCTCTGAGGCTGGCCAAAAGGTATTTGATTTGTAACAGTGGAAACATCGCCGGCTCCAAAACGATTTTCTATATCAGCACTCGGCGTAGTGGTTGGGTAGTATTTATCTTTTTGATTCAATCCATTTGGAGGACGACTGCCAGCAAATGACGGTCTTTGTGCCCAGCTGGTGTTCATGAGTAATAGTGTAATTACCACGACGCAAAATTTGCAATAGTTTTTAAAAATGTGTGCCATTAAATAAGCGGTTATTGTTGTTTGCTTTTTAACACAACAAAAAATCGGTAAATAAAAAACTTGTTTATCTCAACGAAAAATGTGCTTTCAACTTAAATTTTTTTATCTTATTTAGTAAAACATTGATGATACTTTCACACTTGAGAGCGAACTAAATTGAGCTCAATACCTACATCTTTTATTTATAAACACAATCTTAATAAATTTTCTTTTTTTAACTCTCATCTTTTTCTGATAACAAGTAAACTTTACCCAGCGAATTTAGTTAGTCATCTCAAAGATGACAATTCCCCAACCAGCATTGCCGCTTTGCATCACAATCAAAGCTTCTCAATGTTGGAAATTACCTCATAAATTAAATATTGAGCATCTTTTTTTAGAACAATTTTATATATAGATTTTTGTTGTTTTCAATGAAAAATTTCTGAATTATTGTTTTTTGGAAAGCCGCCTGTAAATGTTGACCGGTTGTAGCAAACCTTAAATGAGAGGAAATCATTGTTGTTTGTGGCAACACTGAGGCGGACGTACTTCGAATCTGTAAATATGTATTACATTCATTTTTTGTTTGTTTATGCCTTGATGTGATGTCTTACATTATTGCGTATTTAGTTCCTTCGCGTTTCACGTGTATGTACATGTAGTTGTATTTATATTTATGCATATGTTCATTACACTGTCAAAGAATATATGTATGGCATTTGCTTAAGTCTGATCTGGCGATCATGTGTACTAGATTTCGGTGTATACTGTCGGCGTAGGATCTTTACATATTTCAGTATGAAGTACTCGTATATACACTTACACACATACGCATATGATTCCACATGCATATCCTCTTTGAAGGTCGGAACGTGGGCTTCCTTGTGATCACTATTATATTACATTTTGTGCCAGGCTAATAAGAGATCGTCATAACTTAAAAATGGAATATGTATTTGGTATTTTTTGCAAAATTCCTACAAATGTGTACTTGTTTTCCGTATTCATCTCTTGATAAGAGAATATTATAACAAAAAAATAAAATTAAATTAAATAAATAAAAAATCCCTGAGGTAGGAATAATAATATTTCACATAATAAAGAGTTCTTCAACAAGAACTTTGTTTTCTAAATAAAATAAAATAAAACAAAATTTTTTTTATTGTATTGCCAAAAGAAAAGTTCGGCAATTATGAATGAAAAATTATATCTGGCAAATGTCCACCACGACCGCGCTGGATTCAAAGCCAAATCCTTACGCAAAACTCGCCATGTGGTGGTTTTGGATAATCCCAATTGTTGCGAACGTCGAGGAATTGACAAATTTGGATCTACCGCAACACTGTGGCTTACGGCTGCGATGTTTTCAGTTGAACGACCCGATCGAACACGCGTTGGGCGTTGGTGTTGGTGTTGGCACAGTTCTTGTTGAAAAAGCCTTTATATTCGCTTACTTTAACTTCGAGATCATTATCTATGTTTAGGTGTTAAGCTATAATACACATTCGAGTATGTATGTATATGTGTGGACGTATCTGTGCATACATCTATAGAATTAAGGTGTTGAGATAGATTTATTTGAAATTTGGAATTTGCCAGTGTGACAAGATTATAAAATAACATGAACATAAATCATGTTTAAAAAGGAGCTAACAACTTTTAAATGCAGAAAATTAAGCTAAACTTGTTTACTACTTTTTTGCTCAATTGGGAGTAGCATATAGTATGTTCATATGTATATAATACTCTGTTGGAGTTTATCTATTTTTTAATCTTTTCGTTTATCTAAATTTGCTTGAGCTTTGATGCTTAATTTATATTTTACATTGACTTCGAAATTAGAAAACATTATTTAATACGAGCATTTCCAAGCTGACGTCATGTTGTTCAAAACAAATCTGTCTTGATATTCAATGTTGTGTATGTACTTAGAAGCAAAAGCAACAATTATATCACAAAAGAAAACCATTGCTAAAAAAGGACTGCATCTCTGAATTCAAAACTTCAGCCTAAAATTAAATGGCTCACTTTTGAATTTTCCACTCATAGCAATTAAGCTTTTACGATTTAGACTCTAAAAAAGTAATACGGTCTGTTTTCTAAAGAAAAGATGTTTGTTTTCATAATTTTGAAAAACTATTTGGCAAACGTTTTTATAACTAAAATTCAGTAACGTTATGGTCACACTGCTATTTACATAGACTTCTGTTAGCGCAGAGATTGAGAACAATTCAATATCTTTCTCACCTGGGTTTTATTTCTTTGTGGTTTTGGGATTATCCAAAATAACAAATCCAACAACTACGTCAACATTGATGCGCAAGTACATCATAACAGCTATAAAAAATTATGTAATATATAAAAATAAGTAAATTGTTGAATTCGGCTGAGGCGAACGTACTTTACCCTTTGCCAAATTAAAAAATAAAAATGGAACAATTCTAAAATTTAAGTCGTGATATTTTTATTTTCCGAATTACGTAAAAACTTTATTGGCTATGAATTTTTAAATAAGTTTTGTATAGGCATACAGAGAGATCTGTTCAAACCCTTTCAAATGATTCCAATGGTCGCCATTTAGACAAAATCTGATTAGCAATTGTTCCGTCAATGTAAAGTACGTTCTTTACTGGCACTGCCCATAATTAACTTACATAAATTAAAAAAATTAATATATTAAATTGAACTAAGATTTATAGGCTAATTGCTCGAAATTTGTTGTAAATCTCAGAGAGACGTAATAAATATTCAAGGCACAAAGGAAAGTTAACATCAGTTTTTAGTTATTCGACTTACACAGCAGAGCAGAACAGCTGTTTTCGAAAGCCGCAACACCAGTGCTCATGTGTATTGTGCTTGTCACCACTTATTAGGTGGCTTAGTTGAATGCGATAACAGTTCTTATGTAAAAAACTTCTATTAGGAAATAGAATCCGAGAACTGTATCAACCTGATGTTAACAAATTATTGTTTTAATACCCGTGTTACCGTTTGGTTATTTTTTTCATGTCCCATTTTTCTGAATTTTTTGTTCCATCATACCTAAGCCAAACTTTTTTGGTTTGAATTTTATACTTAGGTACATGTGAACGTTTTCTAAACTTTATTGGTAGCTCAAGCCACAGCTTAAATTTGTATGTAGTAAGTATTTTAACGAACAATTAAAATTTCAAGTGCAATTGCATTTATGTGTAGATTTTCGTAAAACATTTTTTACATAATCTTAACATTAAGAGTAACAAGAAGGATACGATAAGATTTATTTTTTAAATTTATTTCAATAAGAATCGTTTAAATGTAGTCTATTTTTGTTATTAATTATTTTTCATACAAAGTATAAACAGTCGTGGTAAAAGTGTGAGTTACGTTTCGAAAATCTTCCTAAGTTCCCTTTAACAATATGGGAAGTAAAGACATTTTCTCACCAATCAGAATCTTTAAGCAGAACGTTTTGGTTTGGCAGCGCGTAGTTTGGCTAAACGGCGAGCCTTAACTAAACGAGCTCGTCTTTGACGGGCAAAAGTGGCATCTGTACGTAACAGATTTGCCTCAACTTCAGGTGGGCCATATACTTCATCAGGGCTGTTGTAGAGAACGGCCACTTCTGGAGGACCATAGACTTCATCAGGAATAGGTTCATTAGCAGGATTTTCGGCATTTTCATCAACGGCAGCCCCTCCTACTTCATCAGCAGCAGCATCAGCAGGAGTTCCTTCATCGAAAGGAATTTCTGGTTTTAATTCATCAGCTGAAGGATACGGAGTGACGGCTTCTTCTGCTTCTTGACGTGCCAGTTGGCGATTGCGTTGCAAACGACCAGATCGGAATCTTTGTCTTTGAGCTTCAGAGCAGAATACAGACAAGAGGACGATGAGTAGAACAAGAGCAACTTGAATTTTGGCCATTTTTAATACGTACGAACTGCTTACAACTGATTTTTTTATATATTGTATGTGTAGCTTTGGCTCAACCTGAAGCAACTGATAACTATTCTTAGCTTCATCGTCTCATTTATACTTGTTGAATCTTCTATGCCTGCAGCTTATTCACATCCTTATTTGTGGTCACTATCACCTTGAATGGTTATCATGGACATTTACGGTGAGAAAACCAAACATAATTCTTTCTCTCATCCATTCAGGCATTCGTTGGTGACAATTAAAGTTATGCTGATTTTATGTGATAACGTGACAAAAATCCCATTCAAATCAAATAAAATGTAGAAGCACACATTCGCACTCTTACCCACTCATACACTTGCACGCATTTAATAAGCATTCAAATGGCATATTCACTCATTTAATATATAATAGTACTCTACTTATTCGTCATGTACCCAAAATACACACTCCAAAAAGAGTCGAAACACTGGGCAATTAACTCATGTTAGCCCCGACATACACGACAATGTACTGGCCAAAAAGGTTGTGTTATAAACAAATAGATAAGTTCTTCACAAAATATTTTATTCAGAAAAAAAAACGAAGAATCATGTACAGTTTGATATTTTTGGCTTGTAAGTTAAACAATCCAGCCTTAACGATTTCTGTATGCTAGAAATTATTTAAATAAAAATGCTTAAAATTCGTTTGGCGGAAGAAAGACTTGAACATACATACATACATATAATGCATATATATATATATATATATACTAATGACGCGCCGAATCTAAATTTTTGATATTCGCGAATACGAATGCGGTTCCGAGTATCTGAAGTAATAGTGAATACGAATACAAAGATTATATGTATGTAGTATTTCAATACATTTAATTGGAAATCTATTAACGTCTGCAAAATGTTAATAAAAAGTTTCCAACATATTCAACGATAAAACCACAAATTTCTGTAACATATTAAAAATTTAAAAAAAAGCTGTACAAATTCTAGTGTGATTTGGTTCGAACTCGTTCGTTCATTTCACACAAAAGCATGATCTATCCAATACGATATAAATTTGTTTGATCCGAGGGGTTTGTAAAAAACGAGAGAATTCAGAATTTCCGCCGAAGTTTGGCAAAACTAGAAAATGTTTTTAATTTTTACAACTATTTTTCTTTTGTCGTTTTGTAAAATTTTTTTTGTTATTATTTCTTGCTTATGAAATATTTGAGAAATATTCGCCTAACGGCGAATACGAATATCCAAACATTCAGCAGTTCGAATACGAATATTCGCACATCACTAATACATATATGTACATATGTATATACCGACATACGAGTACTTACGTATTTGTTGACGTGTTTAAGTTAGAAGATTTGCAGCCGTGGAAACCGTTTAGAAATTTGGAAGTCTTTGTTTTCAGCAAAATTTTAAAGTAGAAGAGAGAAAATGACTTTTTATTTATTGTTCGTAAATAAAATATATCTATTTAACACACGGCCCACTTCACGGACGGTAATCGCTAAACCCGTAAATCTTTGGAAATTTTAAGAAATCAAGAAGTTCTGTAATAGAGGGCGGAACAAAAATATTTTCTCGTAAACCCCGCCAAATTTATATGCGAAGGTTGATATGAAAATATACGGTATCGAAACTAGTAGAGTTGAAGTAAAAAGTAATATAAATCTAATAATATTTAAAAACAAAATAATTGTTGAAATTTGTTACTTGCAACTATTAGATTTTTGTGTGCTGCCTCATTAAAACAAGGTGCAAGAGCACTAACAAAGCTCGAAACTAACAAGTTGTATGAACAAAGCCATTGCTCAAAAATTGTTTTGAACGATTTGATACTTTTAAAGTTTCGGCAATTGCTTCTTGTTATTCAACTAATGAAAGAAATCATTAGGGTTGGGTTTTCTTTGCTGTTAGTCATTCTTACAAGCGTCTGCTTCGCGTAAACAGCTGTATTCATTACAGTATTTTGTAGTTGCAATTAGCTGCAATCGACTTAAAGCAGCTGATGTATCCCGAATTATCAAATTCAGCAGGAAACACAGCTCGAACGAACACGTACATATATATATATATATATATATATATATATATATATATATATATATATATATATATATACTTTTGGTAGTAAAAGTCGTCAAAGAATCGTTTAAAGATATAAATTGCTCTTCACTCAGGAATTTGGCAAAGTATGAATTTTTGAAACAATTTGTGTCGAAGTTCATCGTTAAACACGTATGTGTCGTTGTGGGTGGCTGATGCGTAGCAATGCCAGCTTGTCAGCCCAGTGGACGTGGACTCGATTCCCGTCGCAGGCTTCGATTTTATAACTGAAATATTTTTATTTATAAATTACGAAATTATAACGTGCAGGCTTAAAATAATATTACTTAAACAGGAGTTATAACAAACACCTGAAATTCGAGTAATCTTTCGATGCACTCACACATTAAATATTCGCAAAAAAGGAAAAAAAGTCGTGCATTAAATAAACGGATCATTGGTCTTTATTTGTAAAGCTTTTAATAATAAATGCTGTTTTATGTAATTATAGAATAATTAAATGACTGTTCCACAACTAATCGACGTGCAACGAACACTGAATAACATCATATTGTTATTTGTCCCGTTTCCGTTTATCAATACAATTTTACTGTCTGTAGATCGGCATTTTTCAATTATGAATTGAAGCCAAATTTGGAAGGGACTTGAACGTCATCGATTTTAATTTTATCGTTAAATATTCAAAAGAGCATTTAGAACATAATAAAATGAATCGAGAAACAAAATATTATTAAAATATTTTTAGTTCTGTGTTTTGGGTTACATGCGAACAAAATTTGTATAAAAATAATCGGTTTGCTTGAAACAAAATTAGTCTACATAAATTTGTAATAAATAAATAAACAACAACTAGAAGTACAAACTGTTAAGTAAAATCCAATTTTAAAAAAATTTTACTTCAAACAGTTGCAATAAAACATGTTCTTGATTAAAGTAAATAATTTTGAGTGCTTTCGGCTCCTACTGCTGTTTTCATTCTTTTGTTTTGCAAATGCAAGACAAATTCGCTACAACCGTTATAATACGGAAGTTATACGCAGCAACGTGGGTAATCGAAACAGTTCTTATACTGAAACAAATGAAACTGAAGATGGCGTAACCGAAGTGGAAGCGATAGTGCGAGAAATTAAATTGGCACCATATCCTGCAAATGAAACAACGGCAGGTAGCATACAAGGCGACATTATGACACCAGTAACAGATGAATCAACTATAACATCTACAACCGAGACAACAGATTTCCCAACCACCATAAAAGAATATAAAAGTGAAGTCAACAATAATAATGAAAATGATATACAGCCTATGGAGAATACATATGCGGAATCCGACAAAACTAACGCTCCTTACCCTCCGGCTGGATTTCAACCCAAAATACCATTTTTATTACCTGCAGTAATAAATTTATACGGCGCTCAACAACAAGAAAAAGAAAACCATTTAACAGGTACTTCGAACGAAACCGAGCTCAAGGCTGCTTATACAGTGCCATCAAGTGCTCTTCTCATACCAGCGTCAAAACTGCAATTGTAAAAGGAAACTGGTTCAGATTCAAAGTCAGTCAAAATTAATACTAAAACGCAAAAAAGATCTCAATCACAACGCTCTCTAATCCCAATACGTTTGACCGCTGCTCCACTTTTGCTAACACAACCAGTTATTTCCGAATCCCCCGTATTGTAACGTTGGTGCAATGTTTAAAGGATTTTCATTCAAATCTATCCGTGGTTAAAATAATCTATAAAATTATTTCAGTCTTCAATTAGAATTTCTCAAAACAAGTTTCCTACGAGTATATACTAATACACATGTACATATGTATACTAATACACATGTACATATGTATATGTACATATATTCAATAATTTAATTTCAAACAACACCAACACAATAAATTTTACAGAAAATAAAAAACATCAAAGTTTGAATACAAATTTGCTATCGAAATTAGTTTTAGATTTATTTTTGTCTAGTTTCTAGGTCAGTATAACACGGACAGCAAATACAAAAATATGCTCATCTACCTTGAGAGGATGTATGTATGTACGAGTATGTGTGTACTCGTATGAATGAATAAATGTGTTTTTTTGCATGTGTGAGTTTGTATTCAGATTAAAATTCAGAAGACAAACCCTTATCTCTGCAAACGCAGGTAAATCATACGAACAAATACAGAAATACTCATCTCCTTTTATATATAATTGACTAATGTTCATGTATTTGTGCTCATAAGAACAGTTCAATCGGCAAATATTCAGCATTAGAACGGAAATAGGAAGTCGTTTGTATTTTCAGCTAATGTCCATAAAAGCAAAAAAGTGCGCGCTGCATATAAATGATTTAGTATTTGTTTTGTTTTTTCGCGCTATTATTTGTCTACATTTTAGGAAGGACGTTATAGTTTGATACATTTTTCTATGCATTAATTTGTGCGGAACTTTTTGTTTTGGCAACCGCCTTTGTATTTGTATTCAACACGTTTTAATGAAAATTATCATAATAGTTAAACCTGATACATAAAAAATATACAGCAGTGCAAAAAATAGCAAGTAAAAACGTTGTATTCGACCGGGTCGAATCTTAAATACCCTTCAAATATTTAGTAAATAAAAACTGTTTTTTTTTATTTTTATTAAAATTTACATTTTTATGGTATTTGGCTTCAGTAAACAAGAAAAAAAATTATTTCAATACGGTCGCTTCCAATGTGTTGGGAGGAGCATGACTGAGACACCTTTCCGTCAGCATAAAAACTTACGTATTAATATTTTATATCAACGTGCAAAAAGGGGACTGAGATAAGTAAAAATTGTTAAACTTGCTGGGTCACAGTTCCTTTAAAACATTTCTGTGCCCAATTTTAGAACCATACAAGGTCACTCCGAGAAAGGCCGTGGGGGAGACATCTCACCTAAACCGTAAAAACATAAAAACGAAATTTTCGGAGAAGTTAAGTGTAGAAAAACGTTTTTTATTAGGTCATTTAAGGGTCAAAGGGGGTATGGCAGGGGAAGATCAAATTTTTAAGGAATGTAGACTTGAATACAATTTGTTAAATATTTACACTATTTTTTCATACATTCGGGCTGATTGTGTAAGGCGTTGGCGTTTACGCCAAAGGCGTTTTTTGTACAAGATTAAAGAAACATACACATAATGTACTACGAAATACGACTCAGGCGTAAACGCCAACGCCTTACACAATCAGGGGGAATATGTAACTTCAACGCCCACTAAAAGGGCGGGGTACCAAAATAGACTGTATCGTTTTTCCCACATACGGACGTATGGGCATTGCTAGATCGTCTTAGACTTCATCACTGATCAAGAATATACATGCATAATTTTTGGGGTCCAATTCTTTGGGTCCAACTGTAGTTTGTCGGGATCGCTCTCGCAAGGGCCGTGGGGGTGACATTTCACCTTTCCTATAAAAGATTAAAAATTAATTTAACTAAGCTAACTAAGTGGGCATTTTTTATAGGCTCATTTAGAGGGCAATGGGGGAGGAGGAGGTTAGGGCCGAGGAGGATCAGGTTACGTCTCAGCTTCGTCATAAAAGCTTAAAAATTTTATTTTTCACTAAAGGGGACGTGGTCCAAAAATAATTTTTTTTTATTTTATGGCTCCAAGTTTAACGCGTTGGACCTTCTTTGACATAAAAATATATCATTTCCTTCACGAAATTGCAAAAAAAAAACTTTAAAAACTATATTGATTTTTAGGGGTTGGTTTAGATCTTCTTAGGAACTTTTTTCCCTCTAGCCCTATTCAGCCTATTTACGAACTTGGCCTGTGCCATCCTTCAAGATATATTGATACCAAGTTTCAAGGGTCTGGCTCTTTTCGTTTGCACTGAGTCGTGATTTCCACAGACGGAAGGACGTGGCTAGATCGTCTTAGATTTCATCGCTGATCAAGAATATATATATACTTTATGGGGTCTCAGATGGATATTTCGTTGCGTTACATACGGAATGACAAAGTGAATATACCCTCCAATTCTTTTTTGGAGGGTATAAAAATATACATATAAATTATTTAGTGCGATTATTTTGAGATTTTGTGTATGTTTGCTTGTTCACTTAGAAGTTCAGCCTTCATACAGCAATTCGAGATTAATCCACTTTTTTAAATTTTATTTGGAATATATTTTCCCTTAGCCTGTATCCGTGCATTTCTCTCCTTTAAAGTTGCGTTTTTCGTTGGACGCAAGGAAAAGTTTGAAAAAGATTTCATAAAAAAACTTTCTTCTAGTCAATTTTATTAAACTAAAGGATTACTGTTGCATATTTTTTATTTCGTTTTTCAAGTGTTCGTGGTTGTTTGTCTTAAAATTTTTAACATGGCCAATATGCTAAGTGGGCTGTATATTTATTTTAGAACCAAGTTATTGGGCAACATAGTAGAAAACGGGCTGGGGAGCAAGTTGCGGCTTGAGCTGGAGACGGGCGGGAACAGCTTTACGCAATTTAGCGGAACGTATGGAGCTTTTGCGTGTAGATGATGAGCGAAGAGCTGATAAACGGGCTGATTCCCCTTGTGCGACAACATGTGCATCTTCTTCGGCATTAACCGTTTCTTCTTCTGCGGCAACTGAATTATCAGTTTCAGCAGGAGTTTCATCTTCAGGTGGACCATAGACTTCATCAGGTTGTATCGCCTGCGGTTCGTCAGCAGCAACTGTCTCATCAAAAGGCACTTCAGGTTTCAGCTCATCGGCAGCTGGATATGGGGTAACGGCAGCAGCATCAGCCACTTCTTGGCGAGCTAACCGATTACGTCTAGCCTGCAAACGTGATATCCGGGAACGGGGAGCTTCTGCGTAACACAAGGTAACAACCAACAATGCAACGCAAAGGATCTGTACAATTTTAGTCATGATAAAAATTTTTATTTACTAAAGTTTTAGAAATTATTGTTAATTTGTTGAATAAACAACTGATAACATTTAGCCTGTGTCAACACCTATTTATACAAAAATGCTGAAATTTATACTTAGAATATCTAGAAATATGTGTTTAAATTTAGCCTCTTGCTCTTGTAAATTGTTGTTCCTTCTACTTCAATGAAGACATGTTTAGCATAATTGAGTCCGAAGAATTAAAGATTTTTTAGTTTTTACGAGCTAAAAAATACTTTGAGTTTAAACTAAATGAGTGAAGTCTAGATACGAGTGTAAAAGTTTGCTAAAGTTGAAATTAATTTACGGCTTCTGTCCACGTCTATTAAACATTTGCCTACACTTAAAAGGCAAAATGGTTATAAACTTATTCATAATTCAAACGACATATTCGCTTAAATGCTTAAATGTTTATTCGGCCATTTATGTGCAAAACAATAAATTTTCTATCATTTTGATGAAAACCGAATTGCTTTTTTACTCAAAATTTTTTAAATTGTTTTTTGTACAATTGTGTATTAAATGTATATAGTTATTATTATTTCATGCCTTAACTATGGCTGCTTATATTCACACTGTGCGCATGGATCCATATTTTTAATTCTTTAATATTTTTCTATTTTAATTGCGGCAGCACAATATTTTGTATTTGCTTTTTTTATTATTTAATATTATTATTATTATTATTATTATTATTATTATTTCAAGTCTATTATAATTAAAATTACAATAAACAAAAAGAAGTGAAGGCACTAGCAACTAATGGCTATCGGCCCAATTTAATATGCTACTCAATATTGCTTTTGTAACACACACATACATGCATTGTTAGTTATGTAATTCAAATAGATATTTAGACATTGATCGACTTCAAATACACAATCCCAAAAAGTTATTTTATTTTGGTTTCAATTAAACCATGTGAAGCTTAGCCTGGGTGGTACGTTGCATCAGCAAATGTGTGCTTACACTCACTCATATTTGAAGCATATAGCAGCAAATCTTTCTATCGGCATATTCGATAGATATATTAAACGTTAACACGATATCCCGAAGATAAATGACATGCCAGCGTATCAGTTAGTAGAATTGTTTGTATCTGCACCACAATTTGAATATGATGATATTTATGTTGAGTAGTTGGTGTGAAGGCTCGTTTACAAATGCCAAATAAATTCGGGAATATGTGCACGAAATTATTTCTAATTTGTATCAAATATGGCGTCTGGCAGTTTCACTTCTAAATGTTCATTTGCATTTTTGTGATGTTTTTTTTAGCATTTTTCGATTTTACAAATTTCATATACAATATGTCTGCACATATGAATGTATGTACATGTATTTCATATAGTCCATATGCAATGGACGCTCACAAGGTAGAAACATTTTCTTTCTGGCCGACAATGTCTGTCACTCCATATCGTTCTGCCGAATCTTTTCTTTTTGTTTTAAATGCAATTGTACGGTATCGAGTGACATCGTGGACCAGGCTGTTTTAACGTTAACTTACAAAATAACAGTCTGAAAGATAATTTCTGTTTGTAAGCTCGTGTTGGTTAAGAAAATTTCCTATTAAAATGTATTTATAAATAAAATGCAATCCCTTCAGATTGATAAGTGATTGTTATGGAACTAAAAAGGGAAGGTTATTGCAATTTTCCATTCATCACAAAGGCCCAATCTTCCTTTCGGTTGGGGAAAACGCGTACGTAACGTATTTTATTATTGCCCACTCCGAAACATATTGTAAGAGTTGTATGTTGTAAAAGTGTGTTTGATAATATCCACATAAGGATGTTTTAAAGAACACCAACAGGATACATTTCCTACAATAGTTTTTGAATTCGTCAAATTTATATAAATATTCCTTGAAAATCATGGCATTATAGTATAAAATTTGGATTGCCACTTATAAAGGGACAACTCTGAATACCAAAATAGCAAAAAGCACTAACCTCCATATTCTTAGAAATTGTGATTACCTAGCGATTTAAAATAAATTGTGTATAAAAATTATATTTTAAAACACACTTCAAGTACAGATTTTTTTATGGAATTCGGCAGTTGAAAAATAAATAGCTTGTAGTCACAGATTATTCTGTATTTATATTGTATATAATTTTATATTTAAAGAAAAAAGGTTTCTAAAGGCACAGAGGATTTATATACTTAACAGCTAAATAATGCAGTTTCATTATTCTTGAACTATTTAATAAAATACTGGTAAAATTTAAATTCGAAAGCAAAAGCTTATGAAATAAAATTTCATTATTTCTAGTCAAGCTTTTGACTTAATTAATAAGTTTGTACGTAATTAATAAACGAAGTATCATCCAAACTGGAGGGTACAATTTCAATAGATTGTACAATAGGCTGCAAGTGCAACTCACTGTCAACATCCGCATATGATCCATGTAAGGCTTCGGAATCCGCAAATATATAATCAGCCTCGGGCTCTTCCAAGACCACGGAATGAACATTTAAATTGAAGGACTCTTTTGGTAGAACTTCGCCAATTGCAATTGGACTTTCTTTAGTCTGGCTTCCATGCGTTTTGTTGTTGTCTGAGTAGAGAGTGTCGTTTATTGGATATAATTTTGTAATTTCTTTTTCAGTTGAAAAATCATGTTGCTGACTGAAATCAGCATTAATATGCTCTGTTATTGCACCAGCAACAATTAAATTTGTTGTGGTGTCTTCATTTGGTATTATCGCTGTTGTGTTTTCTACATCAATTTCGGTCACATTTTCAATCACCTCAATGTCTTCTTCAGACTCCTCAAGATTTTCTTCGGGTTCTTTCGGCTTCTCCGCAATTTTAGCAGTACTTAACAGCAACAACTTGCCCGATTTTCTTAAATCAATAGTCTCTGGCTCAGTTTTAACCAATTCATCAGGTGCCGAGTACGACAAAGATTGGTCGAAAATTAGAATCGTGGCTTCCTCGTCTCGGCTCAGGGCTCCAAGTGTTTCAGTAGGCGTCACTGTAGGATCTTGGTCTGTAACTGTAGTCTGCTCTGGTTCTAGAGTAGTTGTGATAGTTTCAGTGGAAGCTGTGGTATTTTCTATAAAATTATTCTCGTTGTTTAATATTTTTATCACCCCAGCCTCGTCGACAACAATATTTATTGCCAGGATCAAAAGTGTTATTCCGATCATGTTTTAATATTTATCCGACTTAGTTATTCAGTTGTCTTAAAATTACAAGTACTTAATTTTGTAAAATGTTTTTGTAAACTATGCGGGACATCAAACATTGGCATTATTATATATACTCAAAGCAAAATGAAAAACAATTTATTATTTTTCAGAATGTTCCATGTGTTGGTCGGTGGATTGTTGCCAATATGTAGTTCGCTATGAACTGACCCTGAATACGACTAAAGCTGTGTGTTTATTTGACTAGTTGATTCAAATATTTATTTCCAATATGTCAGTTTGCGGAAGTCAGAAATAAATGTAAGTTTGTATTTTCAATTACTATTATTTATAAATGAAATTAAAATATGGTCATCGACTATAAATAGCCAAAAATCCGCAAAACTACTAAACGTACTTAAGTTCATTACACGTATTCAATAAAAATTAAAATTATAATATATGTAAATCAGACCTCCTAATGAATATCATCAACATCAATTGTTTGTCAAACTTTCGTGATTTCAAATTACCCGCTGCTACAAAAAATAAAAATAACTCAAACTAAACTTTTGAGAACCAAAAAAAGATTTTACTCCATTAAACTCTGATGCAACTGAGTTATGCGGTGCTCGGCCAATGTTGTCGCTTCAGTTATTTCCCATTAGCATTCTTTTCTACAATATTCAACCACGAATGGATGTTTATTTATTTAATTATATTAAATAAGAAATTGCTACAATTTCTGTGGATGACAAAAGTAATTCCAAAGGAGTTACAAGTATGCAAATTCATTAAAATCGGAGAGAAAGTTGTTCAAAAGTCTTAAAACATGTTATACACTTATTTCACACTTAACAGCTAAAATGTAAACCCCTTTATAGGTATAGCATATAACTTAGTATAAAAAATGTTTCTCATGGCAACACTATAGCTAAAACAGTGGGTTTTCACGACCGTCCACCTATTAAATCGCACGTTTACATGACACATACAATACTTGCAAAGAATACTTAGGTAATACGACGCACAGAGTACATTAACATTTCCTTCAAATTTTTATTTGATATGCTGAGCACATTGTGTTAAAAAATAAAACATTGTACACACATACATACATATGTATGTATGTATGTATGTAGACACGTTTGTACTTAGTATTTGTCGGCAATTACAAATAAATTTTTTCTAAAATACGATAATTTTACATAATGAAGTGCAAATTTTAACTCAATGGAAGTTAGTAAAGTTTTCCAATTTCGATATTAAGGGAGATAAAGAGTCGAAGCACAAAAATGAGATGAATGAAAAAGGATTCGAAGAGCAAGCTTTTAATTTCATACAAAATCATTGTCTTTGCCACATGGCTCAGCTGCAGCCCAAAGAAGGTTTTCATGAATTAAGAACTTATGTAAAATTTTGAACCTCAAGACTGCGGATCATGTTTTCCATTAAAAAAATTGTAAAACAGTTTTCTTTCTATTTTCTTTATCATAACTGCAAATCTTGCTTATTGTAACGGCCCGTTTGAAAAAAATAGATTTACAAATTAAAACAAAAGTATTTGTTAATCATAAGGCTGAATCAAAATCTTTTATATGTTAATTTAATTTGGGTGTTTTTATTTGAATTTAAAAAATCAACGTGATAAAATAGCGTAATTTCGTAAATTGAAAGTTTTTAAAATGAAACCTATTTTTGGGAAATCTTGTTTAACACTAAATTTTAGTTTAATTGCGCTGTTTTTTTTAAGTTGTATTCCAAAAAATTAAAGTGGCCTTAAAGTCTTTAGTTTCATAGCATATTTCACTGCCTCTTGTCTTAACTTTAATATTTTTAAAATTTGTAATGGCTTGACTAGAAGTTCAGAACTACATCTCTAGGTTTTCTAAGAGAATTTCCATAAAAATGAAATGGCCTTAGGAAGTAGCTAAAACCCCAGAAAATTATCACTCGATTTTTTGAAATTATTAGCAAGTGAAGTAAAATTTAGTGTTAAACAAGATTTCTTCAAAATAAATTTTATTGTAAAAACTTAATTTAAGTTTTTCTTGTTATTAGTATGTAGAATCTTTGCTATTGAAAAGAATTACATTTCTTATTCTGTTTTATTTTTAATTTTTTATTTTTTAATTATTATGACATAACTCTAAAGTGTAAATAATCCTTATGCGTTTATCTGTTTTACCGCTACCAGAATCGAATGTGCTTTAGTGATATTATATATAACTTGTGCCCGAAATCTGACCCTCTTCGAGGTCTCCACACAGCTCTTGTTATTGAGATGCCAGCGAACAGCGCAACGCATTGCAAAGAAAAGCCGTTATTTAGCCAAACAGTTCGTATGTGGAATAAATTGCCTACAGAAATTATTTTTCTGTCACTTACATCTTGCGGTAGCCCATACTTTCAATGCCATTCCTTTCTTTCGTTCATGTACATAATATATGCACAATTTTTTATAATTCGGCTGAGCATTTAAAAATGTTGCCAAATCAACAGACGGCACTAGTCTAACCCTCTCAAATAATGTTCATTTTTAATTTTCAGTTTTACTTTTATTTTAAAGTACATATTGTTATTTGTAATGGTTATTGCACAGTACATATTGAGAAGAAATATATGTAATTACATATGTGTGTGTGTATGTATAAGATATGTAATGACTATTTGACTTCGGGGTTTTTGTGTTTAATTATTTTATACAAAATACTTTACTTCCAATGTTTCTTTGCACTTTGCTTAACTTCTTCAGCGATAATTAAATAAATTAATTTACAAAATATCTAAAACTTCAAAAAGATAACAATTGTATGAAAGAAAACTTTTTTTTCTCCTTTTCTTGATCTTTCAATACTGAAAAATTAAAAATATTTTAAAACTATTTAAATACTTATTTTCTTTATGACAATTTTTGGCTTTTTATCAATTGATTAATATAATTTTCCCTTTCGAAGTTACAACAAGCTGTAATGAAATACTAGGAATAGAATACATATACATATGTATATATATGTATATGATTATATATGATGCATATATAAATGTATATACATATCTATGATGACACATCCGCATCATATATAAGTATATACATAAATTATAAAAACTATAGAAAGAGTAGTGGTTATAAATAACACTAGTCGATGCTAATCGAATTCTATTATCAACACAGAGCGGACTTCTTATTGTTATCAATAAAAAATATATTAAATTTAAAGTTTTACTCCGATGTACATCCTCGTACGTATAATAGTACCATTGTAGTTGTTTAGTATGAATTATAATCTACACAGATACTGATGATTACATGTAATTGTTATATATGTATGTATGTGTGTTTGTATGTATGTATGACTTAAGTTAGAGACTTATTTGCATTTTCTGCAACTATAACTGATTTATAAGAAATAATCTCATTATTATTACATGTGCGTAGAATACGTACGGACAGTGTTAATCTACAGCAGGACTTGAAAATTTCCTTAAATTTTATTTCCCGAAAATCAGAAATAATTAATTGACAAAGTTTTTCAAGACAGCAGACGTATTAAATGTCAAAAATAAAATAATATCTAGATAGTTTATAAAATCAAAATATGTAATTGCTTAAATTTTGAAGGCTTTGTCTGCGTATTACTCGTATATTTTGTTATGAAAACTACAGCAAATGATTTATTTCCGGTTTCTTAATTAACGATGTCCTAACCCTGCGTTGTACACAAGAGTGGTCCGCATACTGATAGTGTAAAATAAATTAGGAGAATTCAATTAATGAAATTACTTAAACTAAAACTATCAAAATTATTTGATTTGATTATTTGAAATAAAAATTAAATTCGTTGAATTGTGTATGTTACAATAACAAGGATATGTAGAAAAAGATTTGAATCTTTTGGGGGAGTTAATTTATAAGGAAGCTCCATTAAGTTTAAATGTTTAATATTAAAAATTTTACATGTACATGTGTTCTAGTAAATGTTGAGTTTCTAATTATTAATTTTTGTTTACTGTATAAGATTGTGTAAAATTATGTTTTAAGTACGAAATTACAAAAATTATTCTTCTATTTATTTATTTGTATGTACTACTAAATACCTTAAATAGATGAATGCTTTAGTTATGTAATATATTATTGCCTTATTAACTGTTTGGATCTTATACAATGTTGTGCACTTTGGCCGAAAGACAATTGTGTAGTACAAATACTATGGGCTTGGGACAGCACTCCATATCCAACTCCTGTTGTTGGTAGCAGAGCAATAAAGTAAAAAATTTTTTAGAACTAAAATAAGGAAAAATGAACAGCATGTACTTACAATTTCCCCATCATCGCCAAAGTCTAAATACAATATACGATTGCCATCGTCGGCTGAACCTCGTAGTTTATCGAAAGGAAATTGCCATAATTGCGTTTTGGATTGAGTAGAGGCCGAGTAACTGCACTCATAAAGAGAAAATCCACGATTTAAATGCACAACTAATTGGCATTGCCTGCTTTGATACAAACACCGGAAAGAAAACTCCCGCTGATAATTGACCGCGTTGTGAGAGCCTTGAACTAATGCTCTAGCCCAAGCCGCCATATCACGATGTGTTTCCGAACGCAGCCAATAAACTAAAACTCCTCGTGTAGTGCCACAACGTACACAAAATACGGTCGACTGTTGCCCCTGTTTAATAATAATAATAATAATAGAAATCGTTGGTGAAATGTAATCCAATTAATGTTACTTGAATAGCTTAGTGCTGCACAGTGGGTATTTCGGGGCAAAAAATTCACATAATTCCGCACTTTATAAACGGGTAATCCGACTATACCTGATTGATGTTGTTGTTGAGTTAGGTTTTGAGCACTGATTTCATATCTTCAATGTGGGTGGGTGGATCTACGAGACCTCATAACCTCGAGGTTATGAAAAATGCATACCAAAATATGCCTTCATCTGATAAAATATTTTTTATCTTTGTGCTGTAAACATGATTGACTTGCGAGATTACAAAAGTCGATAACTTGAGAAAGACTTGAACTCATCCAAAATTTTTAAAATCAATAATTTGTTTACATAATATATTTTTAACATTGAAATTATTTTGTTTAGCGTAACATAAAAATGCTTTTGTATTGACTAGTAACAGAGGACTTGAATTGTATAAATAAAACTCGAAAGTCTGGCGTCAGTAACTTTATTAAGTTTTATTAAGCTCGTAATATTTTATTCAGAACTGGAATTGGATCATATAGTATATGTAATATATGTATTAGGGAAGTAAATGGTGACTGATTTTTAAAAATATTAGTATTCTGGATTTCGGATCTTAGGCTCTGCAATTTTCTTTAAAATACCCTTTTTTAAATAATCAATACCCAAAGAAATATATTCAGTAGATTTAATTATGCTCTAATCTATTTTAATTGCGTAACACACATTCATACATTCGTAATGAAAATAAAGATACCGAAACGTTTTTTATATAATGGCAACATATAATCCGCCTTTTTTAGCCATTATCAGTACTTTTATTTATTAAATACTGACGCCCTAATTATGTTTTAAAGTTTTAGAGAATGGTTGTTAATAGTAGTACTCATTTATGTACTCGTACATATAAGTATAATAATTTGATAACAGAAAAAGCGCCAGTCACACATGCATACGTTAGTTTATCATTAACAAAACAAAAAATTTTAGCTCAGATCAATTTTCAATTGATTAGGGACATAAGTATGTACAGATGTATGTGATATTTGTTTCAATGAGGGCTTACATATGCAATTTTCGAATAAAAGCAAATGATTTTATAACATAAAACTGCCTTTGGTTATTTGCTTTATACCTCAAAGGCACTGTTGCTTCATGTAGCTTCTCACAAAAATCAAATCGTCCAATATTTCGCTATAATAATATAGACCGCATTTCGTTTCCGACATTCGTGTATTATTAATTATGTACCGTAAAAAATTGCATAAGAATAACAAGCATATTTTAGTACATCCGTTTTTGTAATTGAAAAGTCGGCATATTCAAAATCCCGGGATTTGTTTTAAGATATGGGATTTTCCGTTTGGCATCCCTATCGTGTACGTATGTATGTATGTACATATACATATATACGTATATATAAATTATTATCCATACGAGATGTGTTGTGGCTTAACAAATATTATTCCATTGCCACAATCAATATTCAATCGTCAGGTTCTGAAATATATCACCGAAGCATGATATACATGCGTAATCTTATTCACATGGGACTGTCCAAAATATTATTGTGCCCCACTGTGCGTATTACATGCAACTATTAAACAAACGTATGCGACTTCTTTGCAGCTTGCTGCTCCATTAATCCACATCATATTAACAAAATTAACTTATAAAATTAATCTCTTAAATCAGGTGCTTAGAGCGTTAAGCCCTTACTTACATTTAACGATGAGTTATTACCAGCGCCGGCCAATCGAGTCGTTGCTAAAGCATAACTTTCCAAAGGCCGCCCCCAGGCTTCCACTGACCAAGGAGCACTTTCGTAGATTCTGCGGCAAATAAAATAAATAAGTTTAGTTACAAAATGAAGTGCCACTACATGTAGTTTTTATATCGAAATTATTTCTATACCGCTTGAAGAATATCGGAAAGTCCAACTTTTGTGAATATTTTGAGCGAATACATATTTTAATGTAAGTATGATTACATACGTACGTTTAATATCCTTTTTCAATACTAGATAGAAATATCCACGTAATGAAAAATATCTTAATAAAAAATTTTTTAACGCAAAAGGAAAACATTCATAATCCATACACTCAAAATATTCTGTACGTAAAATTAACTGAAATTGTCATATAAAATAAATGAATATTCGATTAAAAACCGGTCAACTTATTATTCATTTAACTTTAACAAAAATATCATTTAATTTTAAATGTTAAAAAATTAACAGACTTAAATCTGTAAAAAATATTGCTTTTCTCTTTTATTTTGTTAGCTCAAAGAGAAATAGTATTGTTTGAATCAGTTAAAATTAAAATTGCTTAAAATTTTAAATGATTGTTCATTTAAGAATTATTATACGGAATACTTCTTGAATGAAGTACATTCCGTTTCTTTAATAATATTGTGAATATACTTACAAATAAACAACGGACAATATTGAAAGCAACAGAAAATTCGTATTAATGTGTAGTTAGTTTTTTGAATGACTGTTAGAATCAGTTAAAAATAAATTTGCTTACATTTTTAAATGCTTATGCATTTAAAAATGACTGAACGGAAAACTTCTTGAACAAAATACATTCCGTTACTGTCATAATTTTGTCAGTGTATGAATTGTTCAACCGAATAAAAATATATTTTTAATGGAAACGAAACGAATTGGGAGTTTTTGTTAAATGTTAAAAGACATTAAACAAAATAAAAACAACAATATGCAAGTAAATTATGTGAGTATAGAATCGGAACAACTTTAAACTTTTTCTTCTCATTTTTACTGAAGAATCAACTTATTTACTCGTGAATATTTGAATGTCAAAATTCAGTCATTGGACAATTTCATTCAAAACTTCAACAAACTTTCCAGCGCAATCAAAAAAACACACAACAAATAACTCCTATAATAATGCGGTATGCAACAAAATCAAAAACGTACCGAAATTCACGTTCGGTGACAGCCACAAATATCGGCTGCCATTTTTCATTTTCGTCAGAACTCTCTGAACTAGAACGGCCGCTTGGCTAAATAAATAAATAAAGAAAGTTAAGGTCAAGTAAAATAAAGCAATTAATATTAGCAGTGTTCAAAAAAAATATGTTTAATGTACTTTTTTTCTGTTCCATACGGTAGAAAATTACCAAAAGAAATGGTTCTGTTTGTGTACTTTCTACACTACGACAATAGTGTACGCTGCATACTCAACACAAAGGTCAACATATAAAAGAGTGTTTGCTTTTATTTATTTATTACTATTCTCGTTTTTTATTGTAGTGATTTTTTGGGCAAACATTTCTAACGTTCCTTTAGTATTCGTTTAGAGTATGTTCACACTTTCGGTGTAAAGCCGTAAAATGTAATGTATTTTGTACGCAATCAGTACAATTTTATCTTTTTAAGGCAGAGAAAAGAACGAGGAGTAGTCTTTGTTACTCGCCTTGAAAAAAGTTAACGTCCTAAAACATGCACCGTTCTTGCGAATGCGTGCTGCACCTTAAGTACGATATTTCTTTCGAACACCGATTTTTAGGGTACTGATTAAGCTGCAGTTGGATCTCCAATTGCATGTGAGATTGATTTTTACTTACTACTTCTCCAGCACTGCCAACACTCGTAGTAGTATCTGTCATAACATTGCTGGCACCAAGTGCGCTAGCATTGCTGCCACTGCCATTGCCACCACCTCCTCCATTAGCGCTACTTAGTCGTCTACTTAACCACCCGATATATTTCAATTCACCGATTACATTTATTAAAGACCGATTGGCTTCCACTAAAGCACGTTGAGTGGAGCCACTCATGGCACTATGTAAAGCATTAAACCACACCAACGCCTCAGCCGATTCTGAAGCGCGCAATATGCACGAATGTACGCCATCTGGTGAGTGTAGTTCTAGGCAACGATTTTCTACAAAACAAGCAAATTATGTACGTATATTACTAATATGTGTATATAATCCCCCTGATTGTGTAATGCGTTGGCGTTTACCCCTCAGTCGTATTTCGTAGTAGATTAAAGAAAACTGCGTGTATGTTCCTTTAATCCTGTACAAAAATCGTCTTTGGCGTAAACGCCAACGCCTTACACAATCAGGTGGAATATGTATGTACGACTATATAGCATTAAGTTGTATATTGAAGTAATGTTTCGATCCTCTACAGCTGTCGAAACATGGGAACATAAAAAAAAAACTAAAAATTTGTCCGTGGAAAAGGAAAACACAATTAAGTATATAGTAGTTGGATCCCTGATTTAACAAATTTTCAAAGCTTTATACCAAAAAAATAGTCAAAGTATTGCGCGGCGGCTTTGACAAACCTCTTCTCAATCTCGTATACTCTGAAATTGTCCCAGCAATGCACGTTAGTCAATGGGGCAATTCATATAATAAATATCGTAATGAAAAGAAGTGTTATTTATAACTTTTGCATTTTTGCTAAATTTGTTTGTTGTTCATTGTGCAGTTTCAAATTCTTCCTCGAAACCATTAAAAATAAGAATTTGTGATTGATTTTTACTAACCTGGATCGATATGTTTCAAGTTTCGAGCCAAATGCGTCAATTGTAAGGGAATGTAGCGGGTATCTGCTCTTGGTGTTGTTTTTGGAGCCGGTGGTGATGCTGATACGCCAGGTCCTAATGGGCATAAAAATGCTCGTTGTAATTCCCATCCGACTTCAGAAATTATGCTTGCCTTCCTAAAGTAGGGTGTCACCTCTCGTAAAAATTTTACTGCAAAGAAACGGAAGTAGAAGTGTAAACAAAATTGCTAAAAGTAAAAAATTCAATAGGATTGAACGCCTGATTTTTTTTATTTGTATAATTAAATCACAAATCTTGGTTAAACTTCTGATAAACTCTGATATGTAGTTGAATTAAATCCAAAGAGTTAGTTGCGATATATTGTTTGTATGAAGGTGTCACTAAAATCTTGCAAGAAGAGTGGACTGAATCGACAAATTTCGACATAAAAAAAAGGTATTTAGAAGCAATTGAGTTCTTTCAGTACTCCGAAGAGGAAGTTCAAATAGCACGATCATTAGGTAATTTTGCTAGATCCCAAGTTGTTAAGTATTAACCTGCAACAATTTTCTAATTTTAGCAGAAGGTTATAATGTTTCGTTTTGCATCGCAATAGTCGATAACAATTGCTCTCGAATCTCAATTTGAATAGCATACAAATTCGGACAGCTTTCTTTTCGAATCGAATCACACAGTAGACCCCAGGTTTTAATGGAAGCAGTGTTGTTTAAAAGTCCATAGCCATTTCTTTTCAAATATTAAATGCAATAAATAAAGAAGATAAACAACAACTGAAACTTTTTCACCTTTCATGAGCCTTGGCTGATTTATTTTGATGTAAATTTTTTATGCAATATACAAGTTTTGTGCATTTGTTTATTAAATATGTAAATAATTAAGTTCTAATGATTCTTCAATCATTTCTTATTAATTTTTATTCTGTGGATCAGAGGGTGTTGAAATATAATGAAGGAGTAAGTATTTTCACGAACATTTATATTGCTATATTAAATTGAATTAAGATTCATAGGCTAATTGTTCGAAATTTGTTTTTAAATCTCAGAAAGACATGATAAATATTCCAAGGCACAAGGTAAAGTCAACATCAGTTTTATTCAACTTACACAGCAGAGCAGAACAGCTGCTTTCGAAAGCCGCAACACTTTCATTTACTAAATATTCATAAAATAAAATGTATTTGAAATCTATTTTAAGAAAATTTTGTGAGAGGTTTTGAATAAACTACATTCCAAACCCATTTGAAATTTTATGAATACGGGGGTCAATTTTGATTTTTATTTCGTTTTTATTATAGTTTTTATATTACCTCTCCTATGGACTTTATGAATAACACATAATATGTCATCATATTTTCTATTTTGGTGAAGTTGAAATATTTGTAAAAGTACAAAGCAACTCAAATTTATAATACTTTAACCTCTTTTAGCACATGTTAGTGTTTTTTGTTTGCTATGTAGCCAAGTATGTCTATATGCCTGTATTTTATTTGTTCTTGCACTAAGACAACATGTCAAATAGACTATATTAAAAACCTATTTTAGCAACTTATAATTTTTGATTGTGTAAGGCGTTGGCGTTCTTTGTACACGATTAAAGAAACACACAAGCAGCTTTCTTTGATCTACTATGAAAAACGCTCGAGGCATAGACGCGAACGCCTTATACAGTCAGGGGGATTAATTTTAATTATTAAGCAGATTACAGATAGAGGAATATTTGGAATAATAATCACAAGCGTTGGGGGACTTCGTACTAACCAAAATAATCTTTTGTGGTTAACAAAATTTATTCAGATTTGACGGTTTTAACTTAGATCGGCTCAATTGACTTCCAATGTTTTTTTCTTTGCAAACTTCATTTATAACTTGCATTTTTTTCTGTAATTAATTTGTAGATCTAGAGTACACAACACTCACTAGGCAAAACACTCCTTCAAATAAACAGCAACTTTTTTGTCACTCTGAACATTTGTGTTAATAGGGGAATCACAAATTTCAATGATGTTAGCGGAATACATATTAATTAAATACGACTTCTCTTCTTTAAGCTGAAACTTTCAACTTTTTGGAATTTCCTCCGTTTATAGGAGTTGAACTTTAGGAGAGGTTTCACTTAAAAATATCAACGCGAAAATAGTGCTTGGAAATCAAAATTAAACTCAATAGGATTTTAAAACTAATATGATCGTTTTACTAAATTTTAACAACAAAAATGTATAATGTGCATACATCTATAACTTTAACAAGCGGACAGGCTTTCCTTGAGTAGGTTTTTCTTGATTAAAAACCAAGCGGCCTAAGTATAAATGTTTTCTTACTGGAAAAATTACCAAGCGTCCATTTTTAATGCGAGTGAGTGGACTAAGAGTTTCAACCTGTACATTCAATTCAGACTCAGTCTCATTGCTGTTGCCGAGATCAATTGCAGGAGTTCCATAAGAATCGGCTGGTTCAAGAATTTCCGTTCCCAGCTCACTTTCTGCTGATCGTTCGTCTTCTGCGATCTCAATATCTATTTCAGATTTCGTTGTATCTGAATTCAAAATTTCTATATCAGATTTCGGTTCCTTAACTGCAACTTTAGGAGCCCCATATGTTTTCGAATTGATAATATCTAAACCTTCCATTTCCTCGGCTTGGTCAAAGGTAGGAAGATCAGCAATAACACCATCAATATTGCTATCAGAAATGTCAATGTTGGATAGGAAATCCTGAAACGTCTCTTCGCTAGGTAGTTGAAAGTCCTCAGATGGAAATGGCACTACTTCAGTTGAAATATCCTCCGCAGGCAGTGAAGCACCATAAGTGCCTGCTGGTATATGATCAACTTCATCCAATTTAACATGTTTGCTTTCCAAATCATCAAAGTCCTCGAGACCCGATACTTCCGGAGTTGATGTTATGACATTGACTGATTCAGTACTGTGCTCGGGATGTTTTTCTGGTAAATTGAAGGGTATCTTCGGACGGTAACCGGCTTCAGGATAACCTGTCCGTTGCTCCAGCACCGTTGATGATGTACTAAATTGAACTTGTCTGGATGATTTCGCCCTCGATCTGTTAATAGGTGTAGCAAAGGAGCTGCTAATAACTAAAGCAAAAACTACAAATTGTAATCGTCTAAAGATGGTCATATTGTACTTTTTATATTCAAAATGAAACTACTGTTGATTGAACTTTAAGCAAAACCTTTTATAGTTAAACTGTAAAGGTTTTATTTCAGTAACTAAAAATAAAATAAAAGAAAACACGCAATTGCTAAAATTTTAATAAAATCGGCATCAGTCAGAGTACAATTATTATGTTAATGTATACATGTGCATATACATTTGCATGTGTGCACGTATATATTAACATAAGCGTACATCATATAAAACAAACTAGTAACCTATAAGTTGATCAAGAATTCAGTTCTAGTTGAAAACAAGGTAATTCGAACTTGAAAAACGCTGTCCAACATAAAATTGTTTCAATTTTATTGTGATCCTCAAAAACTGTTCATTTGTGCTGAATCTTTCGTAAAGTCAGCCGCATTAGTACATGCATGTGTACATATTTGCTAGAGACGGGTACTGCTCGCGTGATCGGCGGCAAAAAGCACGTACATATAAGTAGAATTAGCGTGATTGTGTCGTGGCTTTGAAAAATTGGAAGTATAATTTAAAATTCCGAAAAACAAGTCGGAAATACCAAATAAACCGGTTAGGTACAGATTATTATTTACTATATTGATTAGTTTTGATTTTTGTGATATTGTGATTAGTATGAAATTTGGAAAAATAGCAGGATTCTGTATTTGCAAATTCAGGGACTATGGAGTCCCTATGCTTCACGTTCCTAGCTGATTTTCATTTTGGTTAAAAATAATATTACATGTGCACATTTAACTCATTAAACTTTCAAATCACTTTTGTTTAATTCGTAGCATTATTCTTTCCATGTTTGTATCACAATTGCTGTAAACATCACGCCGTAGTTTCATATAAAATTTTGAATCTCAAGACTATGAATTGTACATTTATTGATCAAAATTTTTTTATTAAACGAAAATTAAGTAAAACACAAATTTTGTTTATTTTGAATTAATGAAAGCTGTAAGTTTGTTTGAATTCAAGTTTCTTGCTCTTCTCCTATTAATAAGTATTAATGGTAAAACAATGAAATGTTTATTTTTCGTTTTTTTTTTATAACTGACCTATAAAATCCTCTTCAAAAACAATTATAATTTAAAAATTTTCAATAAGATGCATTTTGTGTGGAAATTTGATGGGTTTAAATAAGGCGAATTAATAGCGTTCTTCGTTTTTTTTTTGCAAAGCGAACCACATTTTCAAAAAATTTGGTTAAAGTTATTCCTTTTCCTTTTGGAGCGCTTTGCCCTATTTTTCGTAATATTTTTATTCGTTTTGCTACAAAGTTGACGCTTGTTACACTTTTACATTCACAATACTTATCTACACATATTTATTTCAAATGTCTGACATTTGATTTTGATTTGATTGAGTAACACCACGTACAATTATGAGTACGTATGCAACAGACTCATTTATACGGTTTGTATTGAGCTACGAAATAAAATTGAATCATGATGGAAAGTGTATATGGATGTGTGTTAGTACTTGTACATACTATATATAGGCCTACATACACAAGTACATGCTTTATATCATGTATGTTTTGTGGACTTCTGTAGTTGATGCATTCTATGCCACGCACGTACCACAATTATTTTTAAAAGCATATTGTGTTCTGGTTTGTCATATCCGATTTTATATTCATCATTTTTGAAATTCACTAGCGATACATTATATCGTCCCCTCAATATAACAATAGCGTATAATTTTTTTGGTGTTTTGAGAAAATCGAGTTTAAAGTTTTTGTCAAATCGGATGTCTAATAAAACCTCAATATCGCGGTAAATAAAAATTCTTCATATTGGATTTTTCGACGAATACATAATACCGTTTCTTGTCCTTAAATTTGCCAATTTTTTTTATTCTACGCATCCTTTAAGACTATAATTATGTCATTCAAAGCGCAAGTCCCCCATATAGGCTATTTTATTTTTTAAGGAATTCGTATGATGTATCTGATACACTATTTTATTTTGTATGGTATACGCTGTTTTATTCAATAATTTTACGGTATTTTTATTAAAATATTTGATCTCAAAAATATCAATTTGTAACATTATAAAACAGTGATTAATTCATAGTTTTGTTAATTCGGTGGCACGTATTCATTACTTTCCAATTATAAACAAAAAATTATGACAAACTATGGGTACACAAAAAAATAATAATTAGAAATTCATTCGTCTTCTTTCTTTTCCTCTGCTACATCTGGCTCATCTAAACAATTTCGCTTCTTTCCACCTTGTAAGTTAAAAAAATGACTGCGAGCCACGAGGAATTACATTCTTTTTGCACAAATTTTGGAGATCATGCAGCTTATGTGGGGTATAGAAATGGTCGGAATGGAACTATTTCTCAAACAATAGTGTATATTATCATAAGCTATTTTATGAGTTAAAGTTTTCATAAATTGTATTTTTTTTCTACAGGCTAAAATGGAGTATAATGCGTATACACTATTATTCTTTTAACAACTTTGGAGTGGCAATTTCAAGTAAAATAGCGCATATGAGCTTACACACTTATTGAAGGAAAATTTTGAACAAGAAATTATACACTATTTTTTCCAACGACATTTTGACCCACTTTTTGGAAGTAGAATTTGACGAAATTTTGACCAGACATAAAATCAATGATGGAGATTCTAAATATGCAATAAAAAATAACAGCGTATGAGCACATACGCAATTGTTATATTGAGGGGACGATATGTACATATTTATACATTTATGTATGTGTGCATGTACATACAGGTACCTGTTGATAGTTTGAAACTCATTAATTTGTATTTCATGAAAATAGTTCAATAAATTTGAAGAAATCTAAGCATATTGGTCTTGATATTTTATTGGTTTGTATAATTTGAGTTATTCTATCGTGGAGTCTTAATTATATGCTATATACATATACTCGTATGTATGCAGTTTGGTATTTGATTATTAAATGTTAAGAAAAAAGTTACACAAAAGTAATCATCACTTGAGATGTCAAACTTACCTTCTAAGTCAACTACGCGACCCGCTCGTTTTAAGGCTCTGACTGCTTCATCATGGGTAGCTTCTCGTAATTCTTCACCATTGACACTGAGTATTGCATCGCCTACATAGAGCCCTTTGGCTTGATCTGCGGCCATGCCACGAAAAATTTTTGATATCAATATGGGCATGCGATTTTCTCGACCTCCTTTTATTGATATACCCAGACCATTGTTTTCAGATTTAATAATGCGAACCTTGAACGACGAAAAAAGCGAATCAGTACAATTTACTTATAGCAATAATTTTGAAAGAATCTGTGACCTAAAATAATATTTGTTGTACGTCTTTAAGGGTAACAGGGTACATATAATTTATTGCAGTTAGTCTACACTCTGTCAAAAAAATATACATACATACATATGTATATATGTATGTACATAGAAGTTGTAATACTGACAAATACTTTGGATGAAATCCTACCTTTAACTAACATGAAGCTATAATCGTGATCCTTAGACTTATAATCTAAAGCTATATAAAAAACATGATGTGAATTATTTAGAGACCTATTTAGATAATACCTGAACCATTAAAATTGCTGTAACATTAAAAAACGCTTACTTACATGCCGCTTTTGATTTGCAACATGATCAGGTACATCACACATATCCATACCACCTTCCATTGTATTGTTATTAAGCAAGTGATCACAATTATCTGTAACATCTGTATCGTTGTTGGTATTGCCGACACTACCACTCTGTCCCATGCCTTGCATAGAGGCTGAAGAGGGAATGGAGCCATTGTGTCCGCTATGATTACTCCTAAGTAGATTTAATATTTGCAACAATTAATAAAAGCACACTAAAAATGTAACAGATCATGTCAGTAAAAACTTACCCTAGAGTACCATTTAATGTAGTTGATTGATCTCCAGATCCAGCATTTTCGCAGGTCTCGTCAAGGCTTATGGCCAAATAGTCTGTTTCTAATGTAACAAGTACACGATACCAAGCTCCACGTACACGAGTTTCTAAATTACCACAACGCATCCCGGAGGGAGACTGTGTAGGCAGTGGCTGGACTGGTGCGTTGCTCAGCGTTCTGCCCAAGCTCGACGATTCCACCATGACGTCTTTAGTTTCAAGCCAAGCAAAAGCTTTTACTATATATATCAATGCAATTTGGAATTGAAAATTTTAAGCTTTACAGCAATTTTTCTCTCATCTGTTGAACAATGTGCGTGCAACATGAAAAGTAGAGAAAGAGTTACATATATGTATTTACATTCAACATATTTGTGCCTTTTGCTTTAAAATAATAAAATTTTACTTGTTTAATATATTTTAGTTAATAATAAGCAAAATGAGAGACATTTTTATCAAATCTCACAACTGAGTTCCTTGCCCACTCATAATCTCTAAATTCTTGTCTTTTCATCTGTATTCAAACCCATTGCAAACTGCTTATTTTCTTAAAATTTTAAGAAGAAAATGTGAAATATGACATGACAAATTTTATTTTCATATCTAATTGAAAATATGTATGTATGTTTATAAGTACATAAGATTTTGCGTTAGAATATTTACATCTTTTTCTCATCAGCATTTTCTAAGGTCTTTGTATCTGTATTTTTAATTGTAGTTGAAGTTTAAAAACTGTGAACAAAATTTGTTAGCAATATTTGGTTTAAATGAGGACTTTTAACTATCTTCGTATGTGCTTCCATAAATTCATAACTTTTCAGGTTCTTTCGCGTAAAATAATTATTATTGCAGAAATAAAGAAGAAATCATTTCATGTTTATGTACCGTTTTATCACCGAAGTCAAAGTGAAATGCTTAAAAATTCGTCGATTGCGAATAATTGACACTAATGCATACAACATATTTTAAGACGCCAATAAAAACAGAAACTTAAAATGGAAAAGAAATTTTAATTAAAAGCCACCATTTCTGAAAGAATCGAAAATTATTAATGTTTTTTAGTTAAAAATAAATTCAACGCTTTAGAAGGAGCTTCTTTACGGCTCGTTGTGAATAGACGGGCACGAATCTAAAAGTGTAAATAGACGCAAAAAGCGATACTTTCACCGTGTTTAATAAGTTGTTCGTTGTACTTCGAGTATCATTTCAAATTTGAAAAAAGACTGATGCTGGGTTAAATAAATTGTTTTCAAACACGTACTCATTTACATTCGAATAAAAGGATCGTAACCAGACATTGAACTTCAGAAAAAAATAACTTGATACAAGTATATTGAAGAATTGCAAACCGGAGGTCGGGATATGCATATTTATGTATGTATGTGTGTATTTAAATTGTAAGAACAAGCAAAAGTAAATAACATAATGGTATACTCGTATTGTCATCAAATTTTGGCACAATGTAGTGTGTGACGATTCGTACCTAAGTTTTTTTTTTCACTAAACTCCGGCTACAACTGTAATACAACGTGGCTAGGACCCACCTACTATCAATTGTACTTCTTGTTTTATCGCTAAAAGCTTTCTGGCATTTCACAGATATCTTGAATGAAAAGCTTATAAATAAGAAGTAAACAAAGAGGAACATTTCAATACTAACCAAAAGAGCACAGAAACAAGTTTAATTTTAATTGCAGGGTGATTTAAGGAAAATATATTTGTTCCTAATAGGGGTTGAAATTTTTATTTTTTGTTTTCTCTCGGCATCATAAATTTTTTATACTGAAATTTTGTTGAAAATCTTTATAAGAATTACCTTCTGTTACATCTTCGTTTTATGTTGATAACTAAGTTCAATCAACATTTTGAAATTGTTTATTATTGGTTTAATTACGAAGAAATCGTATCATAAAAACCCTTTCGATTGTTTAATTCGAAGAGGAAAAAATCTCCAATCTTGAAAGCCAGACGACTTTTTCACCTGGCAAGTTTTTGTTAAATAACTTTCACTCCGCTGTTTGGTTATACATTTCTCATTGCTATAAACACAATTTCAGTCGTATTTTTAATTAATTGAAGCACAAATTCAAATAATTTCTAGTTTGACTTAATGTTCTTTGCATGTGTATCTGTATATTTTGAAATGTTTGTAGATTGTGAACCGCTTATTTTTTCGCACCGTTCTTCATGAATCGCAACTCGCAACTGAACTGTAATCCCCGCAAGCAATTCATTTCAAATGGTTAGCCATTGAAATACTGCTGAAAAATCTCTTTAATTCAAAGGACTCTCTTGTTTAATAATTAACACTTCAAATGTTCTTCTAGTGGATGGTAAATTCAACCCTTGTCAATTGGAATAGTTAGTGTCCGGCCGAACGAATTTATTCAAAAATAAACTGGAACTAAATTTCGTTTAAGTTTGCAAAGTTCGGCCGAACCCTAACCCGAACTTTCATCAATTGTATTTTTTGAAATTTATTTCTATTAAAAAAAACGAACTTTCAGGTTTCCATAGCATGTGCACTTTCGAAAAGAAACTTCTGGCGGTTGTTTGTTTTGCATTGACCTCCCCATTGATATTCATTTGGACTTACGTAGCGGAGGTTGCAAGTTGAAAGATCCTAACTCGTATTTTTACGAAATTAAGGGTGCTGTTCGCTAAATTAATTAACACGAGTCATGGATGCGGTGACAAATTCATCTGATCAGCATTAATGCATGGTTGTTGTCGACCTGTTTCAGTGACGCAGGCATTGCACTGGTCACTGAACATAACTGGCAGTGACTGACACCATCATGTACTAAAGAGCAGACTGACAGCCGGTCCTGTGACATGACTATAATAGCGTGTGAATAATTGCAACTGATTTCGCTACTAAAACACTTTTTGTTCAAGCAGATTAACCGTTTGTTATTATTAAATTTTGTACTATTTTCAAAATGTGTAAAGAATTTATTAATCGGCTTTCTAATTTCGTTGTTATACAACAAACAATATCTATCGTAAGCAATGTGGAATTCGTGATATGCAACATTAGATTAATTAATTACAAATTATTATACTAATGATAAAAGAGAGCCATGGTAAGAAGACCTTAAGATCAAGAACAGTTTTCTATAAACTTTTTACCTTTTTATAAATTTCTGATTTTGATTTTGACCATCACAATTTTCTTGTTGTTAGTATTTCATTCTCAAAGAATCTAATTTTATTAAAGCCGTTCCTATGCAGATTTTGTAACATGGATTTCCGGATGTATATTTAAAAAAAATCCCTTGTATGCCGACATTGACATTCTACATATACATGTGTTGGTCTAATATTCCCAGGGGGAAAACTTGGAAAACCTTCTCACTTCGGGTCTGTTTAGGAAGTAGTTTCATTCAACTAGCATTATTTTGTAACTGCTGAAGAATGCATTACAGAAGGCCTCTGCTCTTCCTTATAAAACACTATATGTTCACACTCCACAGATCCTTCTGCGAGAAGGGAGAAGAGAGGTGGTACTATTTTTGTCTTATTATTTGCCATAGCAAAAGAATAAAAGGTATTGATTAGAACCCCTTTTTTGAATATCCGTGAAAGAAGCGAGAGCGGAAGCTCTAACCCGCAATTAAAACATGTGTAAAAAAGTTATGAATTTACACTGGACCGAGCAGGCCTCGTATATCCATAAGAAGTACAGAGGCCTTCTGGAAGGCATCTATACTATTTTTTCCCCGCTGGGTTATTCAATAAACTGTACGTACATACATAAACACATACACTCACGTTAGTTCTTTCAACACGAAAAATGTTGATAACAAGTGGTTTTTTGTTATGAGCACAAGAAATAAACTTTAAAGTTTCGTTCTAAAATTTAATTAAGATTAAGCATGACCCCAAAAGGGCTGTAGCTGCAATTGCTCGTTAAGAATACACATTGGAAAACACGAAACAAATAGATTGCAAGAAGAAAAAAGAATAGAAAGATTTGTTAATCACAATATTTATTGAATTAAGATCAGTTTCATTTGTTCAACGGAAGTAGCATCATGGTCCATCGTTTTGTTTTTAAAATGCTATTGGTGCTAATTTTAATGCTGAATCAATGTTTGGCAAATCAGAATTTTAATCCTACCGATTTTGATAAAAAAGGAGTTTATAATGAACAGCATTATTTAGACAATGACTCAAATTATATACCATCAGCGTCATATCCAGATCAATCTTCAGCTTCTTCACAAGATCCCAGTTTTTTATTTGTTCCCGGACTAGGTTTGGTTCATGGTAAAAATAATTTCAAAGTTATTAAAAATCGGCAAATAAGTGCTTACTTAGGCTTAAAGTATGGTTCCGTTAAACAGGGTCTTGGACGATTTCAGGTAACCAGTGCAAGTGATACGATTTGTAATAAAAAGAAACATTAATTTTAACACTCATAGAAAGCTGTACCGGTGGATTTAACCCAAGACGTGATTGACGCAACAAAGGAAGCAGCAAACTGCCCACAATTCCCTGATTTAAAGACTATTAAAGAAAGAGAAAAACGATCCGAAAACGTAGACGATTGCCTAACTCTCAACATATTTGCGCCAGCGGTATGGTTTTTGTCAGTTAGAATTCACTACTATAGATCTCAATTGCATGTCGTTCGCTCAATTTTAGAAATCGGACTCATATCCAGTTTTGGTGTTTGTACATGGTGAAATGTTATTTGATGGCGGTGCTCATGAAGGCCAACCAGACTACTTCTTGGAAAATGATATAGTTTTAGTAACTGTTAATTACCGATTAGCCCCTTTCGGATATTTGTCAACCTTAACTGATGATATGCCTGGAAATGTGGCTTTGTCTGATGTTCAAATGGCTTTAGAGTGGATACAGCAATACATTAAAAGCTTTAATGGTAATCCAGAGCAAGTTACACTAATGGGCCAATCGGGTGGGGCTACATTGATTCATGCCCTTAGCATAAGCGGCAAGGTATTAAATAATAATTCGCGTATTCAATGATTGATTGATTGGTGTGAATTTTAGGCTGAAGGCTTATTTCAAAGACTAATTCTTCAATCCGGTACAGCCTTGAACCCATATTTTCTAGACGAGCAGCCGCTGACCACTTTGCGCAGTTTTGCTCATGCCGCCCGCTGTCCACATAGTCACACTATTGAAGAGTTGGCATCTTGCTTTAAGCGTACAAGTACTTCTGATCTTCTATATTATTTCAAGACATATTTTGTATGAACCACCAACCAGTCTTCTCCTTTAAATATGCATAAGTTTATATACCATTAATTTGTTTTAGGAAAGTAATGAGTCAAGAGGCTTGCAATTTGTTAATGGCTTCAAATTAATAGTGGGTGATAAGCTGGGATATTTGCCACAACATCCAGCTTCCATGGTTATCAATAACACCAAACCATTAATTGCTGGAGTAACAAAAGATGCTGGGGCCTTCATAATGAGCAGTAAGTAGTGCTTCCTTCCTTCCTGGAGATGATGTACCTACCGTCACGTACCAAAAGTTGCACTTGTTATGAATCAAATTTATATTCAAGGGTTTTATGGCCAATTGGTTCAACTACGTTCCCAAAATATAACGGATTACATAAATGTGGTTCTAAAACATACAACTAAGCCAAAATATTACATGTTATGGAAGCAGTGGGCCTATACACATATTTTTACCGCCGAAGATGCTCGAAACCTGTCAGTTAGCACCTTAGTTCAGAAATTACTAGAGGTAGAAGTATACATGCATTGCTATCTCAACCTATTTTTAATACTTGCTTTACCATATTTTTAATATGTACATACCATATGTACTATATACATAATTTCCAGTTGATCAACTTGATTTTATATCGTGGCCCAATAATCGATAGCATACGTTATAGTTACAAGAAACACCCTACCTACGTGTATTGCTTTGATTACCGGGGCGAATACCATCGTTTTGGACACTTGCGAAATCCTTTGCCATTTGAGGTTGATGCTACTCTTAGTGATGATAACATATATCTCTTTCCATACCCTGACGAGGTTAGTAAACTTAATCCAGAGGATAAATCCATGGCTAGGGCTATGGTTGCAATGTGGGTAAACTTTGCGGCTTATGGCGTGCCTAATTCAAATCCAGGCATATGGCCAAATGTTTCGTCGGACTACGGACCGTTTCTTCGCTTCACCAATACACAGGAAAGTAAGCTGGAATTGGATTATCATTTCGGGGAGGGAATACCTGTTCCACATTTGTATCCAGAATACTTTAACGCAACTAAGGGAAATGATACAATTATTAAAACAACAAGAATGTCATCTCCTCGTCCCTATTCCATTTTTTCGCGGCATCCACGTCGATAACCCACGCATCCACATGGAAGTTTAACCATAGCCTCCACAACTCGCCCAATAACAAAGCATTATTTACCACAACGTCGTTTGGACTACAACATTCTAAATATGCTTACATACAATAAAGCGCGATTGCATACTTTGTAATATACGCATACGTAGACACATATGTATGTACATACATATGTATGTATGTATGTAAATATGTATTCTATATATATGCAAATTAAAAAGAAACGACAAATTGTTTGTTTGGAAAAAAATTCCCAGATATAATAGCTTATTTTTACATAAGAAATAATTAGAAAAGTTTAAAGAATTTTTTTTCTGCAAGAAATAACGGAACGATTCATACGTATGTATCCAACGTCAAGCCAAGTGGTTGCGCGAAATTTAGTGCCTCAGATCCTTACAGACAGCGGCAATATTTTGGCCAGATCTTCCGTTTGGTTCACGTACGCATAATTGTAAGTGGTTCATTGGTTGCTGAACCAGCGTACTTTAATTTATTTAGCTTACCGCGAAGCGAGTGAAATCTTTTTCCCTTTTCCGCCCACCACAGACTTTTTAATTTTTTTTAGTAGCGGATTTAATATTTCTCAATACATTTTGTACTTAGAATATATTTAACAGCATATTCAGTAAGCTTCGATATAACGAATCCCAAGGGGATCCGAAAATACTTCGTTATAGCCATTGCTTCGCTATATCTAATCAGCAAAGCCTTGATATAACGAAAGTTGAAGAAATACGAAAAAAATTCGTTATAACTATAGTTTTGCACACTCATTAAGAACTCGTTCTTTTGATAACGGGACTTTACCATTTTGTTATAATTTTATTCTTACTTCGTTGTAAAGAGGGTTTTGTATGAGTACTTCGCTGTATAGAGGCTTTACAAATGCGCTTGTAAATACATTTACACTTCACTATTTTTATAAGGGGACTTTACCATTTAGGATTTATTCTGATTTCGTTATATTGAGGAATTTAAAGGAATATTTTTTCCTCAGAATTTTTTCGTTATTGCTATAGTGTATTTTTGTATGAAAAACTTTGCAATAAAAAGGGTTTCTCAAGGGCCTGAATGAAACATACGTTATATTAAGTTTTTCGTTATAACGAACTTCGTTATATCGAAGTTTCACTGTATTTCAACATAATCTCCTTTTAGACCAATAGATATAGTCCAGAGTTTTCCCAATTTTTTTTTTTTTTTTTTTGCATATATGTATGTAGCCGTTCGTAGTCCAATTTATGGATTTTCGCCAACTGACTAAAAACGTGTGATCGAGTGTGAGGAATCGCGGCACTCATTTCTCGAATAGCTTTTTCGTATCTAAATATTCATGGAAAATGTGATGTACTCGCTCAGTTGAGATGCCCACAGACTCAACCAGTGGACTTACTCTGTAATGCAGCTAAAGAATGCTTAATTAACACACAAAATTTACGCGTTTACATTTTCTGAAAAATCAGGAGTTTGTATGCTTTTAATAACTGTCAAACACAAATTAAATTATGCATTTTACTCAAAAATTTACGGTAGTAATATTATTAGATGGTGGTTGACAGCAGCAGTGTGCCATTTAGGCCGGATTTTTGGGATCTCAGTTAAACTAAGTTTAGTTAATCTGAAAACAGATTTGTGCCGCTATTATCAAGTTTTTATACAAAATTTTGACGGAACAGCTTAGTTTTGCTTAAAAAGTGTGTCCTTAATGAAATAATAAAAAAAATCGCAGTTTCCTGGAAAGATGAGAGTTTCAGACTTCGTTAAACTAGGTTTAAACCTAAACCACCTCTCAAAAACCCGACCTTAGAGTTACAGCAAGGGGCTATCTATCAGATAGCCTTCGTAGGCTGAAATTCAAAATTGGCTAGAATACCTACCCAAACATTTAGTAAATTTACAAGCGGCAATAAGGCTTCCTATTAATTTTGCTAGTTGCGGAAGAAGCTTTACAGATAAGAAGAGAATAAAAACGTACTGTAATGCTTCAGGGACGATTTTAAAATATAGATGCTTTAAATATTGTAACTATTGTAAATATACATATGTATATTTACACGAAATACAAAATAGTCTCAAAAAAGGTGTTAAACATTTTTTGTAAAAAATAAAAAACAAAAATAACTTTGGAATAACTTTTTTAATAACAAATTGATTTTAATATTATTATTTTTATCTTATAATTTTTAATTATAAGCTAAAATATATAAATAAATAAAATATTATTATTTACATGCATATGGTTACATATATTGAACTTGAAAACACTCAATATCGTTAATTTTATAAATACATACTTTGTTTTTATTACTTACAATGCAAACTGATTTTTTTTGTATTATATTATATTATTACTTTGGAAATTATCCGTGACAGACTATATGTCGACAATGTTGTAAAGCCGTGCTTTTATCCGTCCCTGTGACTGACTTACACGACATGCCTTCACATAAAAACTAGCAACGTGGTAACCACGGACAATTCCTCAGAAGAACCGTATGTCTATACAGTTGTCTGAGGTGTTGAAACTAACTAGTGCGAGTGAGACGCAATACTTTCGAAATAGAATAAACGATCAGTGGCCTGGCAGCAGCTAAAAAAAATGGCAGAGGCTTCTTGACTCAGAGCTGCTTTCCGCTGTTTTTATAAGAAATTGTTTTGCTTTAATAAAAAGAAGTATTTCCAATTTTTGGATGCCGAAGGAAAAATCTTTTCAGGGGGTTATTGCGTAATTCGATTCGAATAGAAAACTGTTCGAAATTGTATGCTGTTAACATAGTAATTCGAAAGGATTTTCTTTCAAACCGAATTACACAGTAGACCCCCAGATTTCGAAGGTCAATCCGTCTTCGAATCGAATAATAGAGGAAGTAGACACATATGTTGTTCTATCCTGTACTGTTGGAATTAATTATTAATTTTTCTCTCAAAGTTATTCCATTAATTATATAATGGAAATCTTTTTAATGCCTCTGCTATTTACAAAAAAACTGGTTTGATACCACTTCCCCCAAAGTATGTCAAATATGCCGTTGAGATACATAAAAGTAATTAAATAACACAATTAAATTTTAAAATCCATTCACTCGGATTATCCATTTATTTATTGTTTGCTTGTGTTATAGTAGTATTAATGGGATTAAACATATAAAATGTTTGAAGGAATAATTTATAAATAAATTTATTTAATATTATGGGCTTGCTTCAATTATTTAAAGTATAATTGTTTTTGTATTGTTGAAACAGAAGTTTATTTAAGCTGTTTGATGTTAAATTTTTAAAAATTAAAGAATGTTGGTTTTTATATTTCATTTATTTTATGTATGCATATCGTCTGTATGGTTTCATCAAAAGCCTTCACGCAATAAAATTTAGCTTTAAAGAAAGTTATGTGGCGTGCTTTTATAAAATGCTCTATACGTCTATACTGCTAGCTAGTGGTTTTGTTATCGATAACCGAATTCCTACTCCACGTCCATCGTTGAGTCATCGGATGCATTGTTAGGGTTGCCCGTTTTATTGGCATCCGATTTACTAGCATTTTCACCGTTTTGTTGTTCAGCTCCGCCTGAGTTCTCCTTGGGTTGTGTGGGTTTAGAAGCTGGTTTTGGCTTAGGACGATTGACCACAGTGTTAACGCAAGTGTTGAGTGACTGCAATTCTTGACGTATGTCAGCTACTTTGACGGGGCTGTCAGCTGTCCTTGCCGACTGAGCGAACCTAGCCATATTAGATTCAAGCCATTTTTGGGCTTTATCAGCTTGCTCTGCTATATTGATGAACTCGACTTCAGTCAAATGGTCGTACTTAGGAGACCCCTTTTTGAATTCATTGACTACGGCACGAGCATTGTTAATTGCGAATCTAAGTTCATCAAAAACTCCGGGGCAGAGCTCAAAGTCGTTGGCTCTTTCTTTGATAGGGTTTGTTTGGCTATGCAATAATTTTAGTTTATTAACATACGTATCGCGATCGCAATCTTCTCCATCCTCATACAACCAATTTTCGAGGTCATTTAGTTGGGAGCAAATATCGTCGCGTTCACTTTCTAGAACAAATCTTTCTAAAGGACCGCCCTATAATATGGAAATTGATAATACATTAACTAACCACAACAACATTCAATTTATCACATCATACCTGTAATTTATTACGCATGTCATAAACAAATTCTTCTAGAGCATTTTTAGCATCAATGCGTTCGGTTTCCTTGACATCATTGGCACACATTTTAGCCTCCTGTTGGATCAAATCGTTTAACTCATTTGGAGAATATCCATGCGTATGAAAGTCCATAGGTAATTCAATTAACTTCGTTGACTTCTTTTTCTTTTCGGCGCCCTAAAAGCAATAAACCAATTCATTTTTTTATTGCCGATATAAAATCAAAGAAAGTTAAAAGAAATAGGAAATTTGATATGTTGTTATTAGCCTAAAAAGATCCCAGAGCAATGGGTGAAAAAAGAAGTAAACAAACCTTAAAATGTAAGAAATTGCAAAATATTGTAGAACAAGTGTCATCTGTATATCAGAAAGCAGTATGTGAAAGCAAAACTAAAACGAACTTATCTAAGAATGTGTATATCGATAAAACGTATACATATGTATATATTATATATAACGTTAAATGACAAGGTAGAGTTGTTTGTTACTCAAGGGTAGGCTTATGAGCGGTTTTCTTCTTTAATGTAAAACAAAGAAGTTCCCAGTATCTTTATTATGTAGATTTACATGTTCTATTCAACAAATTTCCAATTTCTTTTTCTTTTGCTTTGTGTGTTTTTATTTTTGTAATAGGAAGTGTACTTAAAGTCTTAATAATAAATAAAAAGCGTTAGAGAATGTGAAAACGTACCGCATTAAACCAGCCCTTGACCCGTTGAGCCCACCCTTGTCCTTGTCCAGGCGTTGAGGCTGTTGTATTATCATCCTCATTATCATAAAAAGTCTACGATTATAAGTGATTCATTTTGATTCGAAACGAGAAGCCAAGAAGACAACAAAAACAGAAAATTCAATTTCAAAACTGATGTTTTACGTTTTTTTTATAATTGTAATAACGCACAATTAATGAAGAGCGGCAATAGAATTACTTATGTGCAAATCGATTAACATGGACAACTTAAAAAAGTTATTAAGAGAAATGCAAATATTGTATAGGGAATGAATAATTGTATAGAAACCAAATAAAATGAGCATGTGGTTAGTACAAAAAAAATATATACATACATGGAATATCCGAAAGGAAACTATTTACAGACATATTTCTATTTAAATTTCAACTGCCTGACACGAATATTTCTACAACTTATAAATAAAAACCGAACATTTTGACATTAGGCTTGGATACTGAGACAACTAATTGTAAATTTAATAGAATTATCATTAGGGTCCAGGTTTGTAGGCGACATACCTCTTGTGAAACATCCATAGGTTCGCCAGCATTTTGTGGTTGGCCTTCGCCGGATGCAGTGTGTTCACTATTTGACTGCTGTTCTGATGGGGTAGCTGGTTCTTCAAGCTCTTTTTTATCGACCAATGAGGCACTTGAAATCAAGACTATACCATGGTGATTTATTCTGACTTTCACTTTAACCTCAGAATATTCTCCCTTGTCGTTGGGTTTGACATCATGAATGGTCCAGCGACCTATTATCGGGTCTGGATAAGGAACAGCTTGGGCATACTGCACTGTCATTGTGAACGATTCTTTGCGGTTTAGAGTCAACAGACGACTAAAGGGTGCAGCATGGAATACGGGAAATACCTCTATACCACCTCCGGGAAGAGAACCTTCACCATCCCAAGTAACTTTAACGGCGTAATTTTGAATATCAGTTACGCCAAATTCTCGTACACGAACAGCAGGTGACATTATGGCGCACTGCAAAGCAGCTCCTCGAGAGACAGACTCATCTTGATTTAATGTTGTGCTGGCCGACTTTCCGAAAACTTGTTCAATTAAATGCTTTATAGCAGGAATGCGGGTACTGCCACCGACAACTTCTACTGAGTGAATTTCTTCTAGGGTTATTTTGGACTCCGTCAACAATTTTCTAAATGTAGCCTCTACCCTTTGAAAAACTGGGGCGCATAACTCCTCCATTTGAGACCGTTGCATGCTTGACGATACATCAATATCGTCCATAAAGCACTCAATAGCAAGAGGCAGTTTAGTGCTATTGGCAGACATTTGCTTCTTTAATTTTTCAATTTCAGTTATAAGACGAAGCCAAGAACGAGCGTTTGACTTGGCATTAATCTTGTAGCGATCATTAAATTCTTTAGCGAAGTGCTCTGCCAACGCAAAATCTATATCCCTGCCACCCACTTGTCCCCAACTGCTTGCAAGCATTTTAAGTTTGCCCTTTGTAAACGCACAAGCACTGACCTGCAGTGATGACTGGCCACAGTCCACAAAAATTACATTACGTGGTTTATCTTCAGGCAAGTCCTGTTTATAGAAACCATACGATAACGCCGTAGCCGTGGTCTCATTCATTAGACGCAAAACATTAAGACCTGCTATTTGAGCAGCATCAAGTACAGCTTTGCGTTCAGCATTAGTGAAATACACGGGGCACGTTATAACACAATCATTTACCTACAAACAAATATACAAGTTATTTAGGTAACATCTCTATACAAACTAAGAATGACATTTCTTAATCAAATAACTTACCTGAGCTCCTAAGGCATTGGTAGATGTTTCTTTCAGTTTGGTGAACAACATTGCTGTCAACTGTTCCGGTGTGAAACTTTGTTCCTGGTCTAAATAATTCACACGAAACCCTATGCCGCCATCTGGCAAAGCTTCGACTTTTGTTGGAATGCTGCTGAGTTCGCGTAGAACATGCGAGTCATTGAATTTACGACCCAATAATCGTTTGAAGCCACTTACTGTATTTTTCATATTTGTAACTTGCTGATTTTTAGCAGCCACACCAACAATACGCTTTTTGCCATCGAACGCTACACACGAACTGTGGTCGGAAAAAAGTAAATACAAGAATGTCATTTTATAAAATATTATTTTGTAGTCATATATTGATTTCGAAATAAACAACAACAAACATTACGTCATAACAAAATAATCTTGAATAATAAAAAAGACGCAAGTTTTTGTGATATGTTTTTAAATACCCAGTCATCTACTTAGTAATGGAGTTGTACCCCACAATAGTATTATTTCTTTTTGTCATTTAAGACGATTTCGAACTATAGAAATGCATAATAAACATAGCACGCTAAAAAATATAAGCTTAAACGGTTTGACCAATGCAAGCGTTGGAATTCCTTCACAATTAGCCTGTTATACGTTCAAGTTTCAACGCACTCACACATTTTGAAATAGGACATCTAAATATCAAAATTGCTTTCAAGATTTGTTTCAATTATTCTTTCAAACAGCTGTTATCAATAATTCATTTTTTCCTTACAATATACAAGAAATAAAAAACTGTTTTATTTCTTGTATTTGTTTCCTTGATGATAGTTTTGAAAATTAAATTGACCATCGCTTGCTGCCTACGATATACTATTTAGCTCTATTCAAATTCGTTTTGACAAACAGTGGTATGTGTGATCGAATTCGAAAGCATTTTCCTAAACTTGTACCTGCAAGTAAGAAGGAATTATTATATTTATTTCGAGTAATTACAAAGTTATTTTGTTTATTTCTATGAAAAAAAAAAGCTCTTCGAACAAAATATTATTTACTATTTTTCCAATCAATTTTCTTGGGCTACTGCCATTGCGCGACCTTCCTTATTAATATGTCTGACTAAAATAGCTGGTGGTTGCGCTTTTTTGGGGAAATATTTGATAAGTGTGACCGTGCCGTTACTCAAAGTTTTAAAAAGTTTAATAACTATACAATTGTTTAATAACAAGTAACATATGTTTCCCCAAGTTAAAATATTATGTACAGGATATACTACATAGTTGAATTTTGACCCGACAGGTCCAAAATAGATTACAAAGTGCCAAAGGAACATCAAACATTAAAAAGTGCCACAAATGGCATACTTGTAATACACTTTGCATCACCTTGTTTGTATGACAATGTTGCTACACACCTACTGTACATACTTACATGTATATTTCCAGATGCTTTATTGTAAAATCAATAACTAACTACCTGCCAATGCACTTAACATATGTAGTCATATCCAATTTGACATATTTTGCATTTCGTTTCATTAACAAGCATATGGTATATTATTTAATGTGAACAAAAAGAGAAAGAACCATTTATTGTGAAAACTTTGTTTCTAACCTCACTTTCGTTTTACTTGTAATGCTTAATCACTCTTCTTATTGTTGTAAAAAAAATGTTTTCAGATCAAGTTTCTGTTGTAATAAAATTCTTAAATTATACACATCATATGTGTATCAATGTACTTACGGTGTTGCTCTTAAGCTATAATCATTAGCTAGAGTCTCGATGCCACCAGCCTTTGCTGCGGCTATATAACACGACTCATTTCCAAAATCAATACCAATCACAGACATTTTTCCTGCTCTTAACAATACTTGGTTAGGTTGTCTTGTTGCAGTTTAAGATTTTCTTTCTACTTATGATCCAAACCACACAACTTCCAGATTTTCTGTAATATTAAAAATGGAATAAAAGTTTATGGTATATATTTACAAACGTATTGGTATGCATGTATGTATATTTTATTAGATACATATGAATATTTTAACAAATTCCAGAATATTCTCTTAGAACTTAAATAAAAACAATAACTACTTTATTTGCCGCGGTTTAGGTACATAAGTCTACACGGCTTCATTTCATTGGCTCTTATACCAAAACTCAACCTAATTTTTACTAACAATTAAATAAAGCAGTTGTCATATTAACTGAGACAATATGCCAAATAAATTACGAACGCTTTAGGAAGCAAATACAAAATGGTAAATCATTACAATTGATATGTGAAAGAAAAACTTTGCACATGGAAAATAACTCGGCACTTGTGACGCTTTAATTGTCTGTACAAGGTTTTTTATTACTACAAATATTACAAAATAAATCTTATATTTTCATTTCCATTTTTGTTTTTCAATTTAATAATTCAGTAAAATTTATTCATATACATACACATGTACCTTTACTTTTTACTAAAATTCGGGAGTTTCTTTCGAGTTGTTTTCTTGAACGCGTTTCTTTCTCAACTGTGCCGATTTTCTTTTCACAAAATTTTCTAGAATTTTCTGACGTTTGCTTTGTTGTACAATTCAGTGAAATAATAAAACAGATGGCAACACTATGTCATTTCCTCTATATCGACCAAGACGAATTTAAATTCGCCTTGATATCGACTTGAATTTATTACCCTACGTCTCCACTAGCCATCGCTTCAAACAAAACATTAACATAACGCCGGCATTGTATGTGGGGACCAAGGCAGATTTTTTTTACTATGCTTATTCTGATGTTATTTTTGAAAATAATTTGTAATTTACAAGCTGTGAATTCTCAGATGGTTTTCGCAAGTATGTGCATAATATAAGAGGTGTTTAACTTTTCAAAACTGTGGTTAAAGTCTACTGATGATTTGGTAACGCATACAGACATTGCTTGGCCACCAACAAATAAATTTCATTTAAAATTAATACAAATATTTTGTATATAAATAAAACCTGAATTTAAAAACCGAACAATTGGAACTTAAAAACTAAGAATGATGGTACGAAGAATCGCAGAACCTTTCCATTGTACATCTTATTAAATAGTGTGGAGCTAAATGATAATACTATAGTAAAGGGCTACTTTCCGTTGGCACATAAACGACACAAGCATAACTTATACTAGTATAAATATTTTATTTGTTTTCAATAAATACTCATACTAGATGGACAGCGGTTCGTACGAACGTAAAATATCCGTTTTGTTGTCAAGACGCTTCTGTAGTTTACTTAGTCGGCCTTTACAATAGAGAAATTGATAGGCAGATATATATTCAATTCCCTTTTGGTCGTGACTAAAGTTTTTCTAATCGCGGAATTAATATACAGGCAGACGATTTTGTTCACTTGATGATTGTAGGAAAGAGAAACGAAAAATATCCAGTACAGATAGTCATATACTACATCAAACTTCTTCTGTGCCTTTCAATATCACGATTGTTTAAGGGGACTTGGCCTTAAAATATCTATTATTCCGGTAATATTGTATAGTCTGAGAGTACCTTTAAAATGAAGAAAACGCTAGGACGCTAAATATACAACGCTGTTGACAGCCATCCAATAAGCTAAACATGTGGAATAAGTTGATCTCTCAAGGCTCACATCATTATACAATAATATAGTGGGTAGGCTCGAAGCACCATCCGGTTTTTATGATACGAACTTTCAAATGTTGTTTATGTTATTAACATTACACAAAACTTTAATATATAACATGAGAGAACGTTAGCAGAATAATACAAAAAAATGTTTACTTATATCTACCTAGAAGAAGACGTATTTTTATAAACATTAGTGAACATCATTATGAGTTTTATTTATTTATTTTACAGTCTATGAATTTACAATTCTTACAGACTATTTACATACATGCATATACATATATACAGATTTTATTTGAAAGAAATATCAATTATTGGCTGTTACTTAATGCAAACAAAATATTTCGTTTAATCAAATCTTTAAATACTGTCTGTTCTACAAACATTTTAGCATTTGGTTTATATGTATATTGGGTATAAATAATAATTTTGTGTTGACAGTTCGACTCATAGAAAAAAATTTTGCAGCTACCCTGTATATCATTACCATGCCCATGGTAACTGTCAAACTTCATATGGAATAAAATATATTTTATATATGTATATTCTTGAATTGACTGCACAATTTATACATATACCTTGTTGGATACGTACTTATCATAGGACGTTGCAGGAGTTTTTTGTCCGTATCAATTGTGACAAAGTTTAATTATTTTAATCAATAGCGTTTGATTGCATTTATAAAATAAATCAATATGTTTCGAATGCCTACTCAAGTTGATCCCGCTGAAGAAAAGAAAAGAGTACAGGCCGACGTTCGCAACAATATCATCATGTTTACGATTCTATGTTTAGCGATACGTTTAGGTGAGTTAATTTTCTTAAGAGAAGAATTCTGTTTTAATTTAGTTTATTTTTAGCGCCAATTGCTCTGGAAAAATTTCACGCCTAAAAATGTTTCCTTGATAACTAAAGCGGCGTCAGTTTCGTTTGCTTGTAGTGATTTAGAAGCTTAAATGATAATCGCGTTGCGTTGGTAACAGATCATATGTATCTGAATATTTGGTTCTATATAGAACTCAAAATAAAATCTATTTAAATAAAGTCGTTTAGAAAATGTTACTTGCATATGTATGTATGTATTAATGACAATGGGTAAAACTAGTGGTAGCATGGGGACCATTATTGAAATTACGATGTTCTCAGAGGGATAAATAATTTATCAGTGACTCCTGTTATGTTTACTAGAGTTGTGTCACTGAGCTATGAGCTAGTTCAATTGAACGTTTCAGTGAGCTGAGCGAAATGAGCGCTCACTACAATAGATGATTTTAGCTCAGTACTGAGCGCTTTTGTGTCAGAGCGCTTTTGTTTCAGAGCTCTTTTGTTTCAGAGCTATTTTGTTTCAGAGCGCTTTTGCTTCAGAGCTGAGCGGTTTTGATAATTTCTGTCATAATTGTAATGATACCACAGTTTCTTAATATGCTGCCAGACAAATATAAATACGTCATTGAATATGTTATTGTGGCATGTCTACAGAACCAATCTTTATGCATAGAAATTTTTTTACAAATAAAACTGGTGCGATGAAACCATGTTTTGAATAATACCAGTACATGGGAATTGTTTTATTATAAATATATATATATTTATATATATATATATATATATATATATATATATGTATATATATCTATGTGCATATGTATATATATATATATATATGTATATATATATATATATATATATATATATATATATATATATATATATATATAGATATATATATATATATATATATATATATATATAAATATATATATATATATATATATATATATATATATGTATATGTATATATATATATATATATATATATATATATATATATGTATATATTTATATATATATATATATATATATATATATATATATATATATATATTTATATATATATATATATATATATATATATATATGTATATATTTATATATATATATATATATATATATATATATATATATATATATATATTTATATATATATATATATATATATATATATATATATTTTATTTTCTTTTAAAATATATATATTTATATGTATATATATACATTTATATATATATATATATATATATATATATATAGATATATATATATATATATATATATATATATATATATATATATATATATATATATATATATATATATACTATATACATATATATTTTATTTTCTTTTAAAATATATACATATATATATATATATATATATTTTTTTTATTTTCTTTTAAAATATCTATATATATATATATATATATATATATATATATATATATGTATATATATATATATATATATATATATATATACATATACATATATACATATATATATATATATATATATATATATATATATATATATACATATATATATATATATATATATATTTAGTTAATGGTCCACCTCTTCAAAAAGTCACATTATTGACTGATTTAAAATATATTGAAGGCAATATTGGATTGTATTTGTCTCTGAAACTCCACGAAATTATTATTATCGTTTTTGCCATATTTAATAAATATGGTTACAATGTCTTTAATCACCCTTGGTGTATCATTATAACTGAGCTACTGAGCCACTGAGCTACTGAGCTATTAAATGAACTAGCTCAGTAAACTGAGCTGAGCTAAAGTGAGCGCTCAGCTCACTGAGCTAAAAAGCACAACTCTAATGTTTACACGATTTTTGATATATGAGTTCAGATTGTAAACCATTACTGAATGGCATTATAAAACTTGATGAAATTGCTTTGCTCAATTTATTTCCGTTCAAAACAAAGGATATCGTTTACAATTTTTTCTAATTTATTTAATGAATGAATTCTTAAGAACAATTATGTATATTTGAGAAATAGGACTTTTTCAAATTTATTTAACGAATTCATAAGAACAATTATGTACACCTATTTGAGAAATAGGACTTTTTTCAAATTTATTTAAAGAATTCATAAGAAGAATTATGTATATTTGGGAAATTGGAAATTTTTTAAAAAAAGATAAACAATACAACTTGTGTCGAATAAAATTTAATCGATTTGTTTGTTGTATTTTTAACGACTTCTGAAATTACGAATAAATTTGTACATATTTAATCATTTTAATTTTTCATGTTTATTTTTTGTAATAAATTGGGTTCCTAATATTATATAGATATCTATTAGATATGTATGTAATTTAATAAACAAAAGATCGGTATTCGGAATTTTGAACGAAAATAGGTGTTTTTGCCGGGCAAACACTGATGATTGAAAAACTATAAGTGGGATGATGGAAAATCTTTCAAAATTTCAACAAACGCAATTCCTATTCGAAGACGTAACCGTATGTATACGAATTATGTGCTTTTTAACAAGGTTATTTTTTAATGAAATTCTGACATTTACATGCATTTGTATGACCAAAATATAAAATGTTAAAAATCCAAAAGCTGCGATGCTGAACTTTAAAGTCACAATCATTGGTTTTTTGTATAATTTAATGGTGTTATAAAACAGTCATGCTTAAATTAAAAAAAGAAAGGAAACAGCAACACTTCAGATTGTAATTTTCATATATTTTAGATTTTTTTACATAGCGTTCGTTTATAGCAGTTTTTTTTACTTAAAACTAAGATCAAAATGATAGGTACATACATTGCATATTTAATTATGATTAAAAATTATATGGTATTGAAATATTAATACGTTTTTCACAATGTTTAACATTTATGTCAGTGTATACAAGGAAAAAAATAAAACTCTTAAAAGCATTCCGAAACTATCTCGAACTTCGGCGTAGTAATACTAACGAAAAATTTTTATAGACATTTCAGCAAGTGCTGTTCTTTTAATTTTGACATATAAATTTTTGTGAAATAATGAATTTGGTATATTAACTAATGAAAGTAATTGGAAGATGTTTACATCAAAAGAAGGTACTTAATTGAAAATTGAGACAGAATCCATAATTTATTCAATATCTATACATAGTTCATCCGAATTTATTGAACGTGGTCTTAATAAAGTTTCCTGTTGTGTCGAAATTAACTTTAAATGCACATGAGAATGTGATGTGTATCTTTGATGTCGTTCTACTGGTTTAGCGCGCTCATCTTCACTTCCATCATATTTATTCATTACTTCAGTGCCACTAGCAACACAAGGCTGCTCTTCAGCACTTACCAAATTATCGCCTTCTGTTGAAGAATCTGATTCGTTTCGAAATGAATTATACGTAACTGTTGAAGTTGTGTAGGAGCTAGGTATTAGTAGTAAATTATTTGGTTTTTCACTTAACGAATTTGATGTTAACGATTGCTGATCAAAAAAGAAATCTAAAAAAATAAAATGGATGTTAAATACTTCTGTTCATTTTTTGATATAATTGCAGTGAAAATTTTTAATAATTTTTGAACACCAAAACGTTATGATGGCAATCACGTACACAATGGAAATCGATTTAAAAGAAAAGATTTTGAACCGAAAATACATCTGATGCGTTTCGTTTATAATAAAATTATTGTAATTTTAATCAAGCGTGTGGTCGTTTTTATAACATTTTATTTCGTCTAGTTTTTATTCAATATTTCGTTAACAGCTTGTTAACATCTTCAGGAAATAAAAGTTATTAAATGTTTATTTTAATGTTTAATTATTTAAACAAATTATTTAAAAAAATTTGATAATTTTTATTTCCAGCTGTTAACGAAATATTGAATAAAAATTATACGAAATAAAATTAAAAAAAAACGACCATAAGCTTGATTAATATTACAATAAAATGATAAGGTTAATAAGAATAATAAATTTATTTGTAATACATTTTTTTTCAATTCAGTAAAATTTTCTTTAGCTGCAGTCTCACAACAAACAAAGCATATGTTTAATATTTTCTTTAATGACTTTTAGTATTTCATTTCGAAATTCTGTTACAATTTGCATGTATTTATTACTATTAATTTATTTAAGCTACAGAATAAATTCTCAGACTAAATTTATGTTATGAACATTATTGTCTGCAATAACCATCAGTTCTATGTTACAATACATATACAATGTATACTTTGAATAGATAAATTGATATTGAATGAAAACTTATTTTCAAGTTCGTTATTAATGCATCTCTTTTGAAATCGGTCGATTTCCATCATGAATGATTATGTAAAGAAAAAAATATGATAAGAAATCTCAAATTTTACCTTTAACTGATACTACAAAAAGGTTATAAAATTATTGAACCAAATTGTATTAAAGGATTTCGTAAAAATTAGTATGTTTTAGGGTATGGTTGGTGGGTGGTTGTTGGTTAATAAGTGCTAATTATAATAATTGATGTAGTACGTATTGTCTGTTTAAGTGATGTGTATATTTTAAAAAATATCTTCGCGACAATCCGGTGCTGTAGGAATTATTTGTACTGTAAAAAATAAGTTGATTTATTTATTTACAATAATGCTTGTTGATTGATGTTTGTGCAATTCATATTGGTTAAAACAAAAATATGTGTAGCAAAATGCAATTTATGTTTAATGCTATTAAAATATTTTAAATATAAATGCATAGTGTGAATAATTACCCGATTCAACACCATTCCATTCGCTAATTACTGTGTTGTGATGATGTTGGTGAGGGTTTGGATGATCTTCTACAAATCCTTCGTATTGCTTTAAATCAGTGGCAAGAGTTATATTTTCGGTCATATCAAATATTTCGGTAACTTTTACTTTATTCGTGTTATCATCTGTGTAATAATAGGCGTATAATGCATCGTTGTGCGTCGTTACCTTCAAAACATGTTCAAAATTATCCACATCATCTTCTAAAGGTGCCGCACCACTATTTTCATGGAAATGTTTAGAATATTAAAAGCACAATAAAAACTAAAATAAAAATTAGTTTACCATTCATCAACTAATATAGAAACTCTAGGACCGTATAATCTATTCGAATGTAATAATCCAGTTGTATCAAAATGAGGTGGGCCACAGATCTATTATATGTGAAAACCATACGTTTTAAAATAATAAAGTTTATTTTCTATTCGACTTACCGTAAATTTATTTAGTATGCGCACTTGCAGAGTATTATTCAATTGGTATATAAATTCTTCTATCACTTGTCGCATTTGTTTAGTAAGCTTTGGGGTCAATGAACTAATCCTATAGAAATAAAAATAATATTGAAAATCTAATTTCAGAACAGTAGTTTTCTTAAATGCATAACCCCCAATACTCTTAGACCTAAAAAGTTTCATATTATTTAAATTACTGTCTGTAATTTTTTAGTTATTAGTATTATTCCCCTTATTCTGTAACTGGTTGTCGACGTCAACGTCAAGACTATATCAAAAATGGGATTCTGAAATACTCGTTGTGGAGATCAATTGAATACTGCTGATGGCCTCAGACTATTCTCTAAGGGTACAAAGTAGCAAGAGGCTGTTAAAAGCAGACAATTGGTGAAGAAAAACTGTAAATAATTGTTCTATTTTTGATATTGTCTTGACCTTGACGTCGACAAATAGTTATAGAATAAAGGGAATTATTTACTAGCTTTTACCCGCGACTTTGTCCCCGAAGAATATATGAAACTTCAGGTAATGTGTATGTTATATCAATGCTATATTTTATTTTTACTGTATCAAAGTTTAAAGTGTTCATAGTTGTCAGTTTAATATCATATCTCCGTACAAATTTTCGACCACCCTGTTTTTGAGGCATTAAAAAGTAGTCATAGACTGTCAGAAATAGTTAATTGTAATCCAGACGGATTAGTTAACTGCCCTATCTTTGATATCCTCTTGACGTGGTTTTGACAAATAGTTATGAGAATAAAGGGAAAATGCAAATAAATAATTAATTATTTATTTATTTTATATATATATATATATATATATATATATATATATATATATATATATATATATATATATATATATATATACATATATACATACATATATATATATATATATATATATATATATGTATATATACATATATATTTCCTTTTTTACTTTGGTCGGCACTCAGATTATTGAGAGGATGGATGAAGAAATATGAGAAAAAACTTTTTTGTAGTTGTTTTATTCTTTAATTTGCTACAAATTTTGTACAGTACTGGGGATGCTGTAATGCGTACATGATTATATATTATATATTTCTGATGTATATAGTAGTATATTGGCTACAATTCAGTTTCTTGGAAAGCAATTGCACTTTTGGTTTAATGCTTTCGGAACAATCGCTGATTAAAATTTTGTGAACTTTTTTTTAAATAAACCCGAAAAAGATGCACTTGTGCTTCAAAATTACTAAAATATCGATAAAAAATTATATTTGTTGTGCATTTGTTATCCATAGTTGCCAAACCTATGATTTCATTAAATAAATCTTTAACAAAAATTTTCCTTATACATACTATGTAATATAATTCGTAACTCTTCAGAATATTATATAGCCGGAAAAAGCCGTTTTCATGTTTGTGTATAATTTCTAAGGTAAAAATTTCGAAAGTTATTATCAAAACTCACTTGTTCACAGTTGCTAGAAAGAAATCCATTGGTATTGTAGCAGGCAACGACAACAGTTTAATGCCACGATGTCTAAATATCCAATTTGCTAAACCTTTATTAGCCTGTTCTATATAGTCTTGTATGACATCTAAAACTGTTTGAGGCATGTTTGAAGTCAAAGCATCCTAAAATCACACAATCATATATAAGTATTACTTATTTCGATAGTATACTACACATACATACATATTTATTTTTACATATCGCAAGTAAACATACCTTTCTATGCTTTTTACATTCTCTGCATTCCGGATCAAAATCTTGGGGTTGGGCTTCTGTTTCTGATACCACAAACGTTGACTGGACAGCCACACAGCGGCGGCAATTTATTAAATTGTTACGAGTCAAAAATTGTAGAGCATCATCGAATCCTTGTTGGCAGAATTTTGATAAGAATTCTGGTCTAGGAGGAAAGAGTATGCGAACAAATCGGTTGATATTTTGTCTTGAAATCTCTATACTGGTGTTGGCCCAATTTAAATGGAATAGCTGCGAACTTTGATCCCGAGGGCATATATCACTTTCTCCACAGAATGGCGATACAGTTATAGTATTTTCATCTAAAATTGGTAGATTATCTGAAAATGCACCATCCATGTAGCGGACTCCTCGAAAACGGGGTGGTAAAATACCGGAAAAGCCCGGAATAAAGCAAGCACACAACAATGCTTGTAACACTTCATCTCGTGAATTGAACTCTGATATAATAACGTTCTTGCCATCGTAAACGCGGGTCATAGATATATGTAATCGTCCACTGACACGTTTATGAGCATCATCAGGCAAATGCTTTTGGAGACCTTCGATAAGGCAAGTTTGAATATTGAATGATGGACTGAAAGGTCCCAAGGAATATCGACGAGCTTCGTTAACCACTCGGAAAAAATCGGAAGTCATACTACCTGAAAACAAAAATAGAAAATAGCATGTACTTATGTGCTCTGTATGAGTGCATGTAATTCTTTATCTATGGAACCACCTAACGGACGTTGGGCTATATATTTAATACCTTGTATCCAAAGGACACAGGAGATCAAGTCACATCCGTAGTGTATACCATACCTATGATTTCTTCGCATATCGTCTCTTCATGCTCTAAATTCTGCGCACAGAGCGCCTGCTACCATAAAACAAGACGTCGACTCCTTTTAATTAATAATTTTAGCTAATCAATAAAACTCTACGTAATGCGTATCTATTATCAGGCCGGCTGTATAGACTTTTAATTCTTTAACAACAAAAGATTATAGGTCTGTCTGCGTACACATATTTTGCATTATTTTGTGCAAAATGTTGCAAAATGTTGTCTGCGTACTCCAAATCTCTTGCAGCGAGAGAGTCAAAAAGAGAATTTTTTGACAGTTGGAATTTAGAGAACTTGCAAAATGTTGCTGGAGAAATTTCTGCTTGCAAGATTTTGCAACTAGTTTGAACAGCTGTTTATTTACTGTTTGAATGAAATAATTTTTGTGAAATAAAAATAAAAATTGAAATTTAACAATGCAGAGGCAAGTAGTTAGAATTGTGTTGATTTTTAACGTTTATAATATATTATAATTAACAAAACATTTTACTTCGTGCTAGAAACGTCCAAATATACAGTGCGACCGTGATGTAAGTGGATTGGAGATATATGCTAAAATTCTTTTGCTTTGTTTTTTCAATTGTTTACTAACCGATCAGCTGTTTTCTTGCAAGATTTTACTGGATGCTGTCTGCGTACTTTTTCAGATATTTTCAGCCGACAGAGTAAAATTGGTCTTACTCTCCCAAAAAAAGTTACTGAGTATTTGCTACTGGAAAAGTACGCAGACAGACCTTATGTTTGCATTTGTTTATTTAAATAAATCAAATACACACTTTTTATACATACTTACTTTTCCATGTATACATATTTATATATTAAACATGACGAGCCTCCATTGAATTGGAAACAGAACATATTATCAGTGTAATTTTTATTTTTAGCACCGAATTAGATTTAAAAGTAAAAAAATAAGACATAATTTCTCTTGTTTTCGTAAAAAATAGCTGCAGATAACGAACGGAGTGATAACGTTCAGATTGATAACGTTCAATAATAAAAAATAATAACTAGAAGAGTGCACGTCACCAAAACGTTCGATTATAAAAATTAGATGTAGCAAAAGAGTTGTTCGTTTTGAAAAGTATGCAAGTTGTTCTACGTTATATATGAGTTTGTATTTGTGTTTTTCATGGAAACGTCCGTTTTTTCAATAATACATTGACTCTTGCAGTCAGATCGAAATGCATTGTGTGTCATTGTTAATGTATTATCTGGATTTATTTTCTAGTTGGTTATCACTTTATTTGCTCTTATTATGTGTTTCTTTGCTAAAAACAATAGCGTCTTTTGAGTTTCAGACTTTCCCTCAAGCGATGTTCTTGTTATTGAACTCTTATATATTTATTAATATGATAGGGTTTTGGCAGTAAATAGTTTTAAAAATTTGTTTTAAAACCTTTCCGTCCCACTGCTTTGTTGTCGGTATTTGCCGAATTGTATACTTGAATTGCATCTGATAATTTTATACCCTCCAAAAGAAAGAATATGGAGGGTATATTCACTTTGTCATTCCGTTTGTAACGCAGCAAAATATCCATCTGAGACCCCATAAAGTATATATATTCTTGATCAAGTGATGAAATCTAAGACGATCTGAGCATGTCCGTCCGTCCGTCTGTGGAAATCACGATTCAATCCAAACGAAAAAAAGTCAGACTCTTGAAATTTTGTATAAATACATATATCTTGAAAGATATCACAGGATAAGTTCGGAAATGGGCTAATCGAGCAATAGGGAAAAAAGTTCCCCTAAGAACTAAACCAACCTCTAAAAAACAACATAATTTTTTTTGTAATTTTGTTAAGCAAATGATATATTTTTATGTCAAAGAAAGTCCAACGCGTTGAACTTGGGCCATAAAATAATAATAATTTTGGACCCCGCCCCCTTGGTGGGGGACGTAAAAATTTAACAAATTGCTTTACTTAAGCCTACATTCCTTAAAAATAAAATTTTTAAGCTTTAATGACAAAGCTGAGACGTAACCTGGTACTACTCTGCCCTACCCCCTCCTCCCCTTTGACAGCTAAATGTCCCTATCAAAAAAAAATTTCTTTTTGAATTTTGTATTTAATTATTATTATTACATATATATGTTAGGGTTAACATTTATTTTTAGAGTTTTATGACAAATTGTTAATTTTTATGACAAAGGTAAAATGTCTCCTCCACAGCCCTTGACAGAGTGACCTCGCCAAAAGTATATATATTCTTGATCACAAGCAACACGCTTTACTGAAAAAATCGGATTACTGAAAGCGATACAAATCCCCGCACTGATTTTTAACGCAGCTAGTCTTATTCACTTCGCTTTAGCGAAACATCCAAAGTATCGTATTACTGAAAACCAAAAGCAAGTCCACAACTACGTTTTGTATGAAACTTACTTCGCTTTAGTGAAAAATAAACAATGAAAATTTTATTTATTAGAAATCGATTGCATAACTTAAGGCTGAAAAAATTGTGCATGTTTTGTCCATTAAAAAATTAAATGGCAAAATTTATTTGTCCTTTTCGCTCTCACGTACTTTATTGTACTTTTCTATTATATTGTCAATGCAAGTGGGTAGACATTTTCGAGGAATTCGTGAAAAATTTCACATATGCATGTGTATGCTTTACTGATTTAAAGCAATACGCTTAACTGTAACAAATTCCAATAATCCGAACTATAGGATACAGAGATGTCTTAAAGGAACTCTCTCCCATCAAGTTAAACATTTTAAATTTACTTACTAAATATGCGACCCGGTCGAATATAAACGTTTTTACTTGTTTTTTTATTTATTTAGTAGTATTTAAAATACTTTCGAGTCTCTTAAGATTAGTTATATAATATTAAATTTTAAATCTAAACAAAGCTTTATGTTGAATTATTTCTTACAAATGTTATAAATATTCTATTAAATGTATTAAAATTCCCTCATTTTTTGCTTCGTTTCGTAGCATATTATACAGGTTCAATCCTTTGTAAAATACTGATCGCTGCATTGCGGTTGTTGAAATTCTCTGAAGTCTGAATCTCAAACATGTACATATTTA